>JAREIK010001701.1:2258976-2392841 GCA_029783825.1 Sapria himalayana
GCATAAGAAGATGTGGTACCTAATAGAGTTTCAAAAGTGAAGCCATCCTTTATTTAGTAGTGACTCTAACTCGATGGCAACAAAATTATAGTTATGCCTCCTCAAGAAGTGCATGGGCAATGTGTGTATTTATATGATTTCAAAGCTCCTATTATGATTTTTTTTGTATCTTAGGCAATCATAATTTTAGTGGGAATATATCTCTAGGACTTGAGATGTAGCTCATTTGATGTGGGTGTATTTTAGAACATTTTAAATGAGAAAATCTTTGGCAAGGCTACAAAGGAAGAAAATACCTAGAAGTTCAACAAGCTATGTGGAGAAACATAAGTGTTGTTGGATATGAAATGAAGTTTTCTGATTTGGCAATGGTTTGCTCCTAACTTGGTTTCCATAGAGGAGATGATATCCCATTGCTTTCAGCAAGGGCTCAAGCTTTCACTTTATATGAGGTTAGTAGCCTTGCACATTCAAGACTTTGACAAGTTGGTGGAGCATGCCCTCTTAGTGAAATAGAAGAGATATGATATCATGAAAATCTAGAAGGATCACAAGAAGAGACTCAAAACGACTAGGAAAGGTGGTTCAACCGAAGCTTCTTCATCAAAGAAGGGATCGTAGACTTGTCATCTTATTCAGGCTACCTTGGGGTTGATTTATAGTAGTGGATCATGAGCTGGTAGTTCTTTTGGTGCTAAACATCATTTTAAACTATTCAAGTGTTTTGGTTGTGGCTAATGACACATTAGGAAGGATTTCCATTAGTATTTCCAGCTGGTGAAACAACATGCTACTACTTCAGTGCTGAGGGATGTTGTAACTTTGTTACAATACATAATTTTATGGTTGGATGTGGCCCAAAAGCTAGTTGGGTGAGGGTCACTCATCCAATATTATTTTGCAAGTATCTGAGTCATATAAATAATAAAGTGGACCTTTATTCTAGATATTAATCCCATAAGAATTAGACATGTGATGCTTAGTCTATCAATGATAATTAATTACTCTAATAGGTAGGACATACAAGATTCAAGTCATAAATCATAGATTCTAGAGATGATTTATATTTTTATCAATGATGAATTTATAAATAGTTATGTTATGATTATGCTTAATTATAAAATGAATATTGGATAATTGTGGAATGATCTCTTGTCTTACTAGCATACAAGATGATTATCAACTATTAAGCACATCTCAATGATAGTTCCCTTGTAACTATCCTTTTAGTATTTTACCACTAAGATATCACATCATCTCTACCCAATGATCATTCATTAGTATTCACTATTTTGGTAACTCATTAACTACCCTTAATGGTTGTTTTGAATGCTCATTCTTATCCTACGACCTCTAGTATCTTTCCCAATAAGAATTGTGGTAATAAAAACATATATACTTTTGGCTTCACTAGTGTCAAACTCACACAATTGACATATATTCTATTTCTTGTTTTATTGGTGTAAGGCATATGACTAATTCAAATTTATAGAAATATCACCACCATACAAATCACATCTAGCTGTAATGTCACTTGATTTACCTATCATCATAACCCATAATGATAGGAAACTCTCACACTAAAGGTAAAACTTTTAGGAAACTATTCTATTTACCACCTAATATCAATTGAGAGTCAATTTTTCGAAGATGTGCATAATTGAGTGACCTATAAAAAATTTGTGTTTTTAGTTTCGTAAGCTCCATGCTCACAATGATTAAACATACCTCAATTTTGGATTCTAGCATATGAGTTTCTCTCCGGCAACATAGTCAAAAAAGTTATTACTCCTTCTTACCATATATGAGTGTGTTTCGTGACTTATATATCATCATCTACCACTCTAATCATGTATGAACAGAATAATAGCCAAAATTTTAATGTCATTTCTATTTAATTATCAAATCATCCATAACCAATACATATCATAATAAAATATCATTTTTAAATTATTAAACAAATCATTCATCAGAATAAACATACTACACTATCCCAAATTCTTTTCTTAGCCTAAAATTGAAGAGAATAATATATAAAACAAGTGAACATTTATCATATATAAATCAAGGTGTCCAATTTTAGCAGTCAGAAGAATCTACGTCTCAAAACCAATATCTTTCTAAAAATGTTCAATTTCACTTTCATTTGCAACTAAAGAGAGAGTTAGAATGTGTGCCTATCTCCAAGAGGTTATGCTTGTTTCTTATATTGTCCTTATTTCTCATGGTACACCCAAAAATTAGAGTTGTGGAGCCTTTTATTTCTTCTTCCTCACATCTTTCATAGCTTCTTTTGAATTCTTAGAGTTTTTATTATATACTCGAGCATATGGTATGTGTTCATTTATAAGAAGTCATGGTACTAAATAAAAGTCATAGTTTCGAGTTGTTTGTTTTATAACACAAAGTCATGACATTGGGTATAAGTCATAGTTTTGGTTTCTTTCCACTTTTTTATGATCATGATGCTGGAAAAGGTCATGATGACATATTTAGCTATTATAATACTAAGTCATGGTGTTGTATATGGCCCTGGTCTATTTTTTCTGGTTGATGTCATGATGCTGGTAAAAGTAACGATTAAATATTTAGCTTCTATAATAAAAAGTTATGACACTAGAATGTGGCCAGGCCTTATGAATTTAGCCTTTGTAATGCAAAGTCATGATGCTAGAAAATGGTCGTTGCTTTGATTTCTTTCTTGAGCAAAGAGTGATAGTGCTTGTGTTGATCATGGATCAAGTTTGACTCTCTATAATATTTTGCAGCCAAAAGTCACAACTCCAAATTAGAGCTATGACTTTGGCTTGAGTATTTGTTGTCTAGACGTTTGGTAAAGGAAATGTCATGCTGCTGGAGGATACTATGGCTTTTAGCACCAGTGGGTTGCTTGAGTGTTATGACATGAAAAAAATATTATAGCCATAAGTTGTTTTGAGCTAGTTTGGATATGATTACTTGAAATTTTCATAACCAAGAAAATGTGTTGCATAGTAAGAAGATTATAACAAAAAAGTGGTAGAGTCATAGTGTATGAAGATCATCATGACTATGTGTATAGAATTTTGGCCAAGAATATAAGATGAAACAAATCTATAAGTACTCAAAGGTATAGTCAATTCACAGTATTTCAAATTCTATGACTTGTATGACCTTTTTCTCCTCTTCTAATTACTAACTCCAATAAGTGGAAGATTTCACACTAAAAACTCCTAATTTCATAACTATACATTAAAATTCTCTAAAATTAAGTTTTTATTAAATTGGTACAAATAAATTTTTTTTTCAAGCAAAACACATTATACAAATCATATAAAATGGTTAGTATTATTTGGTATATTATATATCAAACAAAATCACACACAAATTATTATTCATCCTTTAGCAATCCATCCTACACTTACCAAAAAATAAAATATATAAACAACCCTCTTCTTAAAAAGTATTTTCTTTGACTGAGTTAGAGCATCATAATGTACCAAAATGGCCAGGTTACTTTTTTTGTGGTAGTTAAAAAGTCATGGTAGAGTTTTACCTTCATGATAAACTTTCAAGATAAATGAATGCTACACTATATTTTGTGTAGTTGTCTACATATCATTATTACATTTCACATTATAAGAAAAAATATTTCTTGGATTGCCTCTCAAGCATTACTTTGTTTAATATACATAGCTAGACCATCAATGAATTCAGGTCACCACATATGATCTCAGATGTCTAAGCTAGCTTTTTACTATATATCTTAACTTCTTCATTTCATTTCAATTATTTTTTGACATTGGATCATCCATGTGGCTTACTTTTTTTTGAACTTATTTTAGTGGATTTATGTTCCACGGAACCCACAACTTTCTTGAGTGTCATGTCACTATGTTGGGTCGTTGATTGAACATTTCTTTTCTATAACACATTTTCTATAGTGTTGTGTGGAGCCATGGATGCAACCTTTCTTTTCTAAGAAATCCAAAGTCGTGATACTATTAAAAGACATTACTTTTATTACTACTTCATCATTTTTCACTACTTTCTTAAAAAATTTTCAAATCTTGCATTTTTACCATGTCTTCATTTTTCCTCTTATCAGTGACCAATTGGAATTTTTTCCTACCACCTTCACTTTAGATATATTCTACAATTTCTCCTCTTTATTTTCATTGAAATTATGCATTAAGCAATTGGGTGTTTGGATTTTTTTTTCACCTTCAGGGTATTCTCTACAATTATCTGAAATTGTGATTTTGAAGAATACTACAAATTCGTGATAGTCATTTTTATCACTTTTTACTCCCTCACTTATATACCTATAGAATTCTTCTTCTATACAATCTTTCTTGTCTTCAACAAACTAGTATCTTCTACAAAGTTTTTCATCAAAAGTTAACATTTTGTTGTATTTTTATGAAAATGAGATTATCTTTCTTTCAATAATCTTTCTCATTATCATCTAGGCTATTCATCCCCTCATAATTGTTGGATTTTATATGTTCTTCACCCACTTGAAGTGTAAACTCTTCATTCTTCATATTAATCAGGGTTGTCTAGTGGCTAAAAATGATCATCTCATGATTAATAAATCATATTGATCTTCTTCCATATCCAATACACCAAAATCTATGAAAAAATTAAATATATCAACCTTAACAAATATTTCTTCAATAATACCTATTAGATGCTTAGTCAATCACCATTTGGGGTGAGAGAGATGTTGGAGTGATTTCACTGAGCTTCAAACTTCATGCTATCGATAAAGGGATCAAGTTGATAGTTGATCATAAATCACAGAGTCTCTTTTAAAATGTGTGCTCTTCATTCATAGATGGAATGGTAAAACTTCTAATATTTTTAATTTCTTTGAGAGGATTCATTAAATAATTACACTTTGTTTCTCCATCATATTTATAATTTTCTATGACTCCAAATTTCTCTTACTACTCATGATATCCTTCATAAATTTTATATAGTTGGGCTTTTGCGATAATGTTTTAGCAAATGAGTGTTAAATTATAGCTTCCAAAAACTATTGAAAAATCTCTCAAATTGTTTGCCAAATTTTCTTTTCATAAATCTCTGTAGAAAATGTAAATTAAGAGGAAGGGTATCTTTAACATCATTCTTCATTACATGTTTCTTTCAACTACTTCAACTAGTCTTCATTTGCTCCTCCCCTTTTTCTTCTCCATTAATCATAACAAGGGATATGAGCTGGACATTCTATCAAATGAATGTTGCACCCTTAAAAAATATCATAAAATTGGGTTCTATGACTTTTGAATTAGCCATGGTGGGAGCCATGACTTTTGGAAAAGTCATGGTGCTATCAATACAAGCTCCCTCTAGCTCTTTTATACTTGTAAGTACTATAGATAAAATTTTTTTTAGGTTGGCCTCCATATCACTAGGTAGCATGTTCACACTCTTCCCATTCAATGATAATAGTAGTTGTCCAACTTGATTTTTATATTACACATTATCATGTTAGAATTTTCTAACTTAGTCTCAAGCTTCTCCATGTGGTATTCTTGACTATCAAATCTTCACTTCATTTCAATTAGTATTTCCTACAATTTGTCATATATGGATAACTTTTTTTCTATTTTTGATATTGGTAATTTGAACTTGACCCTCCTTGATTATTATATCCCATTGAATTTTACCTAAAATTCATTAGGACTTGGTCAATATTTTGATGCCCACTACCATAGTTTCCATAAAAATGTTTTTATAATTTTTTACACTTGGGATGACATTATGTGGGGATATTAAGATTGGGTCAATATTTCTTGCCCTAGTAAAGTAAGTTTTCTCAAATTTTTTCATTTTCTTCTCATTAGTTTCCAACTAACTTATGAATGCCTCCATTTTAACTTTCATCATGATGAGTCGGTCCAACTCCAAAACTATAGCATATCTTCTCACAATGCCACAATCATTTAAAGCTTAATAATTATTTTTTCACTAATTCCTCAAACAATAAATATGTGCCTTGAAAGATATATTCAAAATTAAACCTTCAGATATTGTTTCAATATATATGTCATCATATAATTAAGTATAATGTAGATGGTTTAAACTTGTAACCATAATCAAACCAAAGCTGAGGATATCTTCTCAACAACTCTTTAAAATTATCCCAAACATCATACAAATTCTACAACTCCTCCTAATAGAATTGTCTTATCTTGTTCTTCGACTGTGATGTGAAGTGAGATGAAAAAAAATTGAAAGAAAAGCATGCATAGATTCATATAAACTTTCATTAGAGCTTTGAGATAAATATTAAAACCAACTTTATGGCATGTCTTTCAAAGAGAAAGGAAATAAACATAAATGGTCATGTTCAAGCTAATTACATTTATTTTGACTTTGTTGCATATCTCCCAAAATAAGTGAACTGTTCATTTGGATCCTCTAGTATCTTACCACTCTATTTATGTTGTTGAACCATTACTATGAGAATTGTATTCAACTCAAAATAGTTTGCTTTTATTGGATGCATTCAATTTCTTGAATAACTATAAACACAATAATAGGCCTTTAATAATCATTCAAGGTATGGTAATAGTTAGGCTATTGGATAGCTTACCCTTTGTTGCCTTTGGTCTCACTATTGTTGCATGTTCCTTCCATATTCTATTTTTCTACTTTCTATTTCATAATTTTATTTTTTCTCTTGATATCTAGGTCCAAAAATATTAATTTAGTTCCAAATTTATGCTCATGTAAGGGTGGTGGCTAAAAAAAGAAAAGAAAAGAAAAACTAAAGATAAAATTATCATGATTACAAGATAAATACAAGACATACAATATAACTTTCAATGAAATAAAACAAGTTAATTTAATCAAAACTACTAAATATAGTACTACCCCTTTTCAAGGGTAGTTACATCAACTAAAGTTACCAACCAATCTAGCAAAAGCAATCTTTGGCAATAACATCAAAATTTATTGCAACTTTGTTATTACACATAATTTTATGGTTAGGTTTTCCCAAAAGCTAGTTGGGTGAGGATCTCTCATCCAATATCATTTAATAAGTATATAAGCTATACAAGTAATAAAATAGATATTTAGACTAAATATCAATGTCACAATAATTACACATAAAATATTTAGTTAATCAAAAAAAAAGTAACATTTGTTCTAGTTGGTATGATAAATAAGATTTAAGTCATAAATCATGGAATCAAGGAATAATTTATATTATAATTTATGAAGAATTCAAAAATAGTCTTGTTGTGATTATGTTCTGTCATAGAATGAAGGTTAAATAATTATGGAATGACCTCTTTTCTTACTAGCTTATAAGATGGTTATTAACTATTAAGCCCTTTTTAATGATAGTCCTTTCATACTAATCCCCTCAGTACTTTATCATTGAGATAATATATCATCTCTACGTGTAGGTCATTCATAAGTCTTCACCTTTTAAAGAACTCATTAACTCTTCATATTGGTTGTTTCAAATACACATTCTTATTCTCTGACCTCTAATATCTTTCTCAATGAGAATTGATATGGTAATAAAAATATTTGTACTTTTAGCTTTGTTAGGATCATTCACATTCTTTATGTTTCACTAATGAAAGTCATATGATTGAATATAACTCATACGACTATCATCACTATATGAATCACATTCATCTATGATTTTTGTGTGGCTTGTCTATCACCATCCTTCACAGTGACAAATGACTTCCATAATAATGGTAAAACCCATAGTAGAATATTCAATTCACTATCTAATATCAATTAAGAGTTAGTTTCTCTAAGATATGCATAATAGAGTGACCAATAAAAGTGTTTCTACTTTCATATTTATAAGTGTTATACTCATAATGATTAAATATATCTCAATTTTGTGTTTTGGTATATGAGTGTCTCTTGCATTTTGATATAAAGGGTTATCACTTCTTTCTTACCATATGTGTGAGCATGTTTCATGGCTTAGTTATCATAGTCAACCAATCAAATCATATATAAACCCACCAATAGTTAAAACCCTAGTCTCAATTCTATTTAATCATCAAACCACCCATAACTAATCAGCAACACAATGAAACCTCACATTTAAAGTACTAAACAAAGTATTGGTCATAATAAATATATTACATCATTCTAAGATTCCTTTTTAGCTTAAATTTAGAAATAATAACATATGATACTAGTAAAAATTCATTTCATATGAATATGGATACCCAATTTTAACTTTCAAGAGAATATAGGTTTCAAAACCAAAATCTATCAAAACTTACTCAATTTTATTTTGATTTTCTCTAGGAGAGTGTCAAAATATGTGCCCACCTTCTAGGATGTATGGATCCACATGAAATTAGAGTTGTGGAGCCCATTGGGTTATCTTTCTCATGCATCTTGTAGATCTTTTTGAATTCGTAGGATTTTCTTTATATGCTTGAGGATATTGTATGGGTTTGCTTAATTAGAAGTTATAGCTTTAGTTTTGGTTTATGGTACAAAATCATGGCGCCCACTACAAACTATGGTTTTGGTCTCTATCCTCTACTTGACGGTCATGACAATAGAAAAAGTCACAGTGGAACATTTAGTTTTTGTAATAAAAGTTGTGGTATTGAATGTGAGCTATGGCCCTGATCTCTTTCATCTGCTTAATGGTCATGATACTAGGAAAAGTCATGACTCATGATTTCACATTTAGCTGCTATAACACAAAGTTGTGATATTAGAATGTAAAAATGACTTGTATATTTAGTCTCTATGACACAAAGTTATGACATTGGGGGATGGTTGTAAATTTGGTTTCTCTATTGAGCCAATAGTCATAGTGCTTATGTTGGTCGTGACTCGAGTTTGGATCTTTGTAATATTCTCTATCCAAAAGTCATGATTACATATTAGAGTTGTGGCTTTGGTTTGAGTTTCTATGGTTTGGTAAAAAAAAACCCTTACATTGGAGACTACCATATCTTTTATTGCTAGTAGGGTATTTAGTTTCTAAGACATAAAATTAATGTTATAACCATAAAGTTATTTCGAGCTAATTCGACTATGATTCTAAGAAATCTTTGAAGCCAAGAGAATATATTTTAAAATAAAAGGATTATGATAATTAAGTGGTAAATTTTTAGAATATAAAAATTTCCATTGCTATATGTGTAGAGATTCGGTTAAGAATAACTATGGAACCAAATCTATAAACACTCAAAAGTATAATCAAGTAATAGTATATTAAATGGTATGAATTGAGTCATTTTTCACTCTCCTACACACCAACTATTCATAAAAAAAATAAAAACAAATAAAATAAAACAAAAAAAACAATAAAATAACAATAAAAAACAAAAAAAAACAAAAAAAATAACAGAAAAAAAAAACAAAAAAAACCAACTTGATCAAGAAGAGAACTTTCTTTGAGTGGGACAAGAATTCTGAAATTGCTTTCTAGAAGTTGAAAATAAGATAGTTTTAACCCTAGTTTTTACTTTACTAGATGTAATGGCACCTTATGTGGTTTTTACCAAAACATACTTAAATGGATTAGGTTTGTTCTTATGTTGAATGGAAGAGTGAAAGCTTATGAGTCAAAGAATTTGAAGACCATGATAAAAACTACTCTATGCTTTACTTGGAGTGAACATTAATTGTCTTTACCTTGAAGTTTTGGAAGTGTTTCTATATAGCATGATGTTTGAAGTATACTTAGATCACAAGAGTCTCAAGTACTTGTTCACTTAGAAAGAACTCATTCTAAGGCATGGGCAATGAATAGTACCTTAATGGCAAGGATAGTGTTGTGATTGACTCATTGTGCATGAGGGGCCATGGAAGTCTGGCTTCTTTGAGACTTTGGCATTGAAAATGGTGTTTATTGTGGAAGTCTTTGGACCACAAGCAGATAAGGAGAGAGAGTCAATTTGTTTTTATAATTTGAGACTATAGCATAATCTAGATTAACAGGTAATTAAAACACAAAAAGAGGATATATAGTAGTAGAATTTTTTTTAAAAAAATAAGAAATAGATAGTGGCACTAAGTGAAAACTTCTTGGGAATCATGGGTATTGATTTACCGAAAGACTTATTATTCTTTAAGGCTTGAGGGAGGAAGAGTTGAAAGAAACTCATCATTCTAAGTCCTCGGTAAATCCAACAAATTCAAAGATATATAATGAATTAAGGAGAAATATTTGGTAGCTATGCATGAAGTTAAGTGTGGTGGACTTATCAAAAAGGGGCTTGATTTTCTAGTATTTGAAGACATAGCATCAAAAATATGGAGGTTTGTTGCAGCCTTTACAAATTACAAAGTGGAAGTGAAAAGTAGTGACTATTGACTTCATGATAGAGCTACCAAACTCTTCAGTGTAATGCAATGCCATTTGGGTCATTGTTGACATGTTAATCAAATCGGCTCACTTTTTACCCATTCATACTAATAACTCCACAAACATATTATGCAAGTTGTATATAAGAGATGTTGTGTAGTTGCATGGAGTTCTAGGTTCTATCATATTAGACAGAGATCATTGGTTTACTTTGTGGTTTGTCAAGAATTTTTAAGGCTCTTAGGAATCATTGAAGATGAATAAAATATTTCACACTTAGATGGATGAACAATTGTAGTGCACTATTCAAATCTTGGAAGATATGCTTCAAACTTGTTTGTTTGATGTTAAAGGTAGATGGTTGAGCATCAACCATTGGTTGAGTTTGACTACTACAACAACTTTTAGTCCAATGTTGGTATCACGCATTTTGAAGCTTTTTATGAAAAACCTTATAGGTTACTTGTATATTGTAATGAATTAGATGAACTAGATGATCTTAGGTTAGAGCTAATCTAGAAGGCTATCGAGAAGGCCAATTTTATCCATGAGAAGTTACTTACCACCCAAAGCAAACAGAAGAGTTATCCAGATCAAAATATAAGACCATTAGAGTTTGAGGTTAGAGATCAAGATTTTCTCAAAGTGTTGCCTCACAAGTTAGTAATTGTGGATGGGGTAGTTTGAGATTACAAAGACATTTTTTTCTTCCTTTTTAACCATTGACTCAAATCGATAAAGTTTGAAAATTGAGAAGGGATAGAATTGGTAAAAATTATTTGTATATTCAAAAAAGAATTCAATATGAATAATAGTGAATAGAGACACTATATTTACTAGTTTTTAATTTTTTAAAGAGAAAGTTAGTCTAGTTCAAAAACTATGGCTAGTTAGATTATTTTTCACTTACATAAATGATAAAATTTTCATTTCTTTTTTTTTCACTCTCTTTCATGGTTTTCTTTTTGTTTCTCTTATTCTCTCCCTATTCTCTTCTCTTCCTCCTTTTTGTTCAACAAAATCCTTGAAATAACCTATAAATTTATGATTATTAGTGAAAAACATTATAGGAAGTGATCATATTCAAGAACTCCTTTGTTTTCAACTAAAGGTACCTAAGAAAAGGTTTTAATTTTGACAAGGAATGTTAGGGTTGAGGTGAGTTGATGTATTTTTATTTTTTAGCTTGATTTATTAAATTAGGCTTGAAATTACATAACTTCTCACACCTATTTTTATGTTCTTATAGTTGGATGTTGAATAGAGGTTATAGAGCTAGGTTTGATAGTTAAGGCTCGAAAAACTTATTTAAGGTAGAAAATATTTAGAAACACATATAAAAATTTCAAATTTTATATTATTTGTTACATATGCATGCTTTATTATGTGTGATATTATGTATTTTCTTATAAACTATTTTTCTTTGGTTTCTTTGAAAAGAATTTCTTAAACTTTACATGATTTTATTGAAATATGAGATGATTTGATGAAAACTTAAGAATTTAACATAATGAATTTGACTTTTTGATAAATTTAGAAACTAATTTACCCATATATTTTAAAAAGAAAAGTATATTATCCAAAATAAGAAAATTACATTTGGTTATGAATAAATGGTGTCAAAGTCATGGTTTATATATTGTATTACTAATTTTGAAATGAGAATATGCTAATATACATGTGTAAAACACTATATAAAATATTTGAAGTTTTATGAGTTATAAGATATTTCCAACCAAACTTGAATGATTTTAGAAATATACACATTTTTGATATGGAGTTTTGAGATGCCCATTAGTCCTAACTAAGACATGGAAGGCTAGAACTATAATAATATCAACAAAAGAAGGGCTTAGATATGTCCATTGAAGAATAAACTTAAACTATCTTGTATGCTTATGGTAGAGTTCTACTATGTGGTGGTGGTGGTCATCGTGCTAGAAAATGGCAACCTTTGGATCATATGAGTGGGTATTTGTCCCTAGTTGGGTGGTAGCTAGGCAAGAGCTAGCATATTAGTTTTTTCCTTTATATATTTTGTCACTTGGTAGAGTCTCGGTATGCATATATTATGTATGTTTATTAAAATTAGATCATATTAAATGATAAAAATTTTGAATACATACACACAATTATGATTTCATGAACTTATATAGCCATATATATATATAAGTATAAGTATGGATCTTTTCATATTTTTTTGAATTTTTTTTACTAGGCACTAAATGCTAACCACTATCTTTCCTAGATATAGTAAACATTGATGGAAAATCCCAAATTTGAAGCTTTGATAGCTATGGAAGGGTTTTAGTTTAGCTTTTAGTTTGGTTTTGTTTGAAATCTTGTTATTTGGACATAAGGATCATATTGTGTAAATGACTTTGATTGTGCATGTGAATGTTTTTACTCAATGGTTTATATATATTCATGATGTTCTCTAGAATTTAATCGACTTTTTAAATGGTTGAGTATCAAAGATTTTGATCTACTTTTCTTATTTTAACTTGTTTCCACTGTATTTTTGAGGTTGTAAATATTTTATAAAAAAAAGAAAATGAAAAAAGGGAAGGTTAAGAAGTTGTTTTTACTCAATTAATCATAATTCATACTTTTCATAGTGCATATATTTTTTGATTTTTTATTATAAATACATTTTTTTTGAACCCATATTATTAATAATTTTTTTCTCATTATTTTTACATTTACTTTATGAGAAATTACTAAATCTGTGAAAGCCCATTAATAAAAATATGAAAACCCCTCACATCCACTTTTTAAGTATTTTACATCATTTTAGATTATATTAATCAATCATAGCTCATCCTGGCTCCCAAGCGAGAGTGATTAGGGGTAGTGGTAGACAAAAGCTAGTGAGATCAAGTTGGATATGATCCAACATTAGCCAAGTATCTTTAATTTGGGATATATTGGCATTAATACATGACATGGCACCTAAGTTCCTGGTGACATATGTGTCAGGAGAGTGTGATTTGGGTGATGGGTACCCTAGCATGACTCATGTCTTGGTATGTGGTGATGGGATCCATCCTTGGACAAAGGTTTAAGTCATGGGTATCCCATGCTTGAGTATGAGATCACGTGACAACATACAATACAACCTATTCATGAGAATGGGATCAAGCCACAAGTAGCAAGTAGGCCACCCAATTAGGCATGATATGAACCACAAGTTCATGTTAGGTCAAGCCTTTTCTTTATAAGAGTTGAGAACCCTTGGCATAATGGACACTACTAGTTAGAAATTAGAAAAAAAAAGGATGAGAAAAAAATAAAATCAAGGAAAGGACTAAATAAAAAATATTATAGTTATTGCTATTTATAAATATTTGGATGTTAAACATACAAGAAGAAGAAAATAACAAAAAACATTTTTGGCTATTAAATCTATTAATAACAACTATTTAACCAATAGCCAAGTAGCACTTTATTATAATGGTAGTGTCACCAAGGCTAGGACATGAATTAGATCATGTGTTGTGCTTGTAATGGCATGACATATGATTATATGAACTTAGTTCCAAACCTTGGATAGTATACCTCATGTGCATCACAAGTCAAATCATTGGTTGGTTGTCCAACATGCCCTATAGGCATGAGGGCATTAGGTCATCCCTTCGCACTCAACATGGCAAGCTAGTTATTGCCACTTTGGCTCGTGCCATACAAGAGCCAAATAGGGTCACATTAGTATCCCTCTTTGATGGACTCTTGTAACCACTAGTTTCAATTTTAACATTGCACTGATTTTCCATGGTGATAATGTGAGAGATGACCAAGAAAATGAGTAAGTTGATGTCGATGATTTTATTGTTGATCAAGTGCAGCAAAACCATCCTCATCCCTCAATTGACATTTCTATGATAAGATCAACAATAGAGCACAATCCTTGCACTAGATATATCCTTATGACGAGTTTGTTTAGTTTTTTTTTTTTGTGAGAGAATTAGATAGTTATCAGTAATTTATCTTGCATAATAATAAGAAAAAAATAGGAAGGGTCTATGCAAGGAAAGATAAATTAATTGTTGGAAAGCCATACATATGATTGGTTAAGTTATATGGGTGTTTAAATATAAGTGGGTGTACAAGTTGCAAAATGAAAATAATAGTTCTCAACAAAGATCTAAGGAACTCTTGGTTGTGAAGGGGTTTGGTTAGAAGAAGGGGATTGATTTTAAAAAAATATTCTCTCTCATTATCAAGATGTCTTCCCTGTAGAGTTGTTCCTTGTTTGGCCACCCACCCATATAAACTAAAAATTGAACAACTTGATGTGAAGATTATTTTTCTTCATAACAATTTGGAGGAATATTATTAAATAAGCTTGAGGAATATGTAGCCAATGGTAAGAATGTCCTTATGAAAGGTTTTTCAAAGAATACATTTATTTTTCATGTATTGTATGTCAATGACATTTTAATTATTTTCATGATGCCAATAAGAATGAGTAGTCGAAGAAGGACTTGACTAAGTCTTTCTCAATAAAGATTTAGGCAAACCCAAGAAAATTTTTGGCATAAAAAGTTTGTGTGATAGCAAGAAAAAATTCATGGTTTGTCTCATGGTGCCTATATTAAAATATGTTTAAACGATTTTATATGAGCAAAGCTGAAGTAGTTACCTACTCTCTTTTGGGTCATTTTTAGCTTTCTTATTAGTAATGCTCCGTAGACATTAAAGTGAGATAACCCATAAGTAAGAGTATCTTGCTCACATATTGTTGGTAGTTTAATGTATGTTATAATGTATACAAGATCAAACATCTTTCATCCAATCAAAGTAGTTATTTGGCTTCATTCTAATGCATGAAAAAGACTAGAACTATTGTTAAATGGATAATTAGATATCATAAATTTGATTATTAGAAATGTTTATGTTTTGGAAGTGGCGAATAAATTCTCGTATGATATTTTGATATAAAGTTATCTTGCAATCATAATATCATGAGGTCTACATTAGAATATTTGATATCTATGGTAGGTGAAGTAATATCCTAGCAATGTAATCTTCAAAATGTATAATGTTGTCCACTGCAAAAGAAGCTTTCGAATGAAGTTTTTTATACAAGAACTTTGTAGACATAAGGATAAGTGTACTACAAATTAGGACAATGACAGTGTGATCCGCTTGTCCTAGGACCACAATAAACCTACAATGTAAGTGTCATTCATGTTTCAAAGAACTTATCATTATCCAATATATAAACATGAACATAGATTACAACAAAAAGGCAAGTTGATTGGCTTGCCTTGATGTGTTGATTTAAAACCTTATTTGATTTTGTTAGAAGCCCAAAGATAATTTATTTTTCATGAGTGTTAGTCACCATTTATCATATTTGATTTTGTTGTTTTTTGATTTTGGTGTTCAAATAACATCACTACAAATGAGATCTATTTTTTGTTGTTATGTTCTAATAATGTTTATGGATATTTTTCCGATGTCCCAAACAATTTATAAGAATTCGAGTATATTCATAATTCATGTACTCTATGATATATTGTGTTTAGTGTGGTGATTGAACTACAATCCTTCTAATTATTCCTTATTTTGTGTTTTCCATATATAAATTTTAGGATCTTTTGTTAATGGTGTTGTAGTTGTGATCTATGTGTGTGTGTGTGTGTGTGTGTGTGTGTGTATTTGAATTTTACTTAAAAAGATATATATGTACCTTATTGTATGTCAAAAAAAGTCATTTAATTTAACTTCGAGACACATTGTCTTGAATTTAATGATTCTTACAAATAAAAATTTTAAACTATTAAAATCTATTCAATGATACATTCAATTTACTACCCCATATACACAATATATTGTAATCAATACTTATTTTATTAAACCAAAAGAATATTGGTGGGTTTTCTTGATTATAATTACATAAAACCATGACTATTAATATTATGATCTAATTATAAATCTATTAAAATCTACCAGCATCTTCACTTTACACTCAACACATTGGAGTTAAACTTCACCACAAGAATCTAATTAGTGAGAGCATATGAGTTGTTTAGATAATTCATAACTAGAATTGTCAAAATTAATGAAAAGTTTACAAATAATTGCCATGTGTGATAAAATCGCCCATTATATTATTTTTTATTATTTATTAGCTTTATAACAATTTATTTTTTCATGTATAAATGGATGTACATCTCTGTCAATATACATGTGAGTGGAAGTTCACTTTTCTCTTTTAAGCATTCTTTGTTGCATTTGAGAACTCTTTATTGTTGCATCTTAAATATGAAGATCATTGGGATTTGAATACGCATTATCATTTTAAACTAACAATGTTAAATGGATGGAATTGAATGCATACTTTAATGTGATTTCAAAGAGCTCTACTTGTAAGAGATCAATTGCATAAAGCTTGTCTTCTCCCGAATATTCCACACCAATGATTTGCATATGCATTATCATTTTAAACTAAAAATGTTATATGGGTGGAATTGAATACATACTTTAATTCAATTTTAGAGAGCTCTACTTGTAATTGGTCCATCGTATGAAGTTTGTCTTCTTCCAAATATCTCACACCAAAGAAATTGAGAAGAAGAGAAATCACTTCTCTTATTTCTCTACCATTTTATTACAAGCATACCCATCACATCATGTAAAGTGATGTGACTTTTTCATTTAATCATACAAAAAAAAATTACTTGTTATATATATATATATATATATATATTTATTTATATAATATTTTTTTCATGATTTATAAAATTATCACTTATAACATTAGTTAATATTATGGAAGGGACCCCAAGCTTAAATAATATTTTGAGCTTCTAATGTAAATTAAATAAATTCATTTATCATAAATTATAATCAAATTATAATTTCACTTCCTTACTTATTCGAAATTTAATTCAAACTATTTATTATTTAATACATATCAATCTCCTCATGTTAGGATTACTTGTACTCATTGATTAAATTAAATTTCTGACAATTTCATTAAATTAATTTATTATATTTTTTTAAGATCTTCTATTTATCTTATTTGGTATGCCAAATTAAAATTTACGTCAAGGGTTCGACATTATCAAAACTTAAAGTATCTTGATGGGAGCATCATCAACCTTTTTAATAATACATGAATCCCATCAATAATGAATATTAATCATCTAGCTGATATAGTAATCCAATTCTTTGAGCTTATTAATCTAATTATAGATCTCACTCTTTATAAATCAAAATAACTATTAACAAGTGTTTGTGTTTATTAATTATTTCAATTTTAAGAGTAATAATATTTATAATAACCATGAGATATTGATTATTTTATGTGTTAGTATAAAATAATTATCCAAAGGTAATCTCCTTCAATACACATAAGTGTACTAGTACACAAAGTTATACCTTTATAATTCTTTATAGCCATGATAACCCTAATAAAATCATGTACTACGACCTTATCAACGGTATGTTCAACTCAATTTAGATTGTGAACATAATATCTATATTCTACAAGAATATATGATTTGATCTTTTGTGTATAAACTAAACTCTATGCATCAAATCATCTATTATTATAGAATAAAAGATACTTATGCATTATTTAATTGCTAACTCAGCTCATGTAGACTCTCATAGAAAAAAAACAACATAATATATTAAATAAACATTAATGACGATCAAATGACTTTCAGTATAAAAATGGTTTCAAGAATCTTCCACTTAGACTTAAAAATGACTCTCATTGCCTATCAAACACTTTAGATAGTTGGCTCTTTGTAAAAGTATCTACCTAGTTATCTATTGATGTTATCTGTATCACTCTTATATCTCATCTTTTTATAATATCTTTTATTAGATGATATTTGTGCTCATTATGCTTATTTTCTTATGAGTTCTAGGTTACTTTGAATTATCAATTACTCCACTATCATCACAATAAAGTATAATAGGTAATTACGTAGAAGGAATCACTCCTAAATCTATTAGAAAGTTTCTGAGCCATATTGCTTCTTTAGTTGTCTCTGATGCAACCACATGTTTGGCCTCCATGATGGAATCATTAATATAAGATAGTTTGATACTCCTCTAAATTATGACCCCACTCACCAAGGCAAGCACATAACTAGTGATGAACTTTCTCAAATCTTTATCTAATTGAAAATTTGAATTTATATACCTTATAGGTACATAATTGTGTGCATGGTATACCAACTTTTAATTTCTCATTCTTTTCAAGTATTTGATTATATATTTTACCATTGTCCAATATTATTTCCCTAGGTTAGATAGATATCTACTGACAATGCCAACATTAAAGTAGATATAATTAGGTCTAGTGCAAAGCATTGCATACATTAGGCTTCCTACTATTGATGCATAAAAAACTTCTTTCATTTTCTCTATTTCATTATATATTTTTGGACACTAGTTCTTTGATAGAGAGATCCCATATTTGAAAGGGAATTTTTTTTTTGAAATCTTACAATGCATAATCAGGTCATAATCTGACCGATGTGAGTAATATTTGACAAGCTTGATATTTTTTTCCTTGCAATTTCACAAAAGCTTAATCCCAAGAATATGATTGGCTTCTATTAAGTCTTTCATATCTAAATGCCTAGGCAAGCAAACTTAACTAAAGATAATGCTTTAACATCATTTCCAATGAGCAAGATGTTATTTATGTACAACAATAAGAATACCACCAAGCTTTCATTGTGTTTTTTGTACATATATGACTCATCTACATATTGATCAAAACCATAAGATTTAATAGCTTGATCATAACTAAAATTCTGAGATTTAAAATGTACTTAAGACCATGGATAGATAGAGTAGGTTTGCATAACTTTTTTCCTTGGCCCTTTTCTATGAAACTATGTGGTTGCATCAAAAAGCTAATCTTTATGTTCATTTTTCAAATTTCATAATTGAAATGAGTTGTAATAGACAAGAGAATCTAGATAGTCTTTATCATAGCAACCGAAAAAAAGGTATCTTCATAATCTATCTTTTTTCAGAGTTAACCCTTTTGCAATAAGCATATCTTTAAAGTTTCAATCTTATTGTCTATTCCTCTCTTTTTTTCTTATAGATTCACTTTCATTTGTTAGGTTTTATCTCTTTTGGTGGTTCCATAAGATCCAAGACATTATTAAAGTACTTGGACTACATCTTTGATTTCATAGCCCTATGCCAAAATTTATATCTTTATTCTTAAGTGCTACATCATAGTTATAGGGATCAATATGTAGCTCATCAGATAATCTATCATAAGACTCTTCCAAGAGTGTATCCATAAAGGTTGATAAATAATTTTCCTGAGATGATAAGACACTTTCTTTGGTTGTGCATTTTGAGTGATATAGTGTTGATGTTGATTTTTATAAACCATTATGGTCATGCTCTTCTAGTTGTGTAACTGGCATGCTGATGGTAAGATTACATGGTTTAGTATCAATACTTTCCTCAAAAATTATCTACTTATGATTGGGTAATAGAATGTTTATAATATGTTCTTGTAGTGTTTATTCTTGCATTATCAATGTTAAAGAAGTTAGTTTATCTCCTCTCATTTCTTATAGAACATTTCTACTTTTAGGCTTGTGGTTCATTACATAGTCTTCTTGTAAGAATTGGGCATTGATGCTAATAATGACCTAATCATTTGTTTATAGAACAAGCCACTCTTGGTTCCTTTAAGATATTCTACTAAGAAACAAACTTATATTTTTGGTTCTAGCTTATCTAGTTTCCATTTCTATACATGCAATGGGCAACCCCAAAGGTTAATGAGTTTTAGATTAAGCTTGTGCCATATCCACATTTTAGTTAGAGTAGAAAGTATTGACTTATATAGCATAATGTTTAAAACATAAGGTGCTATTTCTAATGTATATTTCAAAAGGAATCATGCATATCTAAACAACTCATTATTGATCTTATCATGTTCATAAGAGTCTTATTTCTTCTTTCTACTGCACCATTATGTTACAGAAAACTAGGTATAGATAATTAGGATGTAAACCCTTATTCTGATAAGTAATCCTTAAATTCTCTCAAAAGGTAGTTATCATTATGATCAAATTATAATGTCTTGAGATATTTTTTGAGATATTTTTTGAGATATTTTTTTATTTCTACCTTGTACTCTTTGAATTTCTCAAAGGCTTCAGACTTAGGTCTTATTAGATAAATATAGTCATACCTTGAGTAATCATCAATGGAGATGATGAAATACTCAAAGTCATCTCTAGCTTGAATAGTCATGATGGGTTCACACAAATCATAATGAATCAATTCTAGTTGTTCATTAGCTTCATAGCCTTTAGCCATGAAAGTCCATCTAATCATATTTCCTTCTATGTAGGACTTAGAGGCTGGATGTGTCTCTACTTCCAATAAACCCAAAGATTCATTCTTAATCAGTTATGAGATTCATTTAAGATTTATATGATGTCGGCATAAGTACCAAAGATATGTTTAGTTTATTAGGGAATATTGCTTTCTCTTACATGATAAAATGCTAGTGTTATTCAATTCATTCTATTGTAGTGAAGGAGAGATATTATTAATATTATAAAGATCATCATTCAATAAACTAGAATAGAAAAATTGTTTATTCAAATTGATTGTGATAAAATCATTGATTAGAAATGAATATTCATCCTTAACAAAATTAGAAATAGATTTCAAATTTCCTCTAATGAAGATTGATTTTTCCATAAAGACAATCTTTAAATAAAATAAATTTATCTTTTCCAAATTTAAGATAGTAATCTTCCACTACAACAACTATGACTTTTTTAGCATAACCCAAGTGAAGTTTGAACTTTTCAATACTAAGCTACCTAGTTTCTTGGAACCCCTACAAAGAATTACAAATATGATTAATAGCTACTATGTCTAAACACTAGGTACTAATAGATAAAACTACTAAGCATGTCTCAGATACTAGTAAATAAAATTTACCTTGTTTATTTGTCTTGCTAAGATAAATTATACAATGCTTCTTCTAATGTCTTGACTATTTGTATTGATAATATTTTTTTAGGCTTTTTTTCTCCGACTTATGATCTAGGAGCAGCCTAGGGATTATGAACTTGTTTCTGAACCTTTTTTTTATTTTTATTTCCTTTCATCCTAGAAGAAGAACCTTTTACAGTGACAATGACATGAGATGGGTCCTTGATAAAACATTCAATTTTTACCAATTCTTAAAGTAATTGTGCCAAAGTTCATAAAGGTGTGTTCAAACTAAAATTTAGAAAAAAATTATTTATATGAACTTGGAAGTGACTTGAGAATGATATCGACCTAGTTTTCCTCATCAATTTCATTCCTAGGATCTCTAGTTTATTCAGAAGACTAATCATCTTCATAACATGATCTCTTACTAGGCTAGTTTTAGTCATAGTTGTGTTCATTATATATTTCACAGTTCTTTGCTGAGCAAAATGAGTATGATTCCCAAATATTTATTTTTGTTTCAGTATCATATCACAATTTTTAAACTGATGTTGATGTTACAAAATATTTGACATTAAGATCAAAATATAACATCACAACATCTCATCAGCTTTGACACTTCTAATAAAGATTGACTTCCTATTTGGTTGCCCGTTCATGAGGTTTATCTAAGTAAATATCTATGAGTACAAACTTAAAATTTTTAGCAATAAGAACAATGTCAAGATTTCATTTTCAATCTATATAGTTTGTTTTATCGAGTTTGTTTTCTTTAAGAATAATAAAGAGTGGATTGGGGGTGATTCTAAAACATGAAAAATACAATGATCTTGTTATCTTTAAAATTCCATTTTAAATATTGTTTCTCTCTTCCAAATTTTAAATAAATTCATTATCGACATGATATATCACAAATTGCAAGCCTCAATGGGAGGACATCAACTTTTCATTATTTGTTCATATATGTCAACTTCTATTTATGTTATTATTTTGGTAGTGATCCATTCCAAATAAATTTAATAGATGATTTTGTTTTGGTCATATAAATAATAACAATGACTCAGATAGGATACTATCATTTATAACTAAGTGTATACAATCACTTAATTTTAGAATTATTTTTCTTAAATGAATCTCTCAGCTGGTGAAGTGATTCATTTTAATAATTCATTGAATAATTTCTAAGCTAGTTTGTATTAAGTTGTTTTTACAATTAATTATTTGATAAAGAGGAAGGCACCGAGAACAACACTCTAATTAATTTCTGTAACTTACAAACAAATGATGGAGACCATTTAATTTAAACTAGGTAAATTCTTCCACCCACTTAGTTATTTGACAAGCATGAGGGGTTTTAATATATATGTTTAATTATCAATTTTTCGAAATTGAAAACTAATAAATAGGAAACTAAATAAAATGTCAATTCCCTTTTAAGAAGATAATTTATCTTAAAACATGGGAATCTATTTTAATCTGTTGTTTCCTATCCATTATCAAAATTGTTCTTTCTCAATAATTAACCATACATTCATATGATAGTTATGTAATTGTAAGTTATCGCATATAACCATTATGCACGCTTTCACATGCATCCATCATGCATATTTTCATCATGCATACATCAATCATGCAAACATTTATTTTTCTTGTCATCTCATATATCTATTATGCATGCTATTTCAAGATTATAAAAAAAAGGATAACCTAGCTATTATGGTCTTCTTTCATTCTCATGCATCATCAAACTACTTTGAGTAATGAATGTGGAGACTTATTCTGAAACCCAAGGTTGGGGAAATGCCTAAACAAAAATTCACCTGCCTATTCATGTCGACACTTAAACAAAATATAATATTCAGAATCTTTAAGGGATTTGTAAGTAATACAGGATCATCAAATAAATGATGAATTTTCATCATATATTCTAGAATGTAAGTAATGCATGATCATCAAAAAGTAATGCATGAACTTCTCCACCGAACATCTTTTTCTTCTTTAACTTCATCATAGTTAATTAGTTACTCTGTAGTTCATTAACATCACTCTATGTTCCTATTCAATTCATTAACACCGCCATAAGCTCCTCCATAGTTTATTAACACCACTATGCCTTCCTCTATAGTTTATTAATACCACTATGCCTTCCTCTATAGTTTATTAATACTAGAGGTGTCAAACAGACCGTGCTGGGCCAGCTCGGCATGGTTTTAGGCTGCCCAACTAGGATGTCGTGTAGGGCCAGGCATGACATGGTTAATGTACTATGTCATGCCTAGCCCGACATGGTTCTGTGAAGGTCAGACCAGGCATGGGCCCCGTGACACGAAATCCGTAGAGGTCCTCCTAGTTCAGCCTGGTTCAGTTCGGGCCAACCCCCTAATTTTTGTTAAAAAACTAGGGTTTTAGCAACGCACCTCTGCGCAGCCACACGTCTTCACCCTTTTGGGGCTTAGTGAGCCTCACCAATTGGGTGTTGGCTCGTCGTGACCACGCTCAATGCATGGCCATGCGTGTCGTCCGACATGCCAGGCATACCATGCCGTGCCTGGCATGGCATGCGGGCAGAAAAGTTCGGTCCAGCATGGCATGACTTGTGTAGTAGGTGTGCCCAGCACGGGCCCATGCACGACACTGTAGCAAGCCGTGCCTGCCCAGACAGGACTGAACCGTGCAATGCCTCATGCCTCACCGGGCCGGGCCAGCCCGGCCCATTTTACACCTTTAATTAATGCCATTATGTGCTCCTCCACAATTCATTAATTATTTTACAAAAACCTATGCCTCCATTGTGGAGTTCACATTGCTTAAAATGATTATACAACCAGTGTAATACTTAAAATCACACAAAATACAAATTTAATACATTCATTTAAATAAACATTCATCCAAACACATTACAATCCTTTTAAATGAGCATATTAGGTAGGTATTTTATAAATCTCATAAACAAATGATGTTAATGACATATGCAACATCATAGAAAACTCTAATACCATATCTATTAGATCTTAAATCTCATGATCACTATGATTTCCATGTGTGTTATCATCTAACACTAATGATGTTTTGAGTATAAAATATAATGCATACCTTGATGTGGTTTCAGAGACCCCTAGTTACAATTGATCCATCACCAATAATTCATCTTCTTTTGTATATTTCACACCAAAAAAAAGATGAGTGATAAGTTTATATTATCACTTTGTTATACTATCTAATTTTATCGATTAGGTGATGTCATAACATCTCATTAACTAGAATATCTTATCAATAAAGATTCACAAGTAAATGGGTTATACATGTAGTAAAGTAATTTTTCATCCATATATCAAACCTATAAAGATTGTATTAGTAATCCAATTATTCAATAATGAGATAACTCATTTCTAATAAAATAGTTTATTCAAATTATTAAACAAACTTAAGTTCATGAGTTTCTTCATTTAATCTATGTGATAATGTTTAAGTTGCTCAACTTATATTATGTTAGATATAAAATGAAGGTTAAGGTGTTGTGCAATGACTTAACGCCCTAATGGTACAAAGAGATTGTCACCATTGATCCCATCTAAATGATAGTCCCCTTATAGTTATCCCCTCGATACATTATCACTGAGATAATAATTCATCTATGCTTGAGAGTTATTCATAATCTCATATTTTTTAGTTAACTTTGTCAAATTTCTTTTACGCTTACTTCATATGCACACTCTTATTCTCTGGCCTCAAGTATCATAAATACAAAAGATTGAAATTATTTATAAGTGTTTATACTCTCGGTTTTATAAGTACCATACTCACACAATTAATATATGATTTCATCAAGTTTCACTAGTGGGAACCACATGAGTACAAGTAACTTGTAAGGGTTAACACCACTTTATGAATCATCATACATGCATGCATGTCTCACGGATTTCATCATCCTTTTTAGTGATGATACAACTCACACATTAAAGGTGTTCTATATAATATCATGGATTGGCATATACAAGTGTTTGTACTTTTAGTTTCGTAACTACCATACACATGATGATTAACATACCAAAATATTGGGGTTCAAAATAAAGGTTTATCTCTAGCATTGCAATCAAAAGTGTTGTCACTTTATTCCTATAATATGTATGAGTGAGTCTCATGGTTTTCATGTTATTATTCATCATGATATTATTGTACAAACCTATCAATAGTTAAAATCTTAGTTCAAGTTCTATTTAATCACCATTCATCAACATTCATAACAAAAAATAAATCAAACACATGCATTCATATATATAAACTAATATAAAATCACATATATTAAAATTACACAAACTTAGGACCATGCTAAATTGGTAAAAATTCTTGAATGTACCCAAGAGATGAGAGGTTTAAGAGTCATGCCCTCCAAATCTAGGAATTGTATTATGTCTCACATCTTTTGCTTGCTTATGGAATCCCTAGAGTGTGTGAAATTCACCCCAAAGGTTTGGTAGTTATCATAACTTTACTTATTACATGGAGATAGGAAGAAGAATGAGAGAGATCCTTTTGAATTTTCTATCTTTCACTTTTATACTTAGGTTCTTTTAAATGTCTTCATGTAGAAAGTTGCAACTTTCATAAGAAAGTTGTGACTTCTGCCTTCATTTCTTAAGATTGAGGTTATAACATAAAAAAGTAACCATTACAATGGACTACAACTCGATCTTTCTATAATTCAAAGTTGCAATGATGACAATGACCATGACTTAGTCTTAGTATTTCTATAACATGAAGTTGCAATACTATGAAATGGTCATGGCTTCATGAATTTATCTTATTTTCTTTATTAAATGGTTAAGATGTTGGGAAATAGTTGAGACATGGTAAAGGGCTTCTCATATCTATATATGGTTATGACAATATGATAAAGTTGTAGCATTGATATTAGTTCTTCTTGATTATTATAGGATAGTGATGCTATGATATAAATGTAACACTAAAAAGGACTTGTGTATCCTTTGAATGCAACACCAAGAAATAAATATGGAACAAAATGTGCACTTCATATGTCTCCAAGTATCTATGATTTTGTGGATGTCCATTGCACTAGCATTCTCTTCTCCCATATATCATGTTGTCATTGTACTATAAAAATATCATGACATTCGTAATCATCTCGAGCATAGAAATTATGGTTTTGCATTCTTTTGAGAAAAAAAATCACAGTGTTAGGAAAAGGTTGAACTCGAGTAATATATTATCTAACTTATAGTGTTCCAAAAGTCATGTCTTTGAATAATTGTCATGATTCTTGCTTGAGTAGTTTTTTCTTTATAATATTCTATACCTCAAAAGTTATGACTTTGTAAAAAAATTATGATTTTTTGATTTGAGACTACGGAGCCATATTCTATAGCGTTGATCTTGAATACTAGTGGGGTACTCGATTACAACAACATAAAATTAATATTGTAACTATTAAAATTTCATGAGATATGTATGTTTGCGACTTCATGATAATATCAAACTCACTAAGAATGTATCATACAGTGGACAGATTGTGATGACATGTTAATAGAGTTTTGGCCAAGAATAAATCTTGAAATTATACAAGACTTACTAGTCTACCCCTTTTGCTAAATACATACAAAAAACTATTAAGTTTCTGACTATTCATCAAAATTTACTAAAATTCCAAAGTCATGAAATCATTTTTAATATTTCACATTTCATATCTGCACAATATAATAAAATACCAAAATACCTATAAATATTCAGTAGTTTAAATACCAAATAATTCTCTTCTTTCTTTACCATGTTTTTACAAACATACCCACACATGCAAAGTGATATGACTTTTATATTAAATAATCCAAATAAAATTATTTGTTATATATATATATATATATAAACAAATAAATAACATGTTTTTCCATGGTTTATGAAGTTGCCCCTTATGACACTAGCTTAGGCTGTGGAAGGGATATCAAGCTTAAATAAGATTTTGAGTTTCCTATGTAAATTAAATGAACCCATTTATATTAATTATAATTCTTTCTACTATATAATTATAATTACATTCTCTCACTTATTTAAAATTTAATTCAAGTTATTTTTTATTTAATACTTACTGCTGTATATGTAATTTGTTTTAACTTAATAATCTATTTTAATATTTTCATGTAATCACAGGAAAGGAAATATTAAAAGCTCGGGGATGCAACAGTAGCACAATAACGGAGGTCCCACTGACTGGTCCATGATCCGACCCGCTTCGGTTAAATGAACCGGCTGTTTATTTTTTGTATAAAACATTTGTATTTATTTTTCGGGCAGCTGTTTTTTGACCCGGTTGAACTGTTTATCTTCGTTCTCCTCTCTCTCTGCGCGATTTCACGACTGCCGAATACTGCATACTGTAAGACATACTATTTTTTGGTTTTAATCTGTAACGCATAAGTGTTTTTTGGTGGAGGTAGCTAGTCGTACTGAGCGACTAGCGAACCACGTTATTTGCAGTGTTGATTTTTCGATTTGATTCTGTCGTGGATGCTTGTGGATTAGGATATATATATTGCTTGTTTATGTGTTTTCTTTGTTTTCTGTTATTAATCTTACTACCCGTGGAAGCGCGATTACCCAACAATTTGGTATCAGAGCTTGGTTTGGGATTTTTCGATTAGGGTTTGAGATTATTCTGTACAAGCAATATTCTGTGAAATGGCTGGAACCCTAAACACCACGATTGAGAAATTCAACGGCAGAAATGGGTTTAGTATGTGGCAGATTAAAATGCGAGCGCATTTGAAAAACTTCGATATTTGGAGTCCTCTGGTTCAAGGCTTCGGTCCACACACTGATGCTGCTCTTGGAATAACCGAGGTTGAGGCTTGGAGACGTGAAGAGAAAGCACACTCCACCATTCTGTTGAGCTTGTCGGATGAAGTCATTGCTGAGGTAGTAGATGAGGAATCTGCTGCAGGACCGTGGCTCAAGCTTGAGTCTCTGTACATGACTAGATCTTTGACGAACAAGCTTTTGTTGAAGAGAAGGCTGTTCACACTGAGGATGCAAGAGGGAACCTCTTTGAAGAAGCATCTGGATGACTTGAACAACATCCTCATGGACCTTAAACGGGTGGATGCTAAGGTGGATGATGAGGATGCTGCACTTCTACTCTTGGTTTCTCTTCCTCCTTCTTATGAAAATTTTGTTGAATCTCTCATTGTGGGAAAGGAGGAGATCACACTAGAGGATGTTCGGGCTGCCCTACACTCCAGAGAGATGAGGCAGAAGGCAGCGGTTGAAAGACTTGAACAACATCCTACTGGACTGGTGGTGACAAACAGGAGGCCACAACCTGTTCCATTCAAGAAAAAGGGAAATAAGATTCAGAAGAGGTCAAAGGAGGGTGACATTTGTCACTACTGTAAACAGAAGGGGCATTGGAAAACTGAGTGCCCGAAGAAGAGAGCAAGGCTGGAACAGCAAGGTCAACCTAACCCCCCACCTGCTGCTGCTGTGAATTTTGATGATCTTGATGATAGAGAAGACCTTGTGTTGGTAATCTCCACAATGATCACAAGATCAGATTCTTGGATTCTGGATACTGGTGCTTCCTTCCATATAAGCACTCACTTGGAGTGGTTCAGCAAATATGACAAGAAGGAAGCTGGCCATGCTGTGGTGGGGAACAGCCAACCATGTAAGGTGGTTGGAATCAGCACAGTCAGACTAAAAACTTGGGATGGCCGGATTGTCTCACTTTCAAATGTGAGATATGTCACTGAGATGACAATGAATCTCATTTCTCTCGGTGTTCTGGATGATCAGGGATATTCATTCAGTGGTAGAGAGGGAACACTGAATGTTCACCGAGGAGATGATGTTGTACTGAAGGGGCAGAAAACTAGAACGCTATACACACTGATAGGTTCCACAGTGACAGGGGCTATTGCTGTCACATCGGAGAGCCAACATCCGAAGACAAAGCTGAACTTACTAGACTTTGGCATATGCGGCTCTCACATATGGGAGAGAAAGGTATGAAAATTCTCTCTGATCTTAATCTTCTTGTTGGTCATAGAGTCAGTAAATTAAATTTCTGTGATCATTGTGTTTTTGGTAAGAAAAATAGAACTAAGTTCGGTAAAGCCATACACTGCACAAATAGTATTTTAGATTATATCCATGCTGACTGTTGGGGCCCTTCTAGAGCCACATCTCTTGGGGGTGCTTGTTTTTATTTATGTTTAGTTGATGATTATTCCAGGATGTCCTAGGTATTCATGATGAAACATAAATCCAATACTTTTATAAAGTTTAAGTAGTGAGTTAGCTTAGTAGAAAATCAAACACAAAAGAAGGTTAAACTGTTACGAATAGATAATGGTCTAGAATTCTGTTCGTATGAATTTGAGGAATTCTGTAAGGACAAAGGTATTGTGAGACACAAAACTGTTAGGGACACTCCTCAGCAAAGTGACATTGCTGAAAGAATAAACCAAACTCTTCTAGAGAGAACTAGATGTATGCTCTCTCAATCAGGCTTAGGCAAAGAGTTTTGGGCTGAAGCTATTAATACAGCATGCCATCTGATAAACAGATCGCCACATAGTGGAATTAACTTTAAAATTCCATTTGAAGTGTGGACTGGTAAACCTGCAGATTATTCCAATCTGAAGGTGTTCGGGTGTATTGCCTACTATCATGTAAATGATGGTAATCTTGAACCTCGAGCACGCAAGGGAATATTTGTTGGTTATGGTGATGGAGTCAAAGGATTCCGTATCTGGTCACTATCTGAAAAGAGAGTTATACTCTCTAGGAGTGTTACCTTCGACGAGAGTGTCATTCTGAAACAAGTACCTAGTCCTATTTAGTTACCTGATGTTCCTCAAGCTGAACTTAAGGTGGAGCTAAAATCCGAATCTGTAGTACCAGGAAGGATGCCTATTGTTTCTAGACAAACGATAGCTAATCATGAAAATGATGCTAAATCTGTTATTGAACATGATTTTGAAACTACACCTGAAGAGTCTATTCCCTACTGTATTGCAAGGGATAGACAAAGGAGGGTGAATGCATGTCCTCCTCTGAGATTCATCTTTGAAGAGTTTGTAGGATTTGCCCTACAAGTTGCCGAAGAAATTGACATTCCTGAACCATCCTCTTTCAGGAATGCTGTTAATTGTCCTGAGTCTGAGTCATGGTTGGTTGCCATGAATGAAGAAATTGAATCTCTTCATAAGAATGGTACCTGGACCATTGTACCTAAACCAAAGGGAAGAAAAATAGTGTCTTGCAAATGGATTTTTAAGAAGAAAAAAGATGCCTCAATTGCTGGTGGTTTAAAGTTTAAGGCACGTCTAGTTGCAAGAGGGTTCAGTCAGAAAGAGGGTGTTGACTACAATGAGATATTCTCTCTAGTAGTTAGACATACCTCAATAAGAGTGCTTCTAGCATTAGTAACACATCAGAATTTTGAACTTGAGCAACTAGATGTCAAAACTGCTTTTCTTCATGGAGATCTCGATGAAGAGATCTTCATGAGCCAGCCTGAGGGTTTTGAGGTATCAGGCAAGGAAACCCATGTGTGCAAGCTTCTGAAGTCCCTTTATGGACTTAAGCAGTCTCCCCGTCAGTGGTATAAGAGATTTGACTGTTTCATGACTAGTCATGAATACAGTAGGTGTGACCATGACTACTGTATTTATTTCAAAAGGCATAAGGATGATTCATATATCTACTTGCTATTGTATGTAGATGATATGCTTATTGCTACTAGAAATAAATCTGATATTCATGAACTAAAAGATCTCCTCAGTTCTGAATTTGATATGAAAGATCTTGGAGGAGCAAAGCAAATTTTAGGTATGGAAATATTCAGAGATAGAATTAAAAGAAAATTGTTTCTTTCACAGAAACAATATATTCAGAAACTTCTATCTAGATTTGGAATGGTTTCTTGTAAGCCTCTGTCCACACTATTTGCTTCTAACCTCCATCTGACATTTTAATGTTGTCCTCAATTTGAATCTGATAAGGAACAAATGTCTAAGGTTCCTTATTCTAGTGCTGTCGGGAGACTTATGTATCTTATGGTGTGCACCCGACCTGATATTGCTCATGCAGTAAGTGCAGTGAGTAGGTTTATGATTAACCCTGGTCAAGAGCACTGGAAAGCTGTTAAGAGGATACTTAGGTACCTCAAGGAGACTTCTGATGTTGGTCTGATATTTGGTAATGAATCTGAACTCTTGCTGGTAGGATATTCTGATTCTGACTATACAGGAGATGTTGATAGTAGATGGTCTATGATTGGTTATGTCATCACTGTATGTGGTTCTGTAGTTAGCTGGAAAGCCACACTGCAATCTTTTGTTACTTTATCTTCTACTGAAGCAGAGTATATGGCTCTGACTGAAGCTGCGAAGGAAGGGATATGGCTGAAAGGTTTTCTCAAGGACCTTGGTCTTTATGAAGAGGTTGCAACAGTCTTCTGTGACAATCTCAGTGCTATTTGTTTAGCAAAAGACCAAGTGCACCATGAGAGGACAAAGCACATTGATGCCCGATATCATTTCGTTCGATCTGAGAAAAGGGTACGAGTTAAGAAGATTGCAACTTCTGATAATCCAGCTGACATGTTTACCAAATCTGTTACTCTGAATAAGTTAAGACACTGTCTTGACTTACTGAACATATCAAATCAGATGTAGTTTTTTTTGGACTACCTGTTTATAGAGAGTGTCTCTATCTGTATGCAAAATAAATTAAGGTGGAGATTGTTGTATATAGAAGTATCAAACGTGCCGGGCCGAGCCTGCCCGGCACGTTTTTAAACCGTGCCCGGGCCCGTGCCGTGCCCGGGTTAGGAACAGCCCGTGTAGTGCCGTGCCTGGCACGGCACGCCGACACGGTTCGTCTCGTGCCGGTTCACCCAGGCACGCGTGGCGGTAGTGTGACCCGTCCGGCCGTCAACTGACCCCCCCCGGTAAAAAGACCGCGGGTCGGGTCTGATTGGACCCGACCCGCGGTCCCGACTGCCAATACCCGACGGCCTTAGACCCGACCAATCAACGGCCAAAAAAAAAAAATTTCAATCATCATAGATTTTCAGCCGTTGGATTCGCCTCCAATGGCTAGGGGGCAGAATCCAACGGTCCTCGTGATTCTGCCCCTTAAAAATATTCAAAAAAATCAAAAAAATAATAAAAAAATTTCTTTTTTTATAAAAAAATACTTTCTTTAGCTGATAAATTCTACCCCCTCCCTATTACATTTATGTTTTTCAAAAACATATCTCCTCTCAAAACTTTCTCTCTCACATAAACCGTGCATCTCTCTCTTGGGCCTCGGGATTTTGATTTCGGCTTGGATTTTCGTGAAACTCTACTTGAGTTTTGAACATCGGAGCTTCCTGCGGTGCACCTTGCACGTGACTGACCTCATTGCTTTTACCGGGTAATTTATTTTACGTTTTTATTTACTTTCTCTCTCTAAAGCTTCTCTCTCTAGAAAAACATAGGAAAAAAAAACAAAAAAAATGACAAATCCACCTGACACGTATTTTAATTTGGAAAATGAAAATGTTAGTGTTACACAGACGTTTGCGGCTGCTGAAACTTTGGTTTCTCCAGTCGTCTCAATCCAAAGTTCTATAAAATAAAAAACTAGGAGGACTTCTGTAGTTTGGAATCATTTTAAAATCATAAACAAGTAAATGTTAGGGGTGAAGAACTTGAAATGGCACAGTGCAAATATTGTATGAGACTTTTAACATGCAAGAGTACATGTGAGACTGGGCACCTTAAGAGGCATGCTGAATTATACACCAAAAAACATGAACCCTTAGATCCTAGGCAAACCCAACTTGGCACTATATTTTTTGAGATTGGATCGAGTTCAGTGTCAAAGTTTACTCCCTTCGTATACTCCAGCGAGTTGGGTAGGGACGGCATGGCCAGGCTTATCACATTGATGGGTCTTCTGATCAGATTTTCGGAAGATCCGAGGGTAGTGCGCATCATGCAGACTTATTTTCAGCCTTCCTATCGTAGGATTCCTAGGTCCACATCTAGGAGTGACATACTAAAGATATATAAGTTAGAAAACCAAAAAATAATTAAGGAATTTATGGCATATAGTGGAGTGGTGTCCGTGACGTCCGATATAGGGACATGTCACTGTGATTCTTCTTATGCATGTCTCACGAGTCACTATGTAGATTCTAACTGGATAATCAATAAAAAAATATTAGGATTCACTGAGGCTCTTCATCCTCATGATGGCCCGGCTATTTTTGAGTGTATGATGAAAATATTTAGGGAATATAAAATTCAAAATAAAATTTGTAGTGTTACTTTCGATAATGCTGCTAATAATGGAGTAGCGATCAATATGTTTGTTAGGAATATTAGAGACGCACCATTAGGAGAGATCTTTCATGTCAGATGCATGTGTCATGTGATTAACCTGATAGTTCAAGCGGGTATGAAGGTGTGTTCCCCCGCGTTGGAAAATATACGCAATGCACTCAAGTATATTCGCACTCCTCGCAAACTACAAGAGTTTGGTAATCTCTGTTTGTCTGCGAATCTTAAGAAGAAGAAATTCCAATCGGATGTGAGACATCGTTGGAATTACACGTACCTCATGTTGGAATCATGTGTTGGATACGAACACGTGATATCCGACTACGTCAATAGTAAGAGTGACGAACTTATTATTGACGACACTGACTGGGCTTCAGGAATTTCATTTATGAAATTCCTGAAGATATTTTATGACACGACGAACATGTGTTCGTTGGTTTATACGCCCACCACTTGCATTGCACTCCGGTGCATATGCAACATTAGTAGCATGTTTAGGAAGTATCGAGCTGACCCGACGCTTAGCCATATGGTTGCAGAGATGGAGACCAAGTACTTGAAGTACTGGTCCACCATTCCATCTCTTTATTGCCTCGCTGCATGCATGGACCCTAGGGCTAAGGTGGAAGGGGTTGAAAACACCCTGACTTTTATTTCCTCGTGCATGAACCTGGAAGAGCCACTTGAAGGGTTCATTTACGAGAAGTTGATAGACCTGTTCACATACTACGATACTAGGTATGGTGGTGGTGAGACTGTGATTACAGACATTGATACCTTGTTCGGAGATGACGATTATTCCATTAACCTAGCGAGGGGGAAACGTAGGGGTGGACCATCACATAGGAGTGAGCTGTCTCGGTACTTAGATACCGATTACTGCTCAATCCTATCACATTCTGATAATAAGAATCTTGATTTATTACAGTGGTGGAAATCATATGAGTCCACCTATCCCGTGCTATCTAGGATGACACGGGATCTACTGACTCCTCCGGTGTCGAGCGTAGCATCGGAGTCTGCTTTTTCTGTTGCCGTGAACGTGATTTCGGATATGAGATCGAGATTACGTCCAGATATGGTTGAGGCATTGGCATGTTTGAAGGATTCGGAGGAATCGATGTTTAGCATCCATGATCGTGCTGAAGCTGGGACTAGGACAGACACTGTAGTCGCATCCACATCCACTACGATGGCGGAGGAGCTGATTGCCGATGATGATGATCCATATGATACTGATCTTGATGTTGCGGCTGATGATTCTCATGATATGCTGCTTGACGATTGATGCTGATGTGCTGTTTTTTTCGATGTTGTTTTTATTCATTGTATTTATACGCTTTGTCTGTACGTTGTGCTTGTGTTGAAACTTATACTTGTTTTGTTTGGACCATCGGTTTCAAATGCATGATTGGTAATTTTTCATTTCTGTAGTTTAATTTTTTTTAAAATTTAATTTTTCCTAACATTATGTATAGATTTAATTTTTTTATAATTTAAATTTTATTTTAAAAATTAATAACTTTAATTTATAATTAATAAATTATAAATATAAATAAAGCTATACTTAGTTGAATTTGATAAAAAAAATAATTTTCAAAAATTTGTTTTTTTTAAATTTAAATTTTTATCATTTTTAAAAAAAATTATATCTAATAATTAATACTCTACACTACACAGTGTAGAGAGTAGACTACAGTCACTATGACACTACACTTAACTTAAAATTAAGAAATATAATTTACAATATATAAATTAAAAAAAAAATACAATATTCTGATTTTTGAATTCAGAGAATAGGATTTCTGCATGGCCTCCCCTCCCCTCCCATACCGTGACCCCTCCCTTCCCGGTCCCGCGCCCGCCTGCCCGGCCCTGCCTCTCTCTCACCCTCAATGGCTCAGCCTCAGCCAGTCAGTCTATGCGGGCATGCAGCTATGCCGGTATGCCCTGGCGGCTGGCGCCGTGCCTATGGGTCGTGCTGTGCCCGCCTATATTCAAACCGTGCCATGCCGAGCACGATACGGTACAGGAACCGTGCCGTGCCCGGCACGGCAGCACGATTGTGCTGGAAAAAAACGGGCCGTGCCGTGCCGGGCCGGCCCGTTTGACACCTCTAGCTGTATATGTAATTTGTATTAACTTAATAATCTGTTTTAATATTTTCATGTAAGTGCAGGAAAGGAAATATTAAAAGCCCGGGGATGCAGCAGTAGCACAATAACGGAGGTCCCGCTGACCGGTCCATGATCTGACCCACTTCGGTTAAATGAACCGCCTGTTTATTTTCTGAATAAAACATTTGTATTTATTTTTCGGGCGGCTGTTTTTTGACCCGGTTGAACTGTTTATTTTCGTTCTCCTCTCTCTCTGCGCGATTTCGTGACTACCGAATGCTGCATACTGTAAGACATACTATTTCTTAGTTTTAATCTGTAACGCATAAGCATTTTCTGGTGGAGGTAGCTAGTCATACTGTGCGACTAGCGAACCACGTTATTTGTTGTGTTGATTTCTCGTTTTGATTCTGTCGTGGATGCTTGTGGATTGGGATACATATATATTGCTTGTTTCTGTGTTTTCTTTGTTTTCTGTTCTTAATCTTACTACCCGTGGAAGCGCGATTACCCAACACTTACCAATCTCCTCATGTTAAGAATATAGATATTTATTCTTATATTTTCAAAATTTAAATGAACCCATTTATATTGATTAAATTAAATTACTAAATTTCTTATATTTTCTTTGAGACATTCCACTGAGCTTATTTTATATGTCAGATTAAAAGTCACCGGTAAGATTTGACATTATCAAAACTTATAAGTATTATTTATCTTTTTAACATGACATGAATTTCATTCATACTTAATATTTATCATATAGATGATTTACTAGCCTAGTTCACTGAGCTTATTAATCTATTTATAGATCTTACTTTATATGAATCAAAATAACTATTAATAATTACATGTATTTATTAATTATTTTAAGATTAAAGATAATAGTATTTATAATAACCATAATGTGTTGATTATTTTATGTATCAGTATAAAATAATCATTCAGAGGTGATCTTGTTCAATACATACAAGTATACTAGTATATATAAAGTTGAAACTTTACCATTCTTCGTAATCAATATAGACATACTACAATCTTGTATTATAATCTTATTAATGTTATGTCTAACACTATTTATAATGTAAATAGAATATTTATATTTTATAAGAATTGATGATTTAATTTTCTATACATAATTTAAACTATACATTTTAAATCATCTACTAATATACTTATATATTATTTAAATATTAACTTAAACTATCATTTTCACAATCATCCTATGTTGACGCCCATGTGCCAGGACCATCGTTTCGTTTAAACGCAGGTCGCAATGTCTTCCACAATAACATACGCAACATAAATGTGGCGTATGATGCGATGCATCACATAAACATAAGCTCAATGTCTTCGCGAGAGACCATATAGTACAGCTTGTAGTTATGAGGCACATGACATCCTTATTTGTTGAAAAGGCATTCTAGAAAGACAGATGGTGAGCCTGAAAGTTCAGTTTAGTTGCCAAAACACGATAACAACTGCAAATTAATATATTAAATAACCAATAGTATCCAACTTGCCGAGCATTCAATTAATTTTCCAAAGTGGTTTTTCCATTTAATTTAATAGTATTAAAAAATTATAAAAAAGAGCAAAGAAATAAATAAACCAATATTATCCTTATTTCCCTGTTCTTTTTTTTTTGTTCTACAAAGGAAAGGCAGGGGAAATTGAAACTCCCATTCATTTAGGAGAAAAATAATATACTTAACACTTAGCCAACACAGTTATTGCCAATTTACCACCCCTACAATTTAAAAATCAAGAGGAAGAAGAAGATCCATTAGTGCCCATATTGGCTCCGCTATCATTCTCACACTGGTGATGATGATTCATAATTTCACTCCTATTGTTTTCATCATCATCAAGATGGTGGGGCTGGCTTTGAGTGTCATCGCAATTAGAATCTCTTTTTCCACTGGTGTTCTTGTTATTATGCATCCACACTTTGAAAACACCTTTATCAACACCAACTTCACAACAGAAACTCTTTACCAAATCATCATCTCTTTTTTGCATCTTCCACCCTACTCTTTCTGCAAATTCATACATCTTCTCCTTCTGGGTCTGGCTAAACTTGGTCCTAAAACGCTTTCTTGCTGAAGGCGAACAAGTAATAGCATTTGTGTTATCGTTGAAACTACACACATGCCCACCAGACAGAGCCAACAACATGTGCGGTGCAGATGGATAGCATGAAGAGGAGATCGGCGGAGAAGAGACAGTATTAGGGCTTCGGTGCGTTTGTTGTGATTGTGAAATTGGTAGCGGTGGCGGTGGTTGGTGACGGTGGTGTGGTTTATATTCAGTTGTGGTTGACGTTGGGGGAGCCGAATCTTCCACCTCACGGCGGTGAAAGTTGCGATGACACCCGCAAGCAGCGCACTTAATCATGGTGGGATCGATGTTGCAGGTAGTACGAGAAGGCATGAATTCTCCACATCCATCTAGAGCATGTCCACCTAAAGCAGCAGCATGGTTCTTGAGGCATTCTTTATAGGTTATAACTAATGGCGGAACTACATGCTGGTGGTGGTGATGGAGCTGTGGATAGTGACGCTTAAGGAATCCATTGGTGAAAGATATAGGCTTTGTGGGCTGGATCTTGGCTAGAGTTTCTGTGTCGGGTTCTGGTGATTTCGTAGCGAGCGGGTTTGTAGTTGGTGTGATGGTGGCAGTACTCGCTTGTGGGGTTATCTCCATGGCCAGCTAAAACATCTGCAGATTGTAGAGAAAAAGAGCTTTGTTGGCTTAATTTTTGCAGAGACAAGTGGTGATCTATCACACAGGAAGTGGTTGAACAGAGAAAATTGAAGAAGATTGAGAATGAGGCTGATGATCAGTGATGACTGTTCATAATAAATTCGGTTTTATGGGGGTTGTTTCTTAGTCTTAACCCAACTGCTCCTGAACTATGGTTAAAATTTGTAAACTGTGGTTTAAAATTTGACTCCTTCGGGGTTAAGATGCCGTAGCGAGATCAGTGGGCTAAGGGCTTGGTGTCCAAAAGTGGAAAGTGGGGTTATATAGAGGGGACTCTAGGAATGTATGCATATGCTGCAATGCAACAACACCCCGGTCCCCAACTCCAAGCAAAGAAAACCCAATTAACAGGAAACTACAGTCGACCAATAATATTAATTATAACGATACATATTTTAAATACATCTCGCTTTACATATTTGTGATTATTTTAAGCAACTACACAAAATTATTAATTATATATACATATTTTAAAAACATCTCGCTTTACATATTTGTGATTATTTTAAGCAACTACACAAAATTATTAATTATAACGATACATATTTTAAATACATCTCGCTTTACATATTTGTGATTATTTAATTATTTTAAGCAACTACACAAAATATTTCTGGAATGATATTGAACCAATATGTAAGAGAATTTATTTGCTAAAATTATGACAAATAAAGTTGAAAATAATTTTTTTATTCAGTTTAGAGATATTCTTCACATATAAAATGTAATTTTTACTTGATTTCAGCAAATTTTAAGAAATAAGCAAGGAAATTGTAAATATCATTCAAATTGTTGAAATGAGATGATAATTAGCAATATTATTTAAGAGTTTGATAAATTTTAATGATTATTAAACTATATTAAATGATGCTCAATATATATTTACAATTTATATTCTAAAACATTATTATATTTCTTGATAAGTATTAATTTTTCTTTTCAAAAAACATAATGGTAAATTGATGATTTTGATAAAGTTTTTTTTTTATCTCCTCTCTGCCCCTTCCCCCACCAACCCATCCACTAATGTTCGTCGTTCCTCATACTAGGGTCATGGGGTCTGAGCATGTAAGACCCTCATAAGTAGTATGAATATGATATTCAATAATGATACTTTGAGGCATTTATCTAGTATACCCTTGTATCGAACTCATGCCCATCATGGTTGAGCAGTCTTTTCTCTATCAAACAGACAACCATATGATTGATATACAATTTTAATAAAGTTTAATGAATCTATATTATGTTTAATGATATGAATATTATCACACCACAAATACCTACTTTAAAGGCATGATGACCATTTCACACCACAAACTTAAAGGCTCACAGAGTGTGACTTGATCAGAACATATATTTAGTAATTGGAATATATCAATTATGAAATACCTATTTGGAGTACTAGAATAAAATTCTAAAATTTTTAGCATTCAACTTTGAAACTAAATTTAAAATAACATTATCCAAATAAGTTTTAAAAACTCGCCAATCAAACACATGCATTAGTCAATAATATTTAAAAATAATATCCTAAACAAAATTATATTAATAATTATACATCATCATAGCTATCACCCGTCGAACAAACTATGAAAACTTGAAAATCCATCATCACTAGAGAATAAGCTTAAAGCCCACTAAGAAATTTGAAAACAATTTTCATGGATCAAATATTTCTAAATTATTCAAAAATTCTAATTAAACATTTCATATTTGTATCAAATGATTTTGTATTATAATCAAATTGAAAATATTACAAAATACTTGTATTTTGCTTATCAAATGGCAAATGTTGGTTAGTTTGGTGAGATATTTTAAATGAGTTCTAGCCTCAAATTATTCTTTTTAAGGTGGACAAAATATACCACTACTAGAACTAGTAACTTCTAGCAGAAACCCCATATATGCCAATGTCCAAATAATTATATACCCTAATAATAAATGTAAAGACTAACTATTGATTCTCACTAACAATAGTTAAACTATTAGTTATTATATTTCATTGATAAAGAAAACTTTTAACTATTTTATTTCATTGATAATGATCAAATCATCAACAATTATATCCCTTTGACAAGGACCAAATCATCAATTATTATACCTTGTTGATAAGTCTCAAACTATTAAGTTATATATCCCAGTAATAAGTGAAAAATCATCAACTATTATATATCATTAACAAGTGGGAAAAAAACCAAGATTAATTACTTTATTTCATTTATACAAATTTATATTCTTCTTCTCCTCATTTTTGTTCTTGTTATTCTACATCTTTTTCATCTTTATTATCATTTTATTAACATCATCATCATCATTATCATCATTTACTTATTTGTCTTACTTTGTTTTCTTCTTATCCATCATGCTCATCATCATTATCTTTTACTTCAATTTTTTTGCTCTTATTCTCAATCATAATCATCATCTTTTATTCCTTCTTATTCTTCTTCAACTTGTTGTTCATTCTCTTCTTTTTTATTTTTTTTTCTTCTCCTTCTTTTTCCTTGTCTTCTTCTTTTTCATGGTTTATTATATTCATCATCATCATCATCATTTTTTTCTTCTTCAACATCAATATCATCATCATCATCTTCTTCTTATTCTTTTTCAATATCAATATCATCATCTTCTTCTACTTTTTCATTATAATCTTATTTTTTTATTCCTTTCCTTCTGCATCTCCTCCTCCTCTTCCTTCTACTCTTCCTCTTCCTTTGCATGCTTCCCCCTATTCTTCTCTTCATTGTTATTCATTCTATTCTTTTTATTCTTCTTGTTTTTTTATTCTTCTTATTTTCCTTTGTCTCATTCTTTTTTTTTCTACTTTTGTTCCCTATTTTTTATATTATTCTTTTTATTCTTCTTGTTCTTGTTCTTTCTATTTTAAATATTTCATCATCTTCCAACTCTTTTTCTATACTTTCATCATCATCAACATCATCATCAATTTCATCTCCATATTCATCATCATTTTTTCTTCTTCTTATTCTTTTCTTATCATTCTTCTTTTCACCCTTATTTACCTTATACTTTATCCTGTTCTCATTCTATCCTTTTTAATTTTTTTTTTTCATTTTTTTTCTAATCTAACTTCTATTTTTTTTTCTTAATCTTACTTCTTCTACTTCTTTTTTTTTCTTCTCTTTTTTTTCTCCTTATTCTTCTTATTTTTCTTCATCTTACTCTTCTCTTTTTCTCTTTCATTCATTATTTCTTATTCTTATTCTTCAACTTATTATTCTATTTTTTTATATATTTTTCTTTCTTTTCTCTATCTTCTTCTTCTTCTTCTTCTTCTTCTTCTTTTTCATTATACTTTTATTTTTCTACTTCTTCTCCTTCTCATTTTTCTTCTTTGTAATTTCATCATCTCCCTTTTTCTTATTATTCTTATCTTCTTCAACTTCATCATCATCTTTTGGTACATATTTTACTTCTTCTTCATTTACTTCTTCTCTAAGTTCTTTTACTTCGTCTCTAAGTTCTGCTTATTCTTCTTTTTCAACTTCTTTTTTTTTCTTCTTCTCCATCATCACCGTCATCATCATCATCTCTAAGTTCTGCTTCATGTCAAACTCTTTCTTCTTCATCATCACCGTCATCATCATTATTTTCTTCTTCTTATTTTACTTATAATTATTATTTTTATTATTTTTGTTATTCATGATTTTTTTATTCTTCTCTCAACCCTTTCCATCTTTTTCTCCTCCTCATTTCTATTTCTTATTCTAGTTGTTTTTATTTCTTCTAGTTCTTCATCGTCATCTTCTTCTTCTTTCTCTTCTCCTTCATTTTCTATTATTCTCTTTCTTTCATTCTCCTTCTTATTCTTCTCCATATTTTTTTTTATTTTTCATGTTTTTTTCCTTTAACCTTTTCTCTTTATTTCATCCCACTCTTCTTATTTTTCTTATTGCCCTTATTTTGCTAATTTTTCTTATTATTTTTTTTCTTCTTTAAAATCTTCACCTTATTCTTTTTCTTAATCTTTTACTACATCATCATCATTTTTGTTAATTTTTTCCTTTTACTTCTTCAAGTTTTTCATAATATTGTTGTTCTTATTTTCTTTTTTGTGTACTTTTTCTTTATATTATTTATCTTGTTCACCTACTTCTATATTCATTTGTTTCTTCTTTGCTTTCTTCATCTTATATGATTTCTTTTTATTCTTTTTTTTTCCTTATTCTTAATCTTCTTCTCTTTATTATTATTATTATTATTGTTATTATTATTGTTATTATTCTTATTGTTATCATTATTATTATTATTTTAATTATTTTAATTATTTTACTTGTACTTATACTTCATTATCAACTTCTACTTCTTCTATTTCAATTTTTTCTTCTTTACCTCCTTTTTATTATTATTTTTTATCTTTCTTCTGCTTCTTCTTCTCATCATCCTCCATCTTTTTTTCATCTTTTTTTCATCTTTTTTTATTCTTCATTATTATTATTATTCTTTTTATTTATTATTTATTATTATTCTACTTCTTTTTCAACTTTTTCTTCAAATTTATCTTCATCATCATGACTATATATCTTTTTCTTCATTATCATCTTATTCTTCTAGTTTTTCTAATTTCTTCCTTTTCTACTTCTTGCTTCTTCTTTTTTCTTTTTCTTATCCATCTACTTTATATTTTTTCATTTTTTGTTTCTTGTTTCTTGTTTATTTTTTTTCCTTTTTTTTTTCTATTTCTTCTTTTTATTTTTATTCTTCATTGCCTTTTTCTACTAGTACTTCTTATTTTCTTCTCCTTTTTATACTTAATCATTATCTCTTTGTTCAACATATTTTTGTTGTTCTTCTTGCTCATCATATGCTTCTTCTTCTTCATTAACTTCTTCAACTTTTTAAATTTCATTATTATTATTAGTAATCTTTTTTCATATTATTCTTCTTCTCCTAATTTTTACTTCATTCTTTTTATTATTTTTGTTCAGCATATTATTATTTTTAATTTTCTTTTTTTTCTATTCTATTGTTCTCCTACTTCATCATCACCATCACCATCATCACTATATTCTTATTCCTTATCATCTCCTGCTTCTTTTTTTTCATATCCTACTATATCTAATTTTTCTTTTTCTTCTTCTTTCTTTAGTTTCCTTTTGTTTTTCTACTTCTTAATCTTCAATATCTTCAAGATCATTATCATATTTTTTTATCTTTTTTATATTCTCTTTATTCTTTCTTCTATTTCTTCTTCATCTTCTCATTATCATTTATTTTATTCTTCTTCTTCTTCTTCTTTCTTCTTTTTCTTTCTTCTTCTTCTTTCTTCTCATTATTATTATTATTATTATTATTCTTTTTCATATTCTTTTTATTCTTTGCCTTTTTCTTTATCATGGTCATTTTTTTTATTATTTTTCTTTTTCGCTATCTTTTTATTTCTTTTTCACATTCTTCTTCTCTTTCTCCTGGCTTCTTCTTCTCCTTATTTTTTTTCTTCTTATTAATGATCATCAACATAATCATCTACTTGTTGTTCATGATATTGTTCTTCTTATTCTTATTCTATCTTCTATTTATTGCAATTTTTTTATCCTTTCTGACATCTTTTTGTGTACATTTTTTTTCTAATTCTTATTTTTATTCTACTTCTTCTACTTCATCTCATGATTCTTCTTCTATTTCTTGTTTGTCTTCCTTGACTTTTTTCTTTCATTTTTGCTTATTCTTAATCTTCTTCTCATTATTATTTTTATTAATCTTCTAATTCTTAATATTCTTTATTAATATTATTATTATTATTATTGTTCTTCTTTTTCTTTTAATTATTTTACTCGTACATATTTTTCAACATCATCATCTTGTTCTTATTCTTCTTCTTATTCTTCTTCTTATTCTTCTAAGTATTATTTTTATCATTATTATTGTTCTTCTGTTTCTTTAAATTATTTTTTAGTACTTATTTTTTATTATCAAAAGTTTTCTATATTTTCTTTTCCTCCTCCATCTCCTCCTTTTTATTCTTGTTGTTCATCTTCTTTTTCCTTCTTCTTCTCATCCTCCTTTATCTTTATTCTTTTTTTACTTGTTTTTATTCATCTTTATTATTATTATTCTTTTATTATTATTATTATTATTATTATTATTATTATTATTATTATCATTCTTCTTCTCCTTTAACTTTTTCTTTTTTTTCTGATCATAATTTTCTTCATTATCATCTTATTCTTCTTCTGCATCTTATTTTTTCTTTTTTAGCTTCTTGCTTCTTTTTTTCTACTTTTCTTTTTCTTCTCCTTCTACTTTATAGTTTTTTCTTTTCTGTAACTTCTTTCTTTTTTTTCTACTTCTTCTCATTCTCCTTCTTTTCATTTCTTCTTCTGTTCTTCATCTTCTTTTTTTATCCTTTTTCATCTATTTGGTCTTCTTATTCATACTCTTCTTCTCCTTTTTCTTCTACACCTTCTTATTTTCTTATTCTTTTTATTTTTCTTCTCCTTTTTCTACCCCTCCCGCTTTTTTTATTCTATTTATTATTGTTCTCCTTCTTCTTGCTCATCATATTCTTCTTCTTCCACATCATTTTCTTCAACTTCTTAAATTTATTTATTTATTTATTTATTATTATTATTATTATTATTATTAATCTTCTTCCTTTACTTTTATTTTTCTCATTCTTTTCCTTCATTCTTCTTAATATTTTTGTTATACTTATTATTCTTTTTTTTTCTTGATTTTCTTTTCTTCACTTACTTCAACTTCATAATTATCTTCATCATTATCTTCATATTCTTCTATTACTTTTTATTTGTATCCTATTAATTCTCCATTTTTTTCTTCTTTCTGAAGTTTCTTTGTGTTCTTCAACTTCTTGATCTTCTTTTTCTTTATGATCATGATCATCATTTTGTTTCTTTATTTTATTTATCTTCTCTTTATCCTTTGACTTCTTCTTTCTCTACTTCTTCATCATCTTCTTCTCTTTATCATTTATCATGTTCTTCTTCTTCTTCATCTTCCCTTTATTCCTTTTCTTTTTCCTCATCATGGTCATATTTTTTGATTTTTTTCTCTATTTTCTTATTTTTTTTCTCTTCCTATGTGTTTCTTCTTCTTGTTCTTCTTATCATTCTTCTTGATCATCATCCAAATCATCATATACTTGTTATTCATGATAATATTTTTCTTAAAAAAAACATTTTTTCCCTTCCTATTTTTATCTACTCCTATATTTGTTTGCTTCTTGTTTTTATTTTTTTCTTCCTTTATTTTTATTCTTCTACTTCCACTTCCCTTCTTTGATTTTATTTTCTTCTTTTTTTTGTATTCTTAATTTTCTTCTTTTTTGTATTCTTAATTTTCTTCTCATATTCGTTTTATTCTTTTTCTAATTCTTTAACATTATTATTATTATGATTTTTTTTATTTTTATTATTCTTATTCTTTTAATTATTTTTTTTGTACTTATTCTTCTCATCTTCTACATCTTCTATTTCTCATAAACCACCACCTCCTTTTTATTATATCTTTTCGTCATTCTTCTTCTTTTTCTCCTCCTCTATCATCTTTCTTTTCTTTTTCTTTGAATCCTTATTTATTATATGTTCTTCATTTTATTAATTTTTCTTCTTATTCTTCTTATTTTATCTTTGCTTCATCATTATTTTCTTCATCATTATCTTATTCTCCTTCTCCTCTTATTTATTCTTTTTCTACTTTTTTCTTCTTATTTTATTCTTTTTATTCTTTTTATTCTTTTTTGTTCTCATTCTTCTTCTTATTTCTTCAATTTCTACTTCTTAATTCTTCTTATTTTAATTATTATTATTATTTTTCTTCTTCTATTTGTTCTTCTTATTCTTATACTTTTCTTTTTTTTCTACTACTTATTTTAATTTCTTCATCTTTTTCTTCATGCTCTCCTTTGCAATATCATCTTCTTTTTGTTCTTCATATTCTTGTTTTTATTCTTGTATTCATTTTTTTTTGTTTTTCAATTGTTTTTTATTACATGTTTGTTTTCTTTTTTTTCTTTTTTTTTTTCTTTTTTTATATCTCTTCTTCAACTTTTTATAATTATTGTTATTTTTCTTGTTGGTCTTCATGTTCTTTTTTATCTTCTTGTGCAACTTCTTGTTCTTTTTCATCTTTTTTTTCTTCATTTTCTAATTCTCCGCCCTTTGCACTTCTCCTCCTTATTCTTGTTTTTCACTTCTTTTTTTGTACTTATTCTTTTCCATCTTTCTTTTTATACTTTTTTTTATTTTTTTTATTCTTCATTACACCTTTCTTCTTCATCATCATATTTCTTTTTCTTTTTCTTCATATTTTTCTTCATCTTCATCTTCATCTTGGTCTTCTTTTTATTTTTTAACATCATAATCATGATCAATATTTTGTTTTTGTTATTCTTATTATTGTTCTAATTTATCATCTTTTTTTTCTTGTTTTTTATCTTCTTCCCCTTCTATGCAACCTCCTCCTCATTCTTCTATTACTTATATCTCATCCTCAATTCCCTCCTTATTCTCCCCATCCATGTCCTTTGTTCTATTTATTCGTGTTTATCCTCGTTTTCTTCTTCTTCTTTTTTTTTTCTTCTTCTTCTTCTTTTTTTTTTCTTCTTCTTTATTATTTATTATTATTATTATTAGTCTTATTATTCTTTTCCTTATTCTACCACTTATTATTATTTTTCTTTACATGCATCTTAAATTTCTTTATTATTATTATAAATATATTAATTTACTCCATATTTGTTATCTTATTCTCCTTCCTCTTTTTATGTATTATTATTATTATTATTATTATTATTCTTATTCTTATTCTTATTCTTTTGCTTTCTTTTCTACATTCTCTTCTACTTATCCATCTCTTTTAATAACTTCTCCATTCCTTCGCATTTATCATCATCATCTCATTCTTTCTCTTCTTTGCCTTCATTTTTATTCTATTTCTTCTAATTTCTTTTTTTAGCTTCCTATTGTTCCTATTCATCATGTTCTTTATCTTTGTTATCTTTATATTAAGAATAATGATCATCACAATCTTTATCTTCTTCATGTTTTTTTTTTTTGATTTTCATATTTTTCTTTTTCTCCTTTCCCTTTTCATTTATTAATATCCTTATCATCATCATTAACATCATGTTTATCATCATCATCATCTTATCCCCTTTCTTCTTTTTCTTCTCATTATACTTCTTCTTCTCCTTCTTCTCCTCCTCCTCCTTCTTCTTCTTTTTGTTCTACTTCTTTATCTTATTCTTCTTATTTATGTAGTTCTTTGTGTTCTTGTTCTTTTTCATGATCTTCTTATTTTTTCTTCTACTTAATAATATTTTTATTCCTCTCATTCTCCTCCTCCTTTTATTTATTCTTCTACTATTTATCCAACTCCTCATTCTTCTACCTCTAGTTCTCCTTCTCCTACTTACTCTTCTCATTCATCATCATCATCATCATCATCATCATCATCATAATCTTTATCTTATTATTCTTCTTCTCCTTCTTTTTCTTATTATTTTTTTGTTCTTATTATAATTTTTTCATTCTTATATTCATCATCATATTCTTCTACTTTGTCATAATTATCATCAACATCATTTTATTTTTCATTTTTTTTCTTTTTCATCTCTTTCTTCTTCTTCTTCTAATGCTTCTTCATGTTCATCATTATGTTCTCCTCCTCCTCCTTCTCCTCCTCATTTCTTCTTAATTTTTGTCAACTTGTTCATGTTCAGCTTCTTCTTATTTGTTTCTTCTTCTTCTTCTTCTTATTCAACTTACTTTACTATTATGTTCTTTTGTTCTTGTTCTTCTTTTTTCTTCTTATTTTTCTCTTTTTTTCTTATTTTTCTTTTTTTTTCTTATTTTTTTCTTATTATTATTATTCTTCTTTTTCTTCTTATTATTCTTCTTCTTCTCTTTATTCCATTTCATCTTTTTGATCTTTTTTTTAATCATCATCATCATTATCTTATTCTTCATTTTTTGTCTAATTCTTTTTTTTTCCATCATCTTATTCTTCTTCATCTTCTTCTATTTTTTTTCATTTTCTTTTTTTTGTATATTGTTATTATTATTCTTTATTTAATTCTTTTTAAATATTATTCTTCTTGTTTTGCTTATTCATTTTCCTTACTTCTTTTTTGACTAGCTATAAATTTGTATTCTAATTATTATTCATCTTCTACTTCATCTTCTACAAATTCTTGTTATCTTTTTCACTTTTTTCTTCTTCTACTACTTAATCTTCTCAATATTTCTTTTTTTTTTAATCTTCTACCACTACTTTTTCTTCTTTATTTTCCTTCTTTATGATTCTTTCTTTTTTTCTTGTTCTTTTGTTTTTATTTCTTAATCTTCTTCCTTCACCATCTTTTTCTTGTTCTTGTTCTTCATCATCTTCTTTGTATTCTAATTTTTATTATTTTATTTGTTCATCATGATCTTATGTTTATTCTACTTGATTATCATCAATATCAACATATTCTCCTTACAATTCTTATTCATTTTCACATTAATATTCATCATCATCATCATCATCATCATATTTTTTATTTTATTCTTCTTTTGCTTTGTCTTTTACTTCTTCATGGATATCATAATCATCAACATCATCATTATCATCTTCAACTTTTTCTTTTCCTTTTCCTCTCATCCTCTTGTTCTTCTTACTTATTCTTTTTTCATTTTTTTCTTCTTTTGCTTCTTCTCATTCTTTTTCTCCTTTAACTTCTTTTTCTTATTCTTTCTTCTTTTTCTTATTCTTCTTTCTAATATTTTTTTAAGCTCCAATGTTTTCTCTTGCTCCCCCTCCTAATAAATTTTGTTCTTTTTCTCTTTGAATTCATCTTGGCTTTCTTCTTCTCCATGATCTTCTTTTTTTTCATCCAAATTAACATCATCATGTTTATCTGCCTATTATGTTTATCTTCATCATCATCTTAATGTTCTACTTTTTTTTTTCTTTCTATTTGTCAAGCTCTTACTCTTTCTATTTTTTCTTTTCTTTCATTTTTTCTTCTCTTCCTCCTCCTCCTCCTCCTCTTTCTTATTCTTCTACTTCTTTTTTTCCTATTTTCTTCTTCTTCTTCTTCTTCTTCTTCTATTTTTTATGATTTCTTATATATATTTTTTGTTTCTCCTCCTTCTGCTCATTCTTTACATCATTATACTTTTTGTTCTTAACCTTTGTCTATGGATTAATCTTGTCCTTTATCATCATTATCATCATTATCATCATTATCATCAATATCATAATTATCATCAATATCATCATTATCATCATTATAATCATTTTCTTTTTTGTCTTCATCATTATAATCTTATTATTTTTATTCAACTTCTTAATCTTATTCTATTTCTTGATCATTATATTTTTCTTCTTGTTTTTCTTCTATTTCTTTTTGTCTGATTATTATGTTTCATCACCATCATCATTTTTTTTTCTTCTTTTCCATCTTTCTTCTTCTTTTTTTCTTATTTTAATCCAACTTTCTATACCATAATCATCTTTTTTTTTATTTTTCTTTTTATCTTTCTTTCTTCTTCTTCTTTTTGTTTTTCTTTCTTTGTTATTATGATTTCTTTTGTTGTTCTAATTTCTTTTTTATTATTCTTATTATTTTTATTCTTATTCATTTTTTTTATCATTATTTTATTATTATTATTTTTACTATTATCCTTTGTCATTAACATCATCAATATATTATTTTTGTTTTTATTATTTTTCTTGTTCTTGTTCTAATTCATCATTATCATAATCATCAATAATATCATCATCATCTTCTTCTTTGAATTTTTCTTTTTTAAACTTTTCCATCTCCATCTTTCTATTCTTCTTTTTTTTTGTTCTTTTTTTTTCTTAATTCTCACTCTCTTTTTTTCATCATCTTATACTTGTTCTTCTGGTTCTTCTCATTTTTCTTTTCCTTTTTCTCAATATTTTTTTTTTATTTTTTTTATTTTTCTTATTATTTTTCTTATTCTTATTATTTTTTTATATTCTTCTTCTTATTCTTCTTATTTTTTATTTTTCTTTTTATTTCTTCTTTTAATCTTTTTCTTCTTTTTTTGCTTCTTATTTTTTTTTGAACTTCTTCTCCACCTCCTTTTTTAACAAATTATTATTATTCTTTTTCTTTTTCTTCATCTTCATCTTCATCTTCATCTTCTATATTATTCTTCCCCCTTTCTTATAATTTTTCATATCTTTCTTCTTTTTCTTTATACCTTTTGTTTTTTTTTTGCAATTTTTTTTTCGTATGCTTTTTATTTTTCTTATTTATTTTTTCTTACTATTCTTTTTCTTTTTCTTCTTATTCCCATCTTCCTTTATCTTTTTCTTATTCTTCTATTTCTTTCTATTTTTATCTTCTCCAACACCTTTCCCCCATCATTTTTTATTCTTCTGATCAACATCTACTTTATTTCAATTTTTTATCATCATCATCATCAACTTCTCCTTCTAATTTTTATATTATTTTTTTTCTTATTCTTCTTGTTGTTCTCCTTCTTGTTATTCTTATTGTATTTCTTCATATTGTTAATGTTATTGTTGTTTATCATCAACATCAACAACAACATCATCATCATCATCTTCTTCTTCTCCATCTTCTTGTTCTTTATTATTATTATTATACTTCTCTTACTACATCTTCTTCTTATTCTTTTTCTTCTACTACTTTTCTTGTTCATGTTCTTCTTCTTCTTTTTCTTTCTCTTTTACTTCTTCTATTTCATCTTATTTTTCTTCTTTTTTTTCTTCTTTTTTTTTCTTCTTCCTTCTCTTTTTTTTTTTACTTTTTATTTTGCTTCTTCTTTATTTTCTTCTTCTTCTTCTTCTTCTTCTTATTCATCTACTACTACTTCTTCTTCATTTTCTTCTTTTTCCTCATCATCTCTTTCTTCTTCTTCCTCATTATCTTTTTTTTTTTCTTCTTCTAATACTACTACTACTACTTCTTCTTCTACTTCTACTTCCTCCTTGTTTACATCTTCATCCTTTTCTTCTTCTTCTTCTTTCACCTCCCCCTCCTCCTTTTATTCTTCTTTTTTCTTCTTCTTTCTTCTTCTTTTTTCTTATTATCATTCCTCTTATTTTTTCTTATTATCATTCCTCTTATTTTTTTTTATTCTTCTTCATCTTCTTTTTCCTTATCTTTTTTTATCTTCTTCTTACTTTTATTCTTTGTCAACTTTTCATTCTTCTTGCTCTTATGCTGCTGCTTCTTCTTCTTCTTCTTCTTCTTCTTCTTGTTTTTCTTTTTCTTCTTTTTCCTCCTCTTCTTTCTCATCTTCTTCTCCCTCTTCTTATTTGTTTTCTTCTTCTTCTTTTTCTTCTTATTCTTATTCCTCTTCTACTACTTCTTCTTATCCCTCTTTTTCTCCTTCTCATTCATTTCCTTCTCCTTCTTTTACTTCTTCTCCTTCTTTTTCTTTTCATCTTTGTATTATTATGTATATTCTTCCTCTTCATCTTCATCTTCTTTTCTTTTTCTTTTCCTTTTTCTACTTCTTCTTATCCTTCTTCTTCTCCTCTCTTTTCTACTTATACTTTTGCTTCTTATTCTTATTCTTCTTCTACTTCATCATCATCATCATCATCATATTTTATTTCTTCTACTACTACTACTACTACTACTTCTTCTTCTACTTCCTCATCTACGTCATCATCATCATTTTCTTCCTCTTCTCCATCTTCTTCTTATTCCACTTTCTACTTTTTCTTGTTTTTTTTCTTATTCTTCCGCTTCTTCTTCTTCTTCTTCTTCTTCTTCTCTTTCATCTTCTTCCCTTTCTCTATTATCATCATCATCATCTTCTTCTTTCTTCTTCTTCTTATTTTTTTTTCTTCCACTCTTCTTATTCTTCTTCTTCATATTCTTCTTTTGATTCTTTTTCTTTTTATTCTTCATCTTATACTTATTCTTTTTATTCTTCTACTTTTTAAATCTATACTTCTTCTTTTTATTCTTCTTCCTCCTCCTATACTTCTTCTTTTTATTCTTCTTCTTATTCTTCCTTCTCTTTTTTTTTTCTTCTTCTTCTTTCTCTTCTTCTTTTATTTTCTTATTCCTCATCATCATTATCATTCTATTATTATTATTATTATTATTATTCTACTACTACTTCTTCTCCTTCTTCTTTCTCTTCTTCATCTTCTACCTCTATTTCTTTCTCTTCTTCTTCTTCTTCTTCTTCTTTTTTATCTTCTTCTTCTTCCAACTCTTCTTCTTTTTATTTGACTACTTCTTCTTATCCTCCTCCTCCTTCTTCTACTTTTTATTTTTCATCATCATCATCTTCTTCTACTTTTCATCTACTACTTCTTCTTCTTATTCTTCTTCTTTTTTTTTCTTCTTCTTATTCTTCTTCTTCTTTCTTCTTCTTCTTCTTCTTCTTATTCTTATTCTTCTTCTTCTTTCTTCTTCTTCTTCTTCTTCTCATTCTTCTTCTTCTTCTTCTTCTCTTTCTTCTTCTTCATTTTCTTCTTCTTCAACCTCTTATTCTTTTTCTTATTCTCCCACCTCTTCTTCTTCTTCTTCTTCTTCTTCTCATTCTTCTTCTTATTCTTTTTTGCTTCTTCTTATTTTTCTTCGTTCTTATCTTTTTATTTTACTTCTTAATCTTCTTCTTTTTAATCTTCTTTTTTATCATCATATTATTATTATTATTATTATTATTATTATTATTATTCTTCTTCTTTTTTCTCTTACTCCTCCCCCCCCTTCTTCTTCTTCTTATACTCCATCTTCTTCCACTTATTATCCTTATTATTATTCTTCTCCTTCTATTTCTTATTATTCTTTTTCTACTACTACTACTGCTACTAATTCTTCTTCTTCTTCTTTTTCTTCTTCTGCTTCCTCTACTACTACTTCATTTTCTTCTTATCTTTCTTCTTTTTCTCTTTCTTTTTCTTCTTCTTCTTCTTCTTCTTCTTCTTCTTCTACTTCTTCATTTTCTTCTTCTTTTCCTTCCTTTTCTTCTCATTCTCCTCCTTTTTCTCCTTCTCTTTCTCATGCCCCTTCTTCGCCTTCTTCTAATTTTTTTTCTTCTTCTCGTCCTCCTCCTCCTCCTCTTTCTTCTCCTCCTCCTCCTCCTTCTTCTTATTATTCTTCTTCTTTCTCCTCAGATTCCTCCTCCTCCACTTTTTATTTTTCATCATCATCATCATCATCATCATCATCATCATCATCATCATCATCTTCTTCTTCTTCTTCTTCTTCTTCTTCTTCTCTTCCTCATTTTCCTTCTCTTTCCTCTCCTACTTTTTTTTCTTCCTCTTCTTCCTTTTTTCTTCTTCCTAGTTCTCCTCTTCTACTTCTTTTTCATCATCTTCTTCACCTTTTTCTTCTTTATCATCTTCTTTTTTTTCTTGTTTTTCTTCTTGTTTTCTCCCCTTATCCCACTTCATCATCATCATCATTATCTTATTCTACTTCTTTTTTTTCTTCTTTTTCTTTTTCTTCTTCTTCATCTTCTACTTTTAATTTTTCTTCTTATTCTTTTTCTTATTCTTCCTCTTCTTTTTTTCTACTACTACTACTACTACTACTTTATCATCATCATCATCATCATCATCATCATCAACTTCTTCTTCCACCTCTTTTTATTTTTCTTCCTTTTCTCCTTCTTCTACTTCATTTTCTTCTTCTTCTTCTACTTCTTCATTTTTTTTTCTTCTTCTACCTCTTCATTTTCTTCTTCTTCTACCTTTCTTATTCTATTTATAATAATAATAATAATAATAATAATTATTATTCTTCATCTTCTTCTTCCTCATTGTCCTTTTCTTCTTCTTCTTCTTCTTCCTCTTCTTCATCCTCCTCCTCCTCCTCCTCATCATCATCATCATCATCATCATCATCATCTTCTTCTTCTTCTTCCTCTTTTCCTTCTTCTCCTTCTTCTTCTCCTTCTCCTTCTTCCTTTCTTTCTTCTTCTCATTCTTATTTTCTCTTTCTTTTCTTCTCTTCCTCCTCCTCCTTTTAATTCTTCTCCTTCTTCTTTTTCTTCTTCTTTCAATTCTCTTCCTCCTCCTCATCTTCCTCCTCCTCTTTCTTCTCATTCTTCTCCTCCTCCTCCTCCTCCTTCTTCTTCTCCTTTTTCTTTGTCTCCTCCTCTTCCTTCTCCTCCTTCATCTTCTAATTTTTCTTCTTCTTTTTCATTTTTTTATTTTTCTTCCTCTTCATTTTCTCTTTCTTCTTCTTTATCTTCTTCTTCTTCTTCTTCTTCTTCATCTTCTTATTTTTCTTATTCTTATTCTTCTTCTTCCGCTACTTCAACCTCATTTTCTTTTTATTCATCATCATCATCATCATCATTTTATTATTATTATTATTCTTCTTCTTCTTGATCTTCTTTAATAATAATAATAATAATAATAATAATAATATTATTATTATTATTATTATTATTCTTCTTTCTCTTCTTTTTCTTTGTCATCTTCTTCTTCCTCTTCTTATTCTTCGTCATCTTCTTCTTCCTCTTCTTCTTCTTCATATTCATCATCATCATCATCTTCCACTTTATTATCTTTTTCTCTTTTTTCCTCCTCTTTTCCATTTCCTACTATATGTCAATTTACTATTATCATAGCCATTTTTGGACTACAAATCAACAAAATCATGAAGTTGTAGTCATATCAAAATGTTGTGACATTGTGTTTTAGTATGATTAGACCTATATCATGGTCATTACAGTCATATGATTTTGTGTTTTAAAAAAATAAAGATGAAATATATATTCATGACCATTTTCTTGAGTCATGTTCTCCAACTAAATAGATGAATCCCAAACATGCAACTTTCTTATAAAACCCATGACTCTTTACTTAGAGTAATGAAAGATTACATTAGCATAAAGTCAAAGATATGGAATTTTCAAAAAATCTCTCATTTCTTCCTTTTCTTTCTAATGCAATAAGCAAAGAAATGACAATTACCAAAACATAGCAGCACATGTCACACTCCCTAGCGTTATCATAAACAAACAAGAGAAACATGATACTTCTTAGAGTTAGGGGACAACACTCTCAAACCCCTCTCCTCTTCCATTAGGTTTGATAAATTATACCAACATAGCATTGGTTTAGGTTTTTTATAATTTGAATTATGTATTGTAATTGGTTTTATTTATGAAAGAATAGTTTGATAAATCTTATTTATAGATATTAATAAATTGTGATTAAATATAACTTAAATTTGTATTTTGATTATTGGTAGGTTTATGTGACAATATTGTGGTGGACGATAACTGATAAACCAAGAGTCTCACTTATATATTTGATTAGAATGAAGTGACAGTCTTTTTGATCATGATCCTTGAGATAAACCAATATTTAGAACCCAAAAATGTAGGCATATTAATTAATATGAGTATGATAAGTATTAAGCTGAAAGTGTGAATAGTTTTATACACAAATCTATTCTACACATCTTAAAAGAATTAGTTCTTGATTGAAATAAATATTATATAGAATATCCTCCATGTGGGTTCACCTTTAATGTCGAAGTTGCTTCATCATTTAGGAGGATGATGACATAAAATTTTTTAGACATTTGCTAGTATGTTATGAATTGTAAGTTGATAATAGCTTTTATAAGCTATTTTTACTCGTATAGTTCCTATTAGTAAAACTTGAGAGAAGCATACTTCATTGGGTGAGTATAGTATTTATGAGACAAAAAGTAAAAATTCTTACTAACTATGTCAATCATTTATCTTTATGATAATTGATGCATGAGAATAAGAGTATTTATATGAAGTAAATATCAAGGGGTGTTGACGAAGTTGCCTAAAAGGTATGAGATTATTAATAATTCTTTTATAAAGATGAATTTTTGCCTCAATAGTGATGTGCCAAAGTGATAGCTATGAGAAGACCACCATTAGGACAAGCTCAATAGTGTTAACCACATTGTATGCTATTAGGTCAATGAGTCATTACATAACACCTCAACCTTTATTTCGTGTCCAAAATAATATATATCAAGTGACTTAATGACATTACAAAAATTAAATGAATTAACCATTAGACTAAAATTGTCTAATAATCTTAAGTATCTATTTTACTGAAATTAGGTTGTCACATTGCTGAATAACCAAACTATCAATACAATCTACATGAGATCAATATCTAGATAAAAATTTTTTATACTACTTATATGACTTATGCACTTATGGATCTTAGTTGACAAAACATACTCATTAATGAGCTTTTGGAAGATCACATATTCAACAAAATTAAGTGGCATAATAATATTATAAAAACATGAATGCTTTTATTAGCCAAAATTCATTATGTATTTCTTAGAATAAATGACCCTTATTTGACACGAACATTTTTATAGAATATTCTCTTAAGGATTTCACCTTTAATGTGAGATTCATATGTCTTCTTTATAGAAGGTGATATGTAAGCCACAAGATTCATTTGCTTTGATGTGACTCGTAGGGTTGTGATAGTCCTATGACTTCTGTCAATGAGATACAAAGGAAAACCTAAGTTAATTATGTGAATATGGTACATATGAATAGAAAATATAAATGCTTTTATTACCACATTAATATTTTTCTATACGACATATGAGAGTGAAGAATAAAAATATACATACAAAGCAACCATCAAGAGTAGTTGATGAGTTACATAAAAGGTATAAACATATGTATAACTTTTGAGTAGGGATGATTTTTTATTTTAGGGGTAAAGTACTGATAGGAAAACTATGAGGGGATCATTATTGGTGAGGACCTATTAGTTGATAACCACCTGGTATGCCAATTGGACACTAGGGTATTTTAACAATAATCCTATCTTTCTTCAATAATAATGCATAATAAGAACCAAACTATTTTGATAAATCATCATATATAATATAATGATCCAACCCTAAAATTTAAGAATCTTACTAAACATACAATTTTATCTTCTAAACTAGTGATTTAGTTGATTGATAATTGGTCGATCAAACTACCTGTATAATTCTTGTAGGATTAATATTTAAATTAAAGTTCACTTTATTACTTGTATGACTTATTTACTTGTGGGATTGGTTGGACGAAAGACCAATGCCCAATGAGTTTTGACTTAATTCTAAAAATTTGGTATCTCAACAACTTGACAACAACAGAAATATAAATAAAGTCACCACATGAAATTATGTTGTGACTAAGAAATTTATTCTCTAGAGTATTAAAGTCACGATGTCAAAACAAGTTGTAGCATAAATTTACTTAGCAAAATATGACTTTGGTTTTGTAATGATGATGCCATGACATAAAAAATATGTCACGACTTCAGATATAGATAAAGAAAAGACAACAAGATGTTAAAATAATATCACGATCAAAAATATATTTAGAGCAAATATTACAACTCAAAATGATGTCGTGACCATGAAGAATATATTGTACAATAAAAAGATATTCCAATCACATGGCATAATCATGATATGCAATACAAGTCATAACCTATTTGTAGAATCATGGTCAATAAAGGTTGCCACGACTCTTCATAGGCTTGTCCAAGTGTATAAAATATCATGATATTGAAAATTTCATTACTTATATTTACTTCTCTATACTTAATTTCTACTTTCCACCAAGTTCACCATTTATATTTGATTTATCGTGGATTTTACTACTATTCATCAAAACTCATCAAAATCATAATTTCATAAGATACTTTCATTTACACAAAATTTTTGATACAAATACATCATCATAAAGCATAATAATTTATATAAAAACTCAATACATTCAGTGCCAAAAAACTTCCAAGGCATAAATCTTTTCTGGATCTAGAATTTCAAATTATCTTTAGCCAATTGTTTTTTTGGTAGGTGCTTAGTAATTATTCTTAGCTAGCTCCTCAAAATGTTCATAAGCTTCTTTGAGTGCTTTATTATTAGGATTGGCTTATACATCTTCTAAAGTTGTTGTGTAGTGTAACTCCATTTCTTGTCTTTTTTTTTGCTTTTCCTTGTTGTTTTCATCATTTTCATCAATTCATCCAAAAACTCTATGTTTAGGTGAAATGCTCCAGGTTAGCATATAATTAGATGTTATACATCACAATTATGCCAATAAAGGACTCCAAAAGATTGGCATAGTGGACACTGATCACACCTTCAAACTCAAAGTTTGACTTGTCCCTAAAGAAGAAAAAGATTAAAAAGTAATATTCTTCCATGTATGTAATGATAAATTATAGTCTATTTTTGTATCACTAAGGAATGAATGGAAGTTGTGACTAAGAGACACTATCAATTGAAATATGACATCACGACTCAATGAAGTATGGTCATGACTTAGAAAGTAATGGTACCAAAAATATGATGTCACAACTCCATGAATAAAGTATTTTCATGACACACTTTGGCTTCCGTTGGTAAGACTTGGATGAACTTCATGTTTTTTCACTATACTCTTGTAAAGGGAAGGAGGCATCAGATCATTGATATGTTGGTTTTGATGAAATGGCTTTTTCTGATTTTGTATTGTTGCCCATTGTGTTAACTTTTCTCTCCATTAGCTCGGTATTGCATAATACATATTACATTGGTTGGTGTTGCAGAATTCCAAGCTATCTAATCATAACTTTTATATATAAAGAAGAGAGTTTTTCAATGCTTCGTCCCTTTTTTATATTGTATTCTTCCATCTTTCATGGTTTCCTTGTAGAGCTTCACAAAATCATGGGATTTCATCAGTAGATTATTCTTCATATGATTTTCTCTTTTCTCCAACATCTTCCTTAAGAGATCTTCTCTTTTTTTTTGGTATATCTGAAAGTTTTCTTCCTTTCCTTTAGCTCAATCCTTTAAATGACATCCATTAGTTGGAATTCCTTGCTTATATGTTACACTTCTTGTTTGAGGAATTCCATCAAATGGTCATGTGTTCATCGGAGCTCATTTTCTAGGTAGATTTCCATCAATTCGAGGTCATCCATGAATAATTGGTCTTTATGTTGTTGTTGTTGTTGTTGATGTCTAGTCAAAAATAATAGTAATAATTTCGTCCATGCTGTCATATCTTTTCATTTTTTGATTTGATTATGCTGTGGGTCTGATTTGTTGCATATTTTCGTATACTTGTTCTTTGTCAATCTCTTCCATTATAATTCTATCAATAGATATTTCAAATGGTCATGATCTGGATGGTTTTTCCATCTCTTTTGTTCTTGCCCTTTTTTCTTGTTTAGCATCCTTCTCTAAAAAATGATTTTTATTTCCTTTAGTAGCTAGTCTTTTCTTCACTCATGTAAAAGTCATAGGTGATGTATTGGGGAACTTTTATTTATTTCTCTGATCAATTTTCACACTTCCAATTGATGCATAATTTAGAGATCACCTCAAGGTGGATAATGTGGCTGGTAAATCCTCATATTTGATAATAAATAATTGACCTCTCAATGTTCATCTCAATATTGATTTAATATTTTTTTACCAAGGCATACAAGAGTATTACAATGTATTGGTTTATAAAAGATAGATGAAGAGAAGGTTGCAATACTAAATTCAGCAAGTGAAACCAAACCCTCGCTATTTCTATGAGACTTTCTCTTCGTATGTGCCCATAATAACTTTTCATCATGCCATACCAACTTCTTCTACATTCTATAAATTTCTTGATTATTTTTTAGAACATTGGATTCTTCTTCAACCATTTAAATTTGTGTTCATTTGATGCTTATAGCTTGAAGATTCTATTTATAATATATTTCTCAAAGAGTATCCAATTTTCTCTCACAAAACATGTCTTCTACCTTTTGGTATTCTATATTAGAGTAAAAATTCTTCACTATAGATGTAATAGAAAAGGCACCTAATTATACTATCTCAATATATAGTGAGATGAGTTTGTTAAATCCTCCATATTTTGTAGAGAAGCCAAACATTGTTGACATCATCATTGCATGCTTCCTATCATTCACTTCTTTACTATCATACTCTCCACTATTCTCTACTTACTAGCCTTGTATTCTTTTTCCTTTGCTTTCTATACACTATAGCCAATATGATTCTCCATGATTTCTTATGGATCGGGAATGATAGGTGGGGAGTGGGTATATTCAGAAAAAAATAGGGGGTTGTCAACTATGTGATGGAGAGAAGTAATACTGAGAAGAAATATATTTCAAAAGGGTGATGCAATGTTGAGAACATGAGTAGATTGAGGGTTTAAGTCGCATTGAAAAGAGATAATCATAAACACCATGACCTGCTGAAAAAAATCATTGGGACTTGTGAAATAATGTCACAACTCAAAATTAAGAAAAATGATCTCATGATCTATAATGGCACATTGGAAAAGAAGGTCATGACATGTATAATGTGGCCGTGATGGAAGAAAACTATAGTGATTTATATATACTATCATGATATTTAAAATGTCATGTTGACTGAGAGAAAAAATGGTCTTGTCAAATGATCTCATGATTGAGGAAAAAAATAGTTAATCATGAACATGAAGTAGTGTAGGGATGGAAAGGAAGATCTTGCGACATGTAAAATATAGTCATGACTAGAAGATGCCATAGTGATGTTGTAATGATATCATGATTTAATAAGTGTGTCATGACAATGTAAACTCGATAAGTGTGACCTCTACATTATTCTTTTTGTCTACTCTCTTTTATCCTTTTTTTTTCTCTCTTTATTTATTTATTTTTCAAAAAAAAAAAAAAATCACTCATGACATTGCAACATGAAAAATGCTATTGTAAGATGGAAATCAAAGCAATTATCACAATTCAAGAAAGTGATGTTGTGACCTTTAAAAATAGCAAGTATCACGACTTACTATCCAATGCTATTTGATGCATGTTACTTGAGAGTTCATGCTACCACCAAACATATGACTATAAGTAAAATTTGTGGAAAACAATCTTGATTTTTTATTAAAATTTGAAATCTATCATTTTAAACCTAATTAGCTCAAGCAAACTTACTTCCAAGTTGTAGCTTAGTACTTATCAAAAAAATCTTGTTTCTTCTGTCTATGATATTCATCCTTTATATTTTGGTCCTTTAGATAATGTTTTAGCCTTTTTCCATTGATTTTAAACTCTCTCCCATCATTAGGTTTCAAACATACAACCCCATATAGAGTCACTAGAGTTATATTGACTAGTCTAGACCATATGCATCACATTTTTCTTAAAAAAAAAGTTTATTTTAGAGGTGAATATTTAAAAAATAATCTACTACTTTAAATTCCTTACTCATTAGATTCTTGTCGTGCCATCTATTTGTTTTATCTTTATAAAATTTGAGCTTTCATTAGCATCAATCCTTAGTTTTTTCTACCTCATTTCTAGAGAAATCTATCCTATTTTGTATTTTCCAATTCATAATTTAGTCATTTCACAACCCACCATGCTTTATGTTCCAAATTTTTCAAATATCAATCCAGAAGGTGATATATTGATGGATGTTTTGAATGTTATTCTATCAGCTCATAAATTATTTTCCAATCATTGAGACAAATCATTCCTTTGAAGCTTGCATATATTTATCCAAATTTTTCTTGATCTTTTGATTAGAAATTTTACTTACCCATTTTATTATGGATGGTCTAGAAGACTTCTCACATGTTTTACCTCATATCTTAGTCATTCATCAAATAATTAGTTACAAAATTGGCTCCCTTCATCACTTATAATACATAATGGAGATCCATATCATTTTAAAATGCTGCTATGTAAGAATATTTTGGCATCCTTTTTTTATGTGTCAGCTACTTCAACCAACATTGATATATAATCTACTACCATATTAATGAATTGATTGCAAAATAAAGATGGAAAAGGTCCCATATAATCAATGCCCCATACGTCAAATACTTTAACTTCCAAAATATTATTTAGAGACACTGCATCCCTCTTCAAGACATTTTCAGTTCTTTGACATCTCACAACATTTAAATGGTATCGACCAAAAAATCCAGCTTGCATGATTTTCTGAGCTATTTTTCATCTTTCAAACTATCCTCCATTGATGAAGAATGACATTTTATCATAAAATCTAGTTATTCTTTTCGTGGCATACACCTTATCATTATTTGATTGACACATCTTCTTAATTGAAGGGGACCATCTCATATCTAGCTTTGCACAATGTGTAGGACTTAATCTTTTTCTAAGAATTAAGTAAAGGAGACAAGGTGTTGCAGGAAAGGTAGTTAACGTAGTTGAGAAACTAAGGTAGCTATGTATTTAAAAATAGTAGTTGTTCAATCTTAAAAACTTCTAAATTTTCTGATACAACCTCATTATTTCTTTCAGTCTCAATGTGAGAGAGGTGATTAATTATCACATTTTTTATTTCCTTGTTGTCCTTGATTTCTATATTGAAATATTGAAGCAAAAAAAAAAATATCATTTCTGATTAACCTTAGTTTTGCATCTTTTTTGTTTATTAAGTACTAAATTATTGGATGGTCCATGTAAATAATCAAATTTTCTCTAATATATAAGAGATGAACTTGTCATTTGAAAACACTATAGCTAATATATATTTTTTAGTTGTAGTGTAGTTCTCATGGGCTTCGTTCAAGGTCGTATTTTTGTTGGATGTAATAGTGAAATTTTTTTTTCTTTTCTACCCCAAAACTGCTCTAATAGCAGTCACTTGCATCACACATATTTTCAAATGACTCACCCCACTATGGTATAGTCATTACAAGGAAAACCATAAGCTTTTCTTTTAGCTCTTGAAAACATGCCAATAACTTCTCATTTAATACTCTTCATGGTTGTTGGTGGAGCTAGAGTCTTGATTATTGAAATCTTGGTTTTATCCACTTCCAAGCATTTGGAGAGGATACCATGTCTCAAGACTATTCTCTCAAGTAACAAAAATTGGTATTTCTCCTAGTTAAGCTCAAAAATTTTATTCATTCACCTTTTTACCATCACCTTTAGATTCCATATATAGTCTCTAGATGAATTTCTAAGGTTGAGAAGTCAGTGTTACGTCTTTATTATAATATCAAAACATCCCATTTGTAACACAGTCATAAAAGCTCACTGTGTGATGCTCTCTTGTCCAACAGAGTTTCTTAAATATAAAAGTCATACAAGTAATTAAGTAGACTAAAGTCTAGATATCGATCACACAAAAATTATATAGGTATTTAGAGTAACCAACAGTGAATTAACTACTGCTCAAGTTGAGTAGATATACTTGGGGTTTTTGGAAAGGAACTTACATCATAGGGTCAACTCACTTTCTTGTATATGATGATGCTTTCCTAATAGTTTGGTAATATTGTGTTTGCCTGTCAAACAAAGTGTAGATGAGTGTGAAAATATTTATATGCCCTCTTAGCATACAAGATGACTATCATCCTTGGACTATTACTACTAAGGATGATCCCCTCATTATTGTGCCCTTAGTAGTTCACTAAACAAACTATATATCATTTCATTCATAGGTCATCCACATGTCTGCTCAATTTACATGTTAACTATCCTTCATGACTACTTCAAGTATGAATTTCTATTATTTGACCTTTAATATCTCAAGGATGCGAAGTAATATGGTACTAAATATGTTTGTACTTTTGGATTTACAAGTTCTATCCTCATGAAAATTAATAGATATCTTTCCACTATTCTCACATACGAAAGTAATATAAATGAAAATGACTAATAGGCCTATAACCACCATATGAGTCTCCTTTTCCTATGTATGTCCCATGACATACATGTTATCATCTACCATAATTGACACATGTCTAACATACAAAGGTGAAATCCCAAGGTTAGTTATTCTACTTAACTCCCACATCACTTAAATTTCAATTCTTCTAGAATATGTAGAATTGATTAGACCTAAGTATGTTTATTCTTTATGCTTTGTAAATACCATACACATAATGAATAAACTTATCTCAATCTCAAGTTTTCATATATAGCCTTTTCTCATGCTTTAAAATTAGAAGGGATGTCATTTTATTCTTACCATACCATCTGGGTATGTCTCATGGCTTACCTATCACTATTTGTCAAGACCAACACACCTAAACCTACGATACAATGAAAATCCTAAATATCAACTCTAAATAACATCCATATCCATCATCACCCAAATCATAACATTACCACAAATATAAATTTTATTAAATCAAATCATCATTACACAAATAAATAAAACCAACAATAGATCTTAATTTAGGCAACCATTGGGAAAGAACTCATACAAGAGGTTTTAAAAGACATCTCATGGAATTGAGGGTTCCAAATGAAAGCTCAAGTTCGGATCTAAATTTAAAAAGCTAATTCCAAATAAATGTTACTCATATCTGCCTTAAATTTTCTCATAAATAGGGGGTAAGAATCATGCCGCTTAGGGTTTTTGCCTCCGCTTGGCTCGAAATCAAATTTCTATCTTTCTTTTTAATCTCTATTTAAGTGATTTTTTTTTCTTCAAGGATCTGCATGATGCTTTAAGTTGGAAGTTATGATACTAGTTTGAGATCGTGACTATTATCTAGTCAAATCTTCTCTAGAGTACAAAAATAATGATAGAAATGAATATCATGACTCAAGTAACTCCCCTTTATAGCATGACATCACGATGGTGGGAAACTCATGACAAAGACAAATTCTTTCTAAAACACAAAGGTGTGATATTTAGAATGGATGTGGCTTTGATCTACTAATTATGTCAACTTTATTGCATAGTGATAAAATATTGCAACCACTAAAACTATGTTGCATGATAAAAAATTTATGTCAACTCATAGGTAGAGTCTTGCCATATAAAGATTACCATGACTAGTTTTGTAAAGTTATGAACAAGAAAATATACCAAAATAACTCAATATGATCATGGAATGAATACCTAAGACTTGACATGGGAAGTATCATGACTCTCTATCACTTATCTCCCCTTCAAGTCTTCATTCCACTAATTCTGCTCATTTCACCCAAAATAAACACATCAAAAAATATATGCCTAATGACCCAAAAAGTTAGTATGTATAGTTTCAAACAAACTCATATACTAAAAATATTGCTCATCCTTGAGAAATGCATATCCCTCTTTCTTTGACACTCAACTTCAATATTATAATAAAGAGTAAATACAACCAACAACAAAGCATTACCATGGCTGGGTTTGATAATCATGGTGGACTATTTTTTTTTGGAAATAAGATCTTGAATATGTGGATTTATTATGTTTTGTATGAATAAGTGGATGTGATGTATTTATTCATAAAACTACACAAAAATCAAATCTCTGGGTTGTCTCCCAAGTAATGCTATATTTAACACCCAAAGTTATACCTTCATTGGATCTCTAATTCGATCAATAATTTAAGTTATCTAGGAAATATTCTTTATATAGTCTTTCTCTTCTAGTTGTCTTTCTAATTTCTCTTCCACCATCAAGTCATCCTTCAGAGTATCTCCTTTTAATTTTTTTTTCATGAATACCATGACTTTGTAAGAAGTCATGACATCATTTTCTATAATCTCCTTTGCAAATTTCATGACTTGTTGTGAAGTTAGGGCATGTGGAATTTCTCTCTAGATACTAGTTGTTGTGGCTTTAGAAAAACAAACTGAAAAGTCATTACTTCCTTTTTAAGCTTATGTTTCTCCATTATCATAGCTTTGTCTCCTACTACAACTTTCTTCATTGATTAATCAAGTAAAGTCATGACTTCTTTAGAAGTCATAACTTTCTTTGTTAGAATTGCTTATCTTCTTATACTTCTAGATGTTCTTTTATTATTGTCTCTACCTTGTCTTTATCTTCTTGTAATCAACAATCTATGGATGACTATTCTTTGCTTGTACATCTTCTACAATCTCAAAAATCTCTTTAGTAATTTCTCTATGTTGTTTGATTAAAAATTTTATCATTTCCACTTCTTACTTCACATCTTGAAAGTAGTATGACTTGGATCCCCCCAAAAATTAGAACCTTGAAAAATATTATGATTTCATAGGTGTCTTCTTCTTCATGGCCAATTTTACTATTTTCTTCAATCAATTATTCTTCTAATTCATCGTCTTTTCCATCTTTTAGCTAACAATATTCTATGAATTCTTTACATCTGAATTCTAATATTTGTTACATGGAAATGTATCTCATATTATCTAGTTTCTAGCAAACTTCCTCATAATCATCTTAGTTCTACATGCTTTTGTAGAGGTTTAATTATTATTTTCACCCACATAAAGTATGAATTTTCTTTTCTTACAATTAATCAATGCATATCTATCATCTAAGAACGACCATCCCAAGATTAATGGAGCATATTTGTTTCCACTATCTAGAACAACAATATCCACTAAAAAAATAAATTTACCAACCTTCCCCAATACATCTTCAATAATACTTCTTGGAAACTTGATTGAATGATTAATAATTTGAAGGGAGAGAGAGAGAGAAAGAGCAATTGGAGCAATCTCACTAAGGTTTAACTTCCACATTATGGACAATGATATCAAATTAACATTTGATCCAAAGTTTCATTATTCCTTCCACAAAGTAGGCTTTCCAATAATGCACAGAATCATTTACTTTCTAGGTCCTTCATCTTCCACATGAGTTTATGTTGAATGATAGTGCTATACTTCTCGGTCATATTTATCATTCCATAACTTTTCAACTTTTTCTTGCTACTTATTATTTCTTTCATGGATTTTACATAATTCAGCATGTCAGATAAGGGTTTAGAAAAAAATATTGATTTCAACATCTAGAAGATAGTAAGAAATTTCTCAAATTATTTCTCCATCTTCTCTCTTTTAAAAAAATGTAGAAAAGGAAGGTTAGGTAAAAGATGTTTATAATTCGATATCTAGTAGTTCTCTTGGAGATCTTTCTATTCATAGCTTCTATAAATCTGCAACTCTTCTTCCTTCTGCACTTATTCATTTTTCATGGATAGGGGCATGAGTTGAGAAGTAAGTTATGTGGATGGCATAACTTTGAAAAATATTATAGCATCGAATACCATGGCAAACCTTGGAAAAAGTCACAACTTCTTTAGTTATAATTTCCTTTTTTATTTTAGCTTCCTTTTTATCTTTCTCTTTTGCTTGGTATCCCTCTAACTTTTTGCAACTTCTAGTTATGATAGCCATGTATTTCTTTAGATTTACCTCAATATCCTTTAGTATTCCATTTACACTATTATACTTCATTGATAGATGATAGTTCTTATTGTCTAAGTTGATTCTCAATAATCTTTATTTCTACATTCATGTGTACAAGGATAGATATTCATACAATTTTTTCTTCTAACATGTTTCATTATATTCTATCTAATTCTCTTAAAAATCATTTATCTTCTATCTTCATGAGTAAAGAAAATATATTTTCTTCAAGTGACAACCATTCTTCTCTCTTTTAGTAGTTTTAATTGGAGCTTGAGGCTCCTTGCATGTGATATCCCTTATGTAATTCCTAAAATTCTTTTAAAAATTATCTACATTCTACGATGCATTCCCATAACTTATAAGATAAACTTACATAATTTCTCATGTTCACATGGTCATGTGTGGGGGCAATATTGTTTGGTTGGAATATGTAATTCTTATTTTACAAAATATTGGCTTCTCCCACTTAACATATGAAGTTAAAATTTATTATATTTTATTGTTACAGTTCCATACTTACCTATTTGTCCTTATGGGCTATAAAATTATTGATAAACATATCCATCTTTCCATCCATTATGGCTAGTCTATCCAACTCTAATACTCTTGCTTGTTTCCTTCTAAATCATCAAAGTTTGCTAGTTAATCTTTGTTATCTCTTCAAATATAAAATATTCTTCTACATGTGACTTGTACATAATAAAACCATCCGATGTCCCATCAATCATGCACCACATCAAAGAGTTCAACCTAATGTAGAAAGTTTGAGCTTGGAACTAAAATTCAAATCCATATTGCCAATATCTTTTCAAGAGTTCTTTGAATCATTTCCAAATATCATATAACATCTCATACTTCTCTTGTCATTATTGGCTTATCTTTCACCTTAGTTGAGAAGTGATTTGAGGCGAGAAGAACATGGTGTAATAAGGTATGCATAAGTGCATACCAACACTCAATCAAACTTTTAGATAAGGATTGAAACTAGTTTTGGGCTTTGACTCTCAAATAAAAAGGAAAAAGTCATAAACTTAAAGCATTAGAGATAACTCTTTCATCTTCAACATGTTGAAAAACTCCATAAAATTTGTGACATAGCTATTTGAATATTCTGAAATTATTCCATTATAATGATATTGTTGAGCCATAGCTATCAAACTTAATCTCAACTCAAAATAATTTGCTTGAATAGGTTGTATCAAAATTTCAGAGTAACCACACATCATAGTTGGCTATCAATAATTACACAAGGTATGGTAAGGATTGAGTTGTTGGATAGCTTGTTCTTCATTGCTTTTTGGTCCATATCACTATCACTTCATTCTATAATTTTACACACAGCTTTTTGTCACAAAAGAGCTCTTATTATTCTTAAAATTTTTGTGTCTAGAGGTATTAACTCTGCCTAAAATTTCTAGTCGAATAATGATTGTGGTTTCAAAAACAAAGAAAAAAAAACAAAAAGAAAGTACAAAACACAAATATAATATAAATACAAAGCAATAATTGTATACAAATAACTAGAAATAGAACTATCTTTTTGTAAGAATATATATGTCAACAAAAGTTGATTAATTAAACTAATAATCCCAGAACATAAAGGCAAGAACTTAATATGTCTTTTTTATTGTGTCAAACTTATCCGTTGTAATATGGTCTCAAAAGCTCATTGGGTGATTATCACTCATCCAATAAAGTTCCATAAGTATATGAGTTGCATAAGTAGTAAAGTGAATTAAAGTCCAAATTTTCATCTCATAGCAATTATATAGGTTGTTTGATAAACTAACAATAAACTAAATAATACTCAAGTTGAGTAGATATACTTGACTTTTAAAAAAGAACGTAGACTCTAGTTTTGACTTACTTCCTTGTGTATGATAATATTTTCTTAATATTTGGGTAATGTAGTGCTTGTATGTCGGATGAAGGGTAGATGAGTATCAAAATTCACATGTTTTTTTAGCATAAAAGGTAGATATTATCCTTCAACTATCATTACTAAGAATGAAACTCTTATAGTTGTGCTTTCATGTATTTTACTAGCAAAATCATGTGTCATTATATTCATGGGTCATTAACACATATACTTCATTTAAGCAATATATCAACCACCCTTATTAACTACTTTGAGTGTGTATTTCTATTCTCTTACCTATAATGCCTCGAGGATATGAAATGATATATAACTCTCTATTTGTTAGTGTTCCATGACATATATGTCACTAACCACCACAGTCAATATATGACTCACACACTAAGATGAAACATCTATATTAGGTATTCTACTTAACCACCACATCACTTAAAGATTAGTTCTTTTTAGAATCTTCACCATAGATCGGGCATAAGTATGTTCATGCTTTGAAATTCATAAAGACCATACTCATAATGATTAAACATACCTCAATCTTGGGGTTTCACACTTAGGTTTATCTCATGGTTTAATATTAGAACAAGTGTCCTTTATTTCTTTTCATACCATGTGAGCGTGTCCTATGATTTACTCGTCACTATCTGTAACAAAAGATTTGCATAAATCTATGATACATTGAAAATAGTAAATTTTAGTTATGAATGACATTCATATCAATCAACATCCAAACCAAAACATTATCATAACACATAAACTTTATAAAATCAAGTTAGGATCAAGTCTTAAAACCTAGGGTACCCAAAGAAAGCCCAAGTTAGGATCTAAGTCACAAAATCTAATCCAAGACAAATAGTACTTACATTCACCTTGAATTTGCCTCTAATTTGGAGGTTAGAATTGTACCTCCAAGAGTTTTTGTGTGCTCTTGACTTGGAATTTTAGTTGCTTGGTGATTTTTTATCATGTCCTTGTTGAGATAAAATGATGATGGGGTTCATATCTTTTGTCAAACATATGATTGTTTTCATATATCATTAAATCTATATCAATACTTCATTCTCTATATCTTTTTTCAAAGAAGATAAAATAATGATGGGCTTCATTCTACTATGTCCCAAAAAAGGCACATATATTTGTTTTTCCTTTTGTTTCTTTGATTCCACTTCAACTACACATTCCAGTTCATGTTCATCTTCCATTTTTCTCTCTCTTTTAGAGTTGCTTCTTCTTTTACATTTTGTCACTTCCAATTTTTCTTTCACTTTTCAAAGTGATAGTCATGCATTACTTCAAATTCTTTTTTATATTACTAAGAAATGACTTGGATGGTATTTTAATTGTGATAGCATGCTGTCAAATCTTAGTTTCAATCATTTTTTAGTTTAACATCCATACTACTCAACTTTGTTTCCATTTTATCTATTTTGGAAGTTGTAATGCTCAATTTTGTTTTTATCCAATTCATATGTTCTCTTGTATATCATTTCTCCCTTTGTTTTAGTCAAAAAATCTAAGATGTTGTTTACAAAGGATAAGAAATTCTTTTTTCTTTGATAGTTGGAGCTTGATGCTCTTTGCCTATAAAATATGGCTGCATTGTTTGAATTATTTTAATATGGAGGGTGTTACTCATAGGATTGATTACCATAGAAAAAGCTTTCTTATTTATTCAAATTTGAATGATATCAAGTAGGAACAACATTATTGGGCATGAAGACACAACCTTTTTCACATAGTTTATGTCTTCCACTTGGTAAGCTTGATCATGTCCTATATCTTGTTGTATCTATTTTGCTAAAATCTTTTTACTTGTTTATAATTCTTTCTTGTCTTTGAAGAAGAGATTCATAAATACATCCAGCTTCTCTTCTATGATAGAATCTTGTCAGAGCTTTAGAATTACATCATGTCTTCAACCAATTTTTCTCGCTGTTGATGCTTAATAATTATTCTTGCCAACTCTTCAAAATGCACTTAAGCTCTCCCATGGGACTTGTTTATAATAGATTAGTCTGGAGTCGTGTCCACAATGCATCGAATCACATAATTTAACCCATTATAAAATATTTTAGCATGATACCATAGCTCAAATTCATGTTATTTGTCACAAACATTATACAGCATCTCTTACTCATCTTGCCTAAATTGACTAATCTCTGCTCTAAGTTGTGAAATGACTTTTGATAAAAAAAATTTAGTTAACAAATTTGAACCAACTCTCTCCAACATTTTATCGAACCCCAATATAAGCATTGAAACCAATTCCTTGTTCTTTCCTTGAGAAAAAAGAAAAAGAAACTTATCTTGAAGAAGTCATGGTCTGCCCCATTCATCTTTACTGTATCCCACAACTTCAAAAATAAGGTAATATGATTGTTTGGATCTTCTAAAAGAAGATATTTTTGTATCATTTATATTAATCTTAGTTTCATCTCAAAGTTGTTATATTGCATTGGCTATTTTCTTATGCTTTGATATCTATTTGTCTATGTTGTTCTCCAATAATCATCAAGTATATGGTAAATACATGTTGTTATTACATTTTCTAGAAACCACCACTACTATTTCCTTCACTTCCTCGTCCTTATTCTATTATGGTTTTTCTACTTCTTTGTCTCCTCAAGAGTCTTTAAGTTCCTTTTATTTGTGGATTTAGAGACAATCACTCAATTCTAGATCTTTAATTCATATTAGTGAATTCCAATAAATTAAAAACAAGCAACAACAAATAAAAATAAAACACCTCAAACAAAATAAAAGAAAAATAGAAATAGATTTTTAGCATTCTTAAACAATTGGTTTAAAATCAATATTTACAATTCAAAATAATTTTTACTCCCTAGTAGTAGCTCCAAAACTTATTTGACATTTTTGGTTCATACAAAAATAACTACAAGTATATGGGTCTAACATACAATAAAGTAGACTTTTGAAGTCCAAATATCAATCCCATAGATACTGATATTTTTAATTTTAAATGGTGTCAAAGTATTATACTATCTTGGCTTATAATTGATGCTCAATTCAAAGGATTCTAAGGTTAATTTACTTTGTTGTACATGGTCATTTATTTTATCAAATTATCATTGGCATGTAGTGTAAAAATTCATGATTAATGAATGAGAACATGTGTGATCTACAAAATTATTGATCACGCTTCTTATACTCATCACATAGTACTAGAAAAGGTTCATGTAACTAATGAGGATGAAAATGAACATATTATCTATACTATAGGGAACTACTATTACCTTTTATAGTGAGTACTTCAAGCAAGTGTTCTTATTCACACAGTCATAGTCCTTATAAAAATCACACAATGTCTTAGGTAGCCAAGTTATTGCATAATGGGGTCAAAGTTCTTATTAACACTATTATAGTCTATATGATAAATGTTTCAAATGCATAAGCTTGTTCCTAGTAGTTCATGTAGAGAATTTCTCACACATGTGCCTTTAGAGGCTATCACACTTCTAAGAGTCACACTTGTGCCTTCTTATTTGTTTGTTACTATTCTAAGAAATACACATGGCATGTTAACTAGATGTACTAGCTATTGGAGGTAATTGATCATTAATTATGGAAAAATCCATATGATGAATTTCTTATGGTAAACTATGTACATCTTGGTAAAAGGCAAGATATTTTTATAATTCCCAAGAACAATGATAAAAATTCATACTATATTTTCCACAAAAGTCACCATTCAAAAAATATCATCTACAAGTTGTAAATCAACCCTAGAAAAATATATAGGTAGCATAGGAAAAAATAGAAACAAAGCATTAGATACTTCAATTCACAAACACAAATAAATATAGATATAATTTTTGTCATATCTTCTACATCACAAGATATTCCTACAGGTAAAAATTTTTTAGGGTTCTATTATTTGAGTTCAGCTTTGGGTGACTATCTATTGCCTAAATACTTTGTAATAGTATTATCAGAAAGGTCAACTTGTATTCCCCATTATAATCTATTATATTCTATCATGTTATTTATCATATTCTCTATTCTATAGTTTTTTCATTTGCCTCTACTTTGGTCCTTCATATTCATATTTTTAAAATTAAAGTTTAGCAGGAATTTGCAATTCTATCAATGCTTGTCGCAAATTCAGATATGCGATCATGATTGAAAATTATTGCAACTAACAAAAATGCATCGTGATGAAGAAATAATATTAAATATTAGGATCATGAAGTAACATCATCACTCATAATATCATTGAAATATTGTCGCAACCAAGGTAAGTTTCATTATTGATGATCAACAACTTGATGTCTAAAATGTTGTCTCAACTGGTAGATGATGTGACAGTTGATTCCATAATATTTCAACCAAATAAATAGTGTTGCAATCATAAATTGTTGTGATTTGTGAAATATAGTCATGTCTATCAGCTAATGAAGTGACTCCATATATTTTGTCATGATGAATTAATGATGTAGTAGCCTAAAAGTAGAGTTCTAATGAAGTAATTGATTCGCAACTAAAGTGTATAGTCATGATGGAGAAATAACATCATGACCAAAAACTAGAGTCTTGACCATGTGATTATCATTATGACCTATTCTGGTAATATTTTGGGATTATTGATATAGCCAAGAGAGATGATATCACAATTTTAAATGATGCTACTTATTGCTATAATATTGTAGTTTCATGGTCTTCTTCCACAATTGCATTCTTTCCTTATCTGCATGTGATGATGCAATAACTAGGGATTTTGAGTCATGACTACATTTCTTTGATTTTTTCTACTTTTCAATGTTGTCTACATCAATTTATCCAAAAGCTCTAGTTCTAGCTAGAATGCACAAAATCAGCATATGATCAAATGTTATCCATCACAATTGTGCCATTAATGGACTCCAAAGGATCATTATAGATGACACAGCTCATTATTCCCACAAGACTCTCTTTTTAAATGATGGAAGGTTCTCTTACTCATCCAAAAGATATCATTGAAGATATGTTAGTCAAAGTTTGGAAGTTTATTTTTCATGTGGACTTTGTGGTTTTGGATATAGGGGAAGATAATAATGTACCACTAATTATAGAAAAACCTTTATTAGTTACTAGACAAGTTGCAATCAATATAAAGAATGATGAATTAATTTTCCATATGGGTGAAGAGTAAGTTAAGTTTAACTTATATAAAAGTAAAAAATTTATTGGTATAGAAAAGGAAAGCTGCTAGAGAATAGGTAGTCTGATCCCTTCTCATAATAGGAAATTCATTGACTTAATGGAAATAAGCTTTTTGGAAGAATATGGAAATCCAAATACAATATGGTACTTTGAAGAAAAAAAAGTCAACATATATTGATGAAGTCATGATATTTTTTGAAGATGTCATGATAATAGATGAATTGTAATAGAGTTTGAAAGTAGAAGCTTTGGAGAAGAAAAAGTTTTGACACTTTTATAAAAAGTCACAATGAATGATGAAGTCACGACAAGTGTTGATGAAGTCGTGCTAGAAGAAGAGATCACAACATGAGCAAAAAGAGTAGTGGTACAAATTATTTTTGCAACATACTATGTAATCACAACACTTTTTGAAGAAGTGACAAATGATAAAACTACAAAACTAGCTTAAGAAGCCTCTACAATAAAAGATATCATGAAACAAAAAATGAAGACACATTAATAAAATATATTGTTACATGTATGAAAAAAACTACAACTTGTAAAGAATCTGTGACATCTATTAAAGAAGTTGTGACAATAAAATAAGTCATGACTCATGAATAAAAAGTCACGACGCTTGATGCCAACACAATAATTGAAGAGGTTGTGATAGGGGTTTATGAATTCACAGCATCACATGCCATGACATAAATTGAAGAAGCCATGATACCTATTATATAAAAAATGTTATATGGTTTAATTCTAAAGGAACTACCATAGTATTTTTAATATTCTTTCTTTGTAGATCATAGAACAAAGCTAAAAATAATTGTATCATTATTGATGAAAGAGATGGAGTATAAGGTTTCAATGAAGCTTTGACAATGCATGACACCGACACCTAGTCAATTAAAGATATAAAAAGAATCAATCATTTTATTTGTATACATAAAATTTAAATGGAGGATGATATAAGATCAATAGTTGTGAATTATGGAAGACTAAATCCCATTATGAAGGAAGTGGTGAAAACAAAGGTTCTAAAGTGGCTGAAAGTTGGATTTATTTATACTATATATTGATAATTTATGGGTAAGTCTCATTCATATGGTGGAAAATAAGGGTTGAATAATAATTCTAAAAAATAAATCTGAGCAAAAGATTTCGAAATGAAAAATTATTTGATAATGGGTATGGATAGATTACCATAAACTATATAATGAAACAAGAAAGGATCACTATCTTCTTCCATTCATAAATCAAATACTGCATGGGTTAGCAAGATATGCTTATTATTGTTTCTTTGATGGATATCTAGATAAAACTAGATTGTAATAACTCTAGAATATCAAGAGAAGATAACTTTCACATATCCATATGGAACTTTTACATTCAAGAGTATGTCATTTGGTTCGGGTATTGATCTTGCAATATTTGAAATGAATATTTTTGGGAGACCTTATATCCTACAAAGGTCTAAAAGTTGATAAAGAAAATATTTTAGCCAATGAGACTCTAACTCCATTCATAACCATTAAAGGTGTGAGAAGCTTCCTTGGACATATTGGACTCTATAAAAGATACATCAAAAAAATTTCAAAAACAACCAAACCATTTTTTTATGTTTCTGTAAAGATTTGCAATGTTTGTTTTTAATGAAAAATAAAATGTGGTATTTTAGGAACTAAAACAAAATGAATGGATGCACCCATAATGACTATATTAGAGTGGGGTGAGCTATTTGAAATCATGCTTGATGCAAGAGACTATGCTATTGGAGCTATATTGGGGTAGAGACATGATAAAATCTTAAGATCAATTTATTATGCAAGTAGAACCTTGAATGAAGCCCATGAAAATTATACCACAACTGAAAAGGAAATGCTAGTCATAATATTTTCTAATGAAAAATTTAGATCATATATTATTGGATCAAAGGTGACTATTTATATTGACTATGCAACAATATGATATTTAATGATAAAAAGGCATGCATGGCCAAAGTTGATCCAATCGGTTCTCTTATTCCAAGAATTTTATATTAAAATTAATTACTAAAAGGAAATCAAAAATGTGATAGTGGATCACTTATCTCATATGCAGATTGATGAAGAAAGTAATGACATAATTAAAATTAGCTATTATTTCTAGGAACATAGCTATCATGATGTGCTAAGTATGTAAATTACCTTGCCTACAATATTCTAACTACTTTTCTTAATTCTTAACAAACAAATTTTGATATTATGTGTGACACTTTAATTGAATGATTTCTTACCAATAAAAAGAAATACTGATCAAATAGTGAGGAGATGTATGCCACACGAAAAATAAGAAGTGCTCTTATTCAAATTCCATTATTAACTATATGGAGAATAATTTGGAGGGTTCAAAATGGCATAAAAGATGCTACAAGCTAGTTTATTGTTGGAAACATTATTTAAAATATTGCCAAAAATTTGTGCAGAGCAATGTTCAATGTGAGATAGTTGGAAATATATTAAAAGGATGCAATGCCATTAAATAATAATGTAAAAGTTGAAATTTTTGATGTATGAGGAATTTATTTTATGGGGTCATTGCCTCCTTCCTTTTGCAGTTTATATATTATCTTGGAAGATAATTATGTATTCAAGTGCATTGAAATAAATGTCACATAGAAGAACGATGCCAAGATAATGATAAATATTTTGCACATCAACATCTTGACATGTTTTGATGCTCCTTGGTATATTATAAGTAATAAAAAGAGACATTTATGCAACATATCACTTTCTTTACTTCTTGGAAGACATGATGTGAAGCATATGGAAGACCTCTCTTATCAAACAAAGTACAATGGAGAAAGAAAAACTTCTAATCAAGAGATCAAGAATATTTTTGAAAAAGATAGACAAAGCTTTAATGAGAGATTGGCCTCTGCAATTGGATGATGCTATATAGGCATATAAAACTATATTTAAAATATCCATTAGTATGTTTCTTTATAGTTTGATGTTTGGAAAGACTTGCAATTTATTAGTAGAGTTGGAACATCATACATGAAAGCCTATTAAGCAATTGAATTGAGATGTGAAGAATATGAAATGAAAAGATTTATCCAATTCAGTGAATTTGAAGAGTTGTGGAATGCTGCCTAAGAGAATCCCATAATATATATATAGATACAACAAAAAATGACATGACAACAATTTATATTGGAAATAATTCAAAGTTGGAAATAGGGTGCTGATTTACAATTCTAGACTAAAACTATTATCTAGCAAACTGAAATTCACGTGATCCAAAAAGCATTCACTATAATTAGAGTAACTTTTTATGGGATGGTATGCTTGAAATTGTATGTGGGGAAAGAATTTAATAGATTGAAGAAACAAGATTTCATTGAGAATAAATATGCTAGAATCTTAATGTAGTTTAGTCAATCTAACAATGTTAAGCATAGTATTTCGTGGGAGGCAACCCAAGTATAATATGTTAGGTTTAAATATTAAATAAAGCATCAGCAACCATTTCCATATATCCAATTCATGGTTGTTCGTTTCTTGTCACAATAAGTTCTAAAGTAGTTGTCATAAAATGCTGATCCTGACAGTTTCAATATTTTGAAGGTCATGACAACACTTTCACATGCCATTAAAATTTAAAGTGTTTTGATGGTCATGATAGTATTTTCATATGTTATGACACTTACTTTAATTTGTATGTTGCAACAAGAACAATGAAGTCACAACATCATGTTGGATTATCAATCCGTGAATAAAAATTTTTGTGGTCACAAAAAGTATTTTATAGTTGCAACAATTATTCATTGAGCCCAAACACTTTAAAATGGTCATGATACCATTTTAAACTCACGACATCATTACCAAGTCATGACATCACTTATCAAGTTACAAAATCAATTTTTAAGTCATGACATCAATTACCAATTGTGATATCAAATCCCATTTGTGACATCTTTTTTTGTTGTGATGCTCATTTGTTTATGGCCTTGACATTATTTTTCTGTCATGACTTATCTAGTTGCAAACTAATTCTTAAGTCATAATATTTTTAGTCAAAAAGCTCATACTTTAATGGTCACAACATTATTTTTTCATCAGACATGGGTATCAAGTTGCAACATCACTTATTATGTCATGATATCATCTGAACACATTCCATAAAGAATAGAGCCAAGACATCATTACTGATAGTTGCAATACTATCTTTCAATTGTGGCATAATTCTTTAGTATTGATATTATATTTTGGTCTCAATGTCATTTTCTCCATCATGACACACTTACTTAATTTTGATTTTAATTTAAAGTCACAACTTTACTTTTTGGGCTCAACTTTTTTTATAAGTAGTGGCATCACTACTTATTGTGATATCTAAATCCTAATCCCTACTATCATTTTCCAATCCCAATATACCAAAAAGGCCAAGAAAAGTAATACAATGCTTTCACAATGTCAATGTCAATAGTAATTTGAAATCTTAATAGAAATGAGCAGTAGTGAAAGGGTTAAAGGTTAAAAATATAGCACAACAAATGAAGATATTTTTCTGTATAAAAAGGAGGAAGCATAGATGATTAACACCTTCTCTGAAAAGAATTCCATAGGTGAATGGGATTCAATGAGCTTATATTGCAATTCTTTGAAATAATAGAGAAAAGAAGATGTGAAACACTCTAAACGCACTTTGAACCAAGGAATGCAATTATGATGCAAAAATTTTATTTGAATCTTGAGGGATGAAAAAAGAAAACATGATATGTGAAAGGAGTTTGGGGGTGATTTGTAAGAAATTACATTAAATCAAATTTTGCAATTGTTAGATATATATGATAAGAGGAATTTGGGTGCAATTGTCAGACTTAATTGAAATAGAAAAGGTGAGGTTTTACTTCCTCAATTCTGACCTTTAGACATAGAAATACTCTTGTATGCTCTAGTAAAAGAACATGAAGTCAATGTGAAAAAAATAATTGAGAAATACATTTTGGATTATAAAGGATGGGGATTAAATGGTTACATAATCCACCTAACTCTCATCTCTCAGCAATGCAAAATATAAGTTGTAATGGTGTATGAGGAGATTAACAAGATATATTAATAAATATCACCTCTAATATTAATAGGTGTGAAGAAAGAACAACTAAAAGAGGGGGAGAAGAAGAAGCATGTAGAGGAAGAATTAGAAGTGGATAGAACAAATAGAATTTAACCATTCAAAGCACCAATTACTAGTGCAGAAATTAGAGAAGAAAAAGAATTGAACAAAACTAACGGAGAAGAATTATCCCAAAAAGACTTAAGCCAAACATGGAGATAGAAAGTAATAACAAAGATATATTGGCTCTAGTAGTGACAATTACACAAGAAGTGGAAGACAAATATCTCATGGTGATGGAGGACCTGAAAATTAGGGACATTTATTTGGAGGAAAGATTGAAAAGAAGGGCTGGACACATTGAAGAAATATTCAAACAATTACTATAAGTACAAAAGGAAATGAAAAACAAAGATGTCATGTGGAGGATGGAGCTGAAAGAAAGAGAGGATTTTCATGGATGAGTAGGAGAAATGAGAAAAACTTCTCTAGTAGATACATGAAAATATAGAGTAACAGTTTCAAAAGGACATACTTGGTATAATGCAAGCTTTTGGCAAGCTATATAAGACCATCAACAAAGAATGAAAAAATATTATAATGAAGAGAGGCAAGGCACTTGAATCTTTTCTCAATTATAGGAATAAGTTTAGGATTGAAAACATAGATATGTGCAACTTAAACTAAACAAATATATTTTAAGCAAGAGGGTTAGTTGAAAATGCACTCAATTATCTCATTCATAAGAAAAATGAGTTGATCAATAGCAATGTCATGTTGATGGAATGGACAAGGATATTAGCCAACAAGTAAACATCAGAGAGATCCTCTACATCCAGCCCCAAGTTCCAACCCTTTGTAATTAAATTCCCTCAACAAGTTATAAGTTCAAAAGGAAAAGCTATCTCCATAACATATCAAAGAAAACATATAAAAAGACTATGAGACCAGTAATGAAATCACAATGCTTTTCTATGATTCAATTCTCATCATTGTAGTTGGTATTTTGTAAATAGATACTTCTTTGACTTGATTTTAATGATTGATAGATAGTTCATGGCTAGTATGTCTAGAATATAGGGAGAAACAATATTTCTTTTTGCTTGGGGATAAGTAAAGCTCTAAGTGTAGGGGAGCCGACATACGCAAATTATACCTATTTTCTTGTCTATTAGTGTTGCGATTTGTATGAATAATAATTGGGTTTGGATGCCAATTATAGAGATATTACCATGAATCTTTGGAGGCTTTGAGTGAAGGGGAAAAAATAAATAGAAAAGTAAAGTAAAAAAGTTCATAAGTGAGGTAATGACTCAAAATATCTAATCGTAATCGCATTATGAATAGAGAATAAAAAAAATTTTGCTACAGCAGAATAAATCATGTCTTTGTTTATATGAGTTACACCATTCTCATGTCATGACATTCACATGTCACCACATCATTTGTCCTAGTGGAAACATGAAAAGGAACTAACAACTGGTTTAACCATATTAGAAGCTAATGTTACTCTTTTCAAGTCCTAACCCTAAAGTATTAAGTCTTGACATGGCCATTAGACTTATTATTTTTTGTGGATTCTAAAAGCAAGGATATAAAAAGGCACATGGACAAAAATGACACAAAAAAGGTGACAAGTGGTCAAAAGAGATGACATATAAGTGACATAAAGACATAGTAGAATAGAACATAACATGAAGGAAATGTAAAGGTGACTCTATTGATATTACTCTAACTAAGTAAATTGATAGCAAATAGCATCATCCAAAATTGAAAGTAGACATCCAAATCTTAATGAAGTTCTACTAGTGGGATAAACTTGCAAGGAAGAAGATTTCCAATATTTTTTTTTGTAATCATTTATTTTATTTGTGAATAGATGTTGTATCCACTTCTTTGATTAAATTGTTTCCAAATGAAAGGCTAGATCTTTATCTAGGGTTGGTTTATGAATTATGTTTGATGATTACTAAAATGTAAAATGATAAATTTTGTGGAATTGTAGAGTAGATTTCATTGATGGCCTTGAAAAATATTATACATCTAGGCTCACTTCAAGATGTATATAGCTTATCTGAGGTAATTCAACATATAGATTGTGCCATGATTATTGATGAATTGACTCTAGCATCTAGCACATCTAGATATCATGTACATCTTTGTTTGTTAAAATGGTTATAGGTAATAAGAACACACATGCATGATTGTTAGAATCGTGATAGGCTATAAAAGAACATGCGTAGTTAAATTTCAACATTAAATGCTAGCAACATGCATATATTGTCAAGAAATTCATCGCTCGACATTTTCTGGGTGACAAATGAATTTTCCCGAGTATCTGCCAAATATTTGACAACTATTATGACCTTGTGAGGGTGTCAAATCTTATTATGGATTGATATGATTCCAAAACCTCATTAAGCATCTGTTTGATCTAAAGTAACTCCCAAAATTATATAGGTCATATGAGTTGTACAATAGAAGTAAGATTAAATATCAATCTCATAGAGATTAAGTTGGTAGTTCAAGCAATCAATAATTTATAAAAAACTACTCAAGTTGAGTCATTAAACTTGAGTTTTTGGCAAGATACTTAGACTCTAGTGTTGATTCACTTCCTTTTATATGAAGATATCTCTTTATTTTTGCTTATTATTGTGTTTAATTATTAAAAAAAGATAGATTAGTGTGAAAATACCCAAGTACTCATTTGGCAGAGAAGATGACCGTAACCCTTGGATTATCACTGGTAAGTATTATCCCTTCATTATTATCTCCTCGATATTTCATCATCAAAAAATTATGTTGTTCTATTCATGGGTCATTTGTACATTTACTTTTTTATGAAAATTGTCAATACCCTCGATGGTTGCTTTGAATACAAATTCCTATCCTCTGACCTTTAATTTCTTAAAGACATGAGATAGTATGATAATACATATATTTGTCCTTTATACTTAGTATCATACTCTTAATAATTAATATATATCTTCTAAAGAATTTGACATATGAAAATTATACAAGAGAATTTAACTCATAGTATTATCATCATGTTATGGGTCACCTCCTCTTGTGTGTGTCCTACAACTTACCTATAACCATCAACAATGACCAACACATGACTCACATACTATGATGTAACTCTTAGGTTAGATATTCTACTTAAGTCTCATTCTTAAGGATAGTTCTTCTTATATTTGCATAATGGATTGGTTATAAGTTTATTTATGTTTTTGGCTTCATGAGTATCAAACTTGTAATGATTACACTTACCTCAATTTTGGGTTTTTACACAGATTTATCCCATGTATTAAGATTAGAAGTGTCGTCCCTTTATTCTTACCGTACCATGTGAGTATATCTCATGATATACTTGTCACTATCCACCAAGGCTAACACACATAAAACTATAATATAGTGAAAACACAAAATCAAAGTTCTATTACACATCTATACCCACCAATATTTCACAACATAATATTAACATAAATATAAGTAAAGTATTCATCAAATACAAGTGCATAACCCAATCCTATGTATCAATTTAACTTAATATTGGGGAAGATTTTATGTGAGATATGTTGAGAGGCCTCTTGTGTGAATTGAGGGTTCATAATGCAAGTGCAACCATGAATCTAAGTGTTGAAACCTAAACTCAATCAAACATTACTAACATTCACCTTGAATTTTTTCTAATTGGGGGTTGAAGTTATTATTCCTAGGGTTTGTTGTGGACCTTAACTCAAAATCTAATTCACCCCTCACCTCCTCTTCTTTTTTTCTAAGTATTTCTTCAATATGTCATTGAATTAGCTTGAGGTCACACCTTTTGTGTCTCATCAAATCTTCTTTAGAGTATCAAAGTCATGGTATCAATGAATTTAATGACTTAGGCAACTTCTCTCTAGAACAAAAATATCATAAAATTGTGAAGGGCTATGATTGAGATAATTTCTTTTTGAAACAAAATATCATGGTAGTAGGAATGATCATGACTGATATTTTTGCTCTATAGCAAGATTTCATGGCACTCAGAATGACCATGACGGAGTCATTTTCCCTATGTAGCTCAAGGTCATAGCACTAAAAATGAACATGATCATAGTTAATACTCTTTGGAATGAAATATCATGGCAAAAAAAATCTCATTATGTTAACACTTAGTGTTTCAATTCTATAATGAATAAGTCATAGTGATGTAATTTGTTATGACTAATTATATTAGTAGGGTACTCTACCACAATATGAAAATAATGTCACATCCATTAAATATTTTAGAGATAGTGTAGTCATGAAATGAAGATAATATCATAGACCCACTATGTTACATAGTGGAAAGATTATATCAACTCGGTAGTAGAGTCATAACATACAAAAATTATCATGATTAGTTTCGTAGAGTTATAGCCAAAATGATATCAAAACTTCTCGGTAAGATAGTGAAATGTGAACTTAAGTCATGACATGAGAAATGTCTTGAATTTCCATCACATTTGTCTCCCCTACAAACTTTCGTTCCACCAAGTCTATCAATTTCCACCTAAATAATTATGATTTCATAATTATCTATCAAAATCCTACATAATATAAATTAGTGAAATCTCTTTAATAAAAGTACAAATAAGTATAAATACACCAATAAATATACTTCAAACCACCCAAAATATACTGTACAAGGAGTGATGAATAAAATCCGACACTAAAAGTATTGCTCATCCTAAATAATTCTACATTTTTTCAATATAAAATAACTATCATTAATACAATAAGGAGAATCATAATATAGCATAATCAAGGAAAACAATATACAACATCTCAATGTGGAGAAGGAGAGTGGAATGCTCGCCCACATAGATCAAAATCCTTAAAAGGGAAATCCCCCATAGAGGGCTCAAATGGGGGCATAGATATGGAAGGTCTCTTTAAATCTTCTTTAATGCTTGTCATCCATTCTATCATCTACAGAATCACATTGCACATGAAATCTTGCTTATTTCCAGTGAAGTTTAGTGTATCTTCAAATGAATGAAGCACAATGTACAATTTTTTGGTTATCACTATATCTTCTTAAATCTTTGATCTACTATTTCACTCTATAATTTACTATTTTCTATGTCATTTGACTTCTATCTTTCATAGTTTTCTTCCATCCATTTGTGACAGACTCATAGAGCTTTAAAATGATTCAACACTTTTTGTCACTCTAATCGTCACACATTTCATCACCTCTTCCAAGATTTTCATAACTTGATCTTTAAACTTCTCTTTGGCAGTAACCAATAATATATTCTTCTTGTTGAGATGCATCTCTCATAAAACATCTCTTTTCTCCACATTATTGTTCTCTTCCTTCTATTTTCTTTTCATGTAGCCTTCCCACTAAGTGCCTCTTCTCTACACTTACTTTGTGATGGTAGCATGCATGATTTTTATTTCTACCATCTAGCATGCTTCTTTATATTCGGTCTCAATTTTCATTACAAAAAAATATTGAAAACTTCTTCCAAGTCACCCATTTACCTAGTCAAATAATACTCTGAATGTTGTAGGTTATTCTTCCTCATGCTTCTCTTTACCTTTTTTTTTGTCATTTCTGTCTACTCTAGGGAAGGGTGGTTCATCCTGCCCAACTTTTATTGACTCTTCCCCTTCAAGAAACTTCTTTTACTTCTTTTCTCTTTCTAGCCCTTTATTTACACCTTCCAATGTTAGGGGGGACATTCAAAAGCATAATCCATCTCTCTTCATTAATCAGGATGGCCTTAGCTCGGCACAATAAAATAATTAAACATGGGTGAAGTATTTGGCTGAAAAATTTACCCTCTTCAAAGTTGATAATGAACTTCTGAAGAATATTTATCCCATGAATCTTATAGCCTCTAATTAGGGTGAATAGAAAGATCTCCCTATGTTGCATGTTGGTGGAAACAAGGAGACTTGGCTTTGAAACAAAGCATAGGAAATAACATCAAATCTTGCCCTCCTTATAGAGTTCTCTCAATATTAAGTACCAAATGTACTCTTCAATGAAACTCTCTATTTATGTTTTCTACCCATTAATATTTTGGTGATTGCTTTGTAATTTGTCTACATATTTAGGGATTTGAAGTCCTTATCATCCATGGCTCCTAACAATCCTAATATTTTATTGATAAATTACCTATCGAAATACACCCAAATCCTTCATACAAAAATAACTTTAAACTTGCATTATTTTCTAAGTTGGAATAGAACTCCCTAACAACCATTATATTCCACTATTTCATGTGCATGTTTTATTTGATCTCAATTTCTTCTCTCAATCATTACTCAAAAAGGTGGTATAAATTCATTGAACCTTCACTCTCTTATAAAGCTTTTCTTCACCAACATAGAGGTCATCGATATCTTCCCAATTTCTATAATAAAAGTTGGCTCTATTACTATGACATTTGAAGGAATATTAGTGGTAAATTACCTCATTCATTTGCCTATACTATTGTGACTCAATCCAACCTTTTTTTTTCTTGCACTTAGCTTCGAAATCAATTTCTCATCATTAATGTTTACTCAGTTCTTCGATAGTTATGGTTTTAATGTTAATATTGGAATAGAAGAGAACAAAATTTTGAAATATTCCAAAATACAGGTTTGGCATAGCTAATGAGAAAAATCAGACACAACTTTTCATGTGGTTGTCACTTCTATTTTAGAAGGAATGTCATTGTTAGGTTTGAGTGCTATGAATTTACTTCACTTATAAGAAAGTCATGGCTTTATTTGAGTGCTAAGACTTCTTTGAGTGTATATGTGTACAAGTATCTTGGTGTGTATGTATACATTAATCAAAGAAAATAACATCATTAATGACATCACAAAATGCAAAAAAAAGTAAAGTTTGGGCTACCTCCCAAGCAACACTATATTTAATATCCATAACTTTACTTTCATTATATCTCCAATTTGGTCTCTGATCATAATTAGTAGTCAAAGTGAGCTTCTCCATATAATATTTGATCTCCATTCATGTTGTATTTTTTTTATTGCTCAATGATGCTGAATAGAAGATAGCCACTATTTTTCTCTTTTTTAGGTCGTCCATTATCTTTATTCAATGTAATAATATTATTTTGTTTTGTATCTTATAATGGGCTCTTAACTTTAAAAATTATCATGAGTTCCTCTTCTTTTATTGTGGCTTTGAAGTATACTATGACATAATGTTGTATTTATCTCTCCACTTGGGCAATAACATTGGGAATTATCATGACTTCTTTTTTCTTTGTAGTGATATTAAAAGATACGAAGACTTTCTCTTGTGTTAGTTTTTCTACTAGGGCCATAACATTGTTGCAACTTCTTATTCTGGCTTTTTTATAAGAAATGTTAGGGATCCTCGAGATTATGTCGCAACTTTATTCTTTGTTAATCTAATCATGGTATTCATTATCTTTGTATAAATCATGTTTTTCTTTTGCATACCCAGAACAATATTTTTAAAATCTCATTTCTATTAGTCCCATATGTTCTTCTCCCGCTTCATTAGCCCTATGTGTCTCTATGAGTAAAGTAAGAATACTTTCTTCAAATAATTAATTAGTTGTCAGATATTGATCATAATGTTGTAGTGGTTTCTCTAAAATCCAATAAAATAAACTTACATAATTTACATTGTAAAACTTGTGGATTGAAGTCACTACTCAATTAAAATTAACACCCATTTTTTGTAGTGATTTATTTCTCTTATTTGATATATTTGATAGGAGTAGATCATCTCCTTGATATCTCTAAAATCTATATCTTGGTAGTACTCTCATAGCTCTCTTTTCATTTTTGGGTCCATACGTATTTATTTATTCATAGAATTTTCTTCTCACGTAAGTGTTGTAGCTACAACATAAAAAACACAAAAAAAAATAAAAACAAATACAAAACAAACACTAAAAATAAGTGTATTTAATCAACTAGAAATAGAATTATACTTTTACAAGGATAGTAATGATAACTCAAATTGACTAATCAAACTAGCAATCCTCGGTGATAGTGCCAAAAAATTATTATGACTCTGTTATGATACCAAAACATATTATTTATGACATGGCCCCAAATACTTATTGGGTGATTGTCACTCATTCAATTAAGTTCTATAAGTATATCAGTTATACATTTAGTAAAGTAAACAAAAGTCTAAATATATACCTTATATAGGCATTTTGATTAACTAACAATAAACTAACTATTGAGAAATTGAACTAAAGTCAAAATATCAATCTCACTCATCCATCCTAAAAGTAGTAAAAATGATATAAGTCCATATATTGATTCCAAAATATTGACCAAATGTTAGAGAAATATCTTCATGCATAATGAAATGAGCCAACCTTAGAGTCTTTGTATGTTGTCAAAAAGTTATGTTTTTAACTCAACTATATTAGTAGTCGATTAATTATTAATTACTCAAACTACCAACTTAATCTTTGTATTATCGATATCTAGATGTATGACTATTTTACTATTTATATGACCAATATGCTAGTAGGAATATCTTGGATAAGAGACAATTTTTCAATGAGGTTTTGAGATCATGTCAATCCACATTAAGATTTGACACTCTTACAAAGTCACATAAGTTTTTGACACACTTACAAAGTCACATTAAGTTTATGACATCATTGCCAAAGATTATTTTGTTATAATATGATTAGTTAACTTAATTTAATGTAACTATTCTTGTGAAATGATAGTTCTATTTCTAGTTGCGTGGATGTGATTATTTCTTAGTGTTTATATTACATTTTTATTCTGTTTTATACTTTTCTTTGTTTATTTGGTAGTCACCACCACTCATATGAGAAAAATTAATGGGACTGAGTTAAACCTCTAGACCCAAAAAATTAGATACCAAAAGAAATGAATTCTTTTCAAAGTAACATGTGCTATTTCAAACTGAGCAATAATTTCTATCCATACTACCATCTTCACATTCAAAATCATGGAAGTCTATTTTATTGGATTCTAGAACAACCACTAAACCATGAATATTTGTACTCAATAGACATTGTTATTTGAAGAATGTATTTTGGCATTATTGATGAAAACAAGAAAAGTAATGATATGAAAAAAAATCATATGGGATAAATGAAAGCTAAACTCAAAGATATGACCAATATGGTAAAAGTTAATTCATTCAAAGCTATAATAATACATAAGGTAGACATGAAGGAAAACAAGATTAAAATGGATGATGAACAAACAAATGACAACGTTGAGGTTAGAGTGCAGCATAAATTCATGACATCTAAAATGTTCACGACCATTATCACTAGACATATGAGAAACAAAGTCATAGGAAAAACTAAAAGAGCAAGAAAATTTTTTGATATATATTTCTAAAGAAAGAAAAGAAGTTTGTATATCTTCTACTCAACATTATTGATCTACACAGAAAGTATAAGCCAAAATAAGAAAAAAAAGTATACTAAAAAAATATCATGAGTTTGAAACCCAGTCATGACTTTCTTGTAAGCAAAATTAAGTCATGGCACTCAAATGAGAGTGCATATATATTTAATTTTATCATATTATAAAAAGAATTAAGTCATGAAACTCAAACAAAAGTGCATATATATTTATTTTTACAACATTATAAAAAAAATTAAGTCATTACTTTGAAAAATAACTATCACATTCTTTTTAAATGAGAATTCATTACCAACCAAAAATTCATGACATTGTTAGGATTGTGACTTAAACTTAATTTTTTTAAAGCTCCTAACACTAGTTCTTAAAAACATTTCTGATTTTTTTTTCTCTATCGAAGTGAAGATGATTAGAATGCAAATGATTAAAGATTTAAGCTTTTGGTTTAACCATAATTTTACGCAAATCATCAACTACCCTTAATGATTCCTTCAAATATGTGATCCTATTCTTTGACATATAATATATTAAAGATGAAAGATAATGTGGTAATTAATATATATTCACTTTTGGTTTCGTAAGTACAATATTCATGACAATTAACATACATCTTCCTTTGAATGTCACTTATAAAAATCATACAATAGAATTTGACTCACATGATTGTCCCCATCATATGGGTTACCTATTCTTGCATGTATCTCATAACTTACAAGTCACCTTATATCATGACTAACACATGACTCGCATACTATAGGGAAACTACTAAGTTAGACATTCAACTTTACTCCATATTATTTGAGGTTAATTCTTCTAGAATATATAATGGATTAGACATAAGTATATCTATATTTTTGACTTTGTGTATCCCATTATATACTTATCATAGTCTGTTATGACTGACATATACAACTTCTTTATAACAAAAGCCCTATATTGAAGTTCTATAACACATCCATATTTATCAACATTCCGCCACAAAAAATTAAATACAAATATCAATCATATAAAAGTAATGTATCATATATAGGTACATAACCCAACCTTAACTATTAATTTAGCCTAATATTAGAAAAGATTTCATGCGAGATGTATTGAGAGCCATCTCATGCAAATTGAGGGTTCTCAATGTAAGCCCAAATATAAATCTAAGTGTTAAAACCTAAACACAATCAAACATCACTCTTGTTTGCCTTTAATTCACTCCTAATTGGGGGTTGGAGTCGCACCGCCTAGGATTGCACCTCTTGGATCAAATACTTAGGTTATCCATTTACTACTTTCATTTCAAAGTAACGGTGTTGGTTTATGTTAGTAACTTTCATATTTTGTCAAATCTTCACTAGAGTACCAAAGTCACAATGACAATGAATATCATGGCTTAAGTAACTCTACTCTATAACACAATGCCATGGTACTAGGAAAGCCTATGACTAAGGTAATTTCTTTCTAGGAACAAAATATCATGATACTGGTAATGACTACTATGGATATCATGATACTATGCTAAAAAATACTATGAATTTGGTGATTTCTCTTTGAAGTACAAAGTCATGACTTTGAAAAAGGCCACAACTAAAGTAAATGCTCCATGGAATGATATGTTGTAGTATAAAATAAACTCAAAACACATGTTTTTTTTTGCTTTATAATGAATAAGTCATGGTGTTGGAATTTTCTGAGTACTTATATCAGTAAGATTATTGATTATCATGATATGAAAATTATATCATGGGCAATAAATGTAGTAAAGATTTTGTGGCTATGACTCTGGGATAATGTCGCAGCCACGTAGATAATGTTACACCATATAAAATTTTATCAACTAAGTGGTAGAGTCATAAAAGCATAAAGTTAGTAAAATATTTCTAATACAAGTATAAAAAATGTAAAAATAATAATTATTATACTCCTAACCACCCAAAAAAGTCAATAAGTATAGTACCAAACAACAAGTTAGTAAAAAGTCAATAATTATTATACTCTAAGGCTAAAAGCTTGCTTAAAAATATGGAACAAAGAGGTTTTCGGAAAATTAAATCAGGAGCTAAAAAAAGTAGAAGAAAAAGTAGCCAAGTTGGAACAAGATTTTGATTCCATTACTAATAATGAAACTCGGTTAGAACTAAGTAAGGCTAAATGAGAACTAAGATTGAAATTACACATGGAAAAAATTTATTGGAAATAGCGTGCAAAGATTAAATGGTTAAAAGATGGCGACTGTAATACTAAATTCTTTTATAATATGACTAAAATAAAATCTCAAAAGAATAAAATTAAAGGAGTAAAAAATGAAGAAGAAAAATGGGTAGAAGAAGAAAAGGAAATAAGAACTCTTTTTTAAATTTTTTTTGAAAACTAATTATGCAGTCAGTCACATAGGATAGACAATTCTCTAATGCATGAGATTAGGGTAACCATTACGGAAGCCCAAAACCATTTAATGGAATTGATCCCGGAAGAACCAGAAGTTAAAGATGTAGTTTTTAATCTTGATAAAGAGAGTGCAGCAAAACCGGACGGTTGGAATAATTATTTTTTCCAGTCAAACTGGCACACGGTTAAAACTGAGCTAGTCCCCGCAATTGCAAGTTTTTTTGTAGGTGCGGAAATCCCAAAATCATGGGCAAAATCTTTTATAGTATTAATTCCAAAAAAAGAATCTCCACAGAAATGCGAGGATTACAGACCTATAAGTTTATGCAATGCTATTTATAAAATTTTAGCAAAGATATTACAAAATAGACTAAGCTTAATTTTACCATCAATAATATCTTAGGAACAAACGAGTTTTGTCAAAAATAGATTAATGATTGAAAATATAAAACTTGCATCAGAAATGATGAAAGAAATAGGAGGTAAATCAAGAGGAAACAATTTAGTGGTTAAGCTGAATCTATCGAAAGCCTTCGATAGAGTAGAATGGGATACCCTTTGTTTTGTGCTGAGAAGGTTCGGATTCTCTGAGCTAACCATAGATCTAATATACAGATGCATTTCAAGTACTTGGGTAAGAGTGCTAGTAAATGAAAAGATAAGTGAGGAATTTAAACCAAATAGAAGTATAAGGCAAGGGGACCCGCTATCCCCCCTTCTTTTTGATATCTACTTAGAATTATTAATTCGAAACTTGAATAAGAGAATATCCGAAGTTAAAATAATGTCATTCAGACAACCAAGGAATACACCCAAAATAGGCTGTTTAGCTTATGCCGATGACCTTATAATTTTTACAAATGCTAGTACAAAGTCATTAATGAATCTTATGGATCTTCTTCAAATATTTGAAAAAGAAACAGGTCAAATCATAAATAAAAGTAAATGTCAGTTTATGCTTGCTAAAAATGCAAAATTAAAGTTAGTAGATAAAATCAAAAATATCACAGGCTTCTCAGAAATTAAAGGGGCATTAATGTACTTAGGTTGTCCGATATATGAGGGGAGGTTGAAGGAAGAATATCTAACTTACCTTCAAGATAAGCTAAGAAAGAAAATAGCAGGATGAAAAGAAGAGCTCCTGGGATTTGGGGGGAGGATAACGCTGCTCTCACATGTTTTACAAAGCACACTAACACACATTTTATCAGTTATACATCCCCCTAAAAAATTTATTAAAAAACTTGAATCAGAAATGACAAACTTCTTATGGGGTAAAAAAGAAGGTAGAAATAAATTACACTGGAAGGACTGGAAAGGCATCTGTTACCCAAAAGAAGAAGCAGTATTAGGTCTAATGAGCCTTCAGGACTCGGCCGCTGCCTGGGATTGCAAAGGCTGGTAGAGACTTAAAGAAAGTGATAATCTTTGGGCTAAATACATGCGGGCTAAATATTTAGATAATAAGAATAAGAGCCCTAAGAAAGCTTCGAACAGCTGGAAGGCAATGGAAAAATAAAAGGAGATAGTAGACTCACACTCCACTCTAAAGAAGAGTGGCTGGAAATGGACTTTAACGCCACAATGAAACTTCTCTCTAAAGTCGGCAAAAGATCTGGTCAGAAAGAAAAAACCGGCTCAAACTTTATTCAAATGGGTATGACAAGAAAACGTCCCGCAAAAAATGCGTTCTTTCACATGGAAGGCTCTAGTGAATGATATACCGGTAGATAAGAATGTACAAAAAAAAGGGATAAAAATGGCATCAAGATGTGAATGCTGTTCACAAGCAGTTGAAACAACCGATCATTTATTTTCCAATGGGCCAATTGCAGCGGAAATATGGAGAGAGATGGAGGGGTAAAAACGAATAAGTAATAAAGATGATGAATTAATAGATAAAGTTAAAAAAATGGGAAAGTGAAAGTACGAAAAGCCCCACTAGAAAATGGCTTAATCAGAAATTACCGTACCTAATTATTTGGTGCATATGGAAATCTCGAAATAAAAGTAAATTTAAAAATAAAAGGATGAATTTAACAGAAATAATAAAAGATATTAGAAAGGAGATAAGTAATATATCAATAATGAAACCTATAAAAATAGAGGAAAAGAAACAAGAAAAGAAGCTTGAGAAAACACGAGATCTCACTTATAAAGTTATAAAACAGCAATTGGCTAAATGTATACATTGGAATACTCCACCGGTTAGCAAATTTTCACTTAATACGGATGGTAGTTTTAACCGGGACACTGGAATAGCAGGAGGAGGCGAGGTAATAAGAGATCATAAAGGGACAGTAAAGAAAGCTTTCACCAGATCTAGTAGAGCCTCTTCGGCCCTAGAATCAGAAATTAAAGCTTTGAAATCAGGATTAGAGATATGTAAGAAGCTAAATTTTAAAAATATAGAAGTTCAGGTAGACTCGGAATTATTAGTCGAAACAGTAATTAACAAGAAAATCTTATGGAGGTATGAAGAGGACCTAGAAGTAATTTTTAGCCTTTTAGATGAATTGAAGGCTTCAATTACACATATATATAGAAAAGCTAATAATCTAGCGGATAGCCTATCTAGAATAGGCTCTACTAGAGGAGATATAGAATATAACGTGGAATCCATGCCACATAAACTAAAGGGAATAGCATGTTTAGATAAAATGACATTTCCTTATATTAGAACAAATAAACAGCCTAGGAAGGTATGATAAAGACTTAATTTTCTGTTGGATTTTTGTGCTGGAATACGACATTGCAGGGGTATTTCTGTCATTGCAAAGCAAGTCCAAAAGGAAAATAGAAGGCAAAAGGTAAGTGCTGGAATTTTTTCTTCTTGCAGGTAAGTTCACGCCCTACTGAAGTGAAACATCAGCCTTACCAAGCCATGTGTTATAAAATTTCTGGGTTATCTTTGTTTGATTAGATGTTAAAGTTTCACACAAGGTTTGTGTTATTTTAATAGAAGTTTAAGGAATAGGAAGGGTGGAGGTTGAGTCAGTTTTAAAATAAAACTTAGAATATAATTTAGAATAACGAATCTAAAAAAGAAGCAAGTAGGTTAGATCTACGCATGTGTTAATTTTGGACAACTTTTTAGCAGTGCAGCTCCGGCAGAATGGTGCACATGTATAGATATGTATCTGGATTTTCTTTGCAGGATGAAGATGTTAAGAAGGAGCCTTTTGTTTTTAATTCGATTATCTTGTGGATTTTATAGGTTAAATAATGAAGTTTATAGATACTTTGCCTTGATAAGCTCATATACCATAAGATGTCTATCACTGGGTATTGACTGCTGCCCTTCTCGACCGATCACCTGGTCCTGTGGGTGATCACATGGTGTGCGGTTTACTCGTGATTGGTTGTGGTTAAGTTATCACATAATAACTTAAAAGGAACAGCAAAGCAGTATAGGAATGCCAAAGAAAATGGGAGGGAACGAAGAAATTACAAATGTCGTATAAGTACAACATGGGACAAGGGTAATAGGGTGATATGTTATTTTGCAGGCGCGTTCGTTTTTCTCTTCGAATATTGCAGGCTCAGAAGTGTATAAAAGAAGAAGGAGGACGACTAAAAATCTTTGGGAATAATGTGAATAGCAGAGCCCGAGACACGGGGAAGATGAGAGATAGAGGCTGAGTAGGGGAAACTTCCGAATATTACAAGAATTTTAAATGAGAAGGTGGGACGAAAAGATGACCCGAAAATAGCAAAACGGGACAGACGGGCCGAAAATTAAATAAACTAGAGCAAAGCCTCTAGCTTATACTAGTTAAATTATATAGGCGAATAAATGTTTTATTTGAGCAAGTTTTTTATAATTTAATATGCTAGTTAGTAGATTTAAACTTAAGATGGGTGTAAGAGGGCTACGGGTAGCTATAGGTTGTAAAAATGGTATTCCTCCGCCAAAAGAGAGGGTTATCAATAATAAAATGAATTTTATAAAAAAAAAAAAAGTTATGCTTGATTGAATAAGTACCTCGACTAATGAAACTTCTCACTATTTAAGCTAACAATAAGATCAATCCCACATGGGTGTGTGGTTTATGGAGTATTGGTTTAAAGGGTGATAGAATATGTGTGACCACTCTAGTCACACAAGTTAGTTATATACTTGTCTTTGACACACTATCACCTTATGGTTCATGCATATGATAAAGATGATACTAGGCATCATCTTCTCGAGGAGGAATGGTTCCATGGATATACAATTCTTGAGCTATTGGTTAAAGGGCAATAAAATATATGTGAAGTCTACTCACACATGCAGGTCACACAACTCAAACTTATCTCCTAGTCATTGGCATAATGTCACCTCATTACATGCATTTGACAAGGATGAGACTTAAGCATTTGTTCCTTTGAGATATGCATTGCCTTGCGTTTTGAACATTCAATGAAGAATAGAGACAATTTACCGGTAACCAAGCATAGTCACTATGATAAATGCCTCGACTATGTAGCATAAGATTCACATAATCTTATTGTAGTAGAATAGTCAAAGATAGCCCAAAGAAATTCATCGATCAATGATAGACCCAAAATATAACTATATTTTGGCCTATAATTAGTATATTTTATATGAATAATATCAGATTTAGAGGTCAAAAATGTACATTTCACTAAAACTTGAAATTTTAAAGGTTTTGAGAATAGAGGAAGAAATAACAACAAAGTAAAATAAAAATTACCACAAATTTAGGTCATAACTTAGAATGTATGGTCATGACCACCTTTTTAACAGATAATAAAAGAATTTAGTTGTAGCAGAACAAGTTGTGATATTCCCATGTAACTATATCATTTCTATAAGTAATGTCACCATTTTCCAATGAGTCTCTCTCATAGCGACATCTTCCCTATGAGTCATTATATAATATTTTGAAGAGTTAAAGCAAAATCGATTGAAATATTGCAAATGTTATGACATCATATATCTTAGTTGTGATGCTAAGTGGAACCAACAAGCACCGGTGAAATCATAATTGCAGAAGCCATATTGCAAATCTTTTCTAGTCACAACCATGAAGCACGAAGTTAAGATATCGATTGAAATAGACATTTAGATAACCACCAGACTAATTACTTTTCTAGATTCAAAAAACAAGGATATAAAAAGAGGTGACACAAAGTGGACAAAGAAGGGAAGCCATATAATTAAACATAAAATGAAAGGAAAAGTAAATATGATTTTATTGATCATACTCTAAGAAAGTAAAATTGTACAAGATAGCATCATCCAAAGCCAAAAGAAGAAAGATAAATCCCAGGGAAGCTCTACTAGAGGTGTCAAACGGGCCGGCCCGACACTGCACGACCCATTTTTTTCCAGCACGATCGTGCTACCGTCTCGTGCCGGGCACGACACGGATTGAATAAAGGCGGGCACGGCCTGGCCATACAGGCTATGCGCCAGCCGCCAGGGCATACCGGCATAGCCGCATGCCCGCATAGGCTGACTGGCTGAGGCTGAGCCGTTGAGGGTGAGAGAGAGGCAGGGCCGGGCAGGCGGGCGCGTGACCGGGAAGGGACGGGTCAAGGTATGGGAGGGGAGGGGAGGCCATGCAGAAATCCTATTCTCTGAATTCAAAAATCAGAATATTGTATTTTTTTTAATTTATATATTGTAAATTATATTTCTTAATTTTAAGTTAAGTGTAGTGTCATAGTGACTGTAGTCTACTCTCTACACTGTGTAGTGTAGATTATTAATTATTAGATATAATTTTTTTAAAAAATGATAAAAATTTAAATTTAAAAAAAAACAAATTTTTGAAAATTATTTTTTTTATCAAATTCAACTAAGTATAGCTTTATTTATATTTATAATTTATTAATTATAAATTAAAGTTATTAATTTTTAAAATAAAATTTAAATTATAAAAAAATTAAATCTATACATAATGTTAGGAAAAATTAAATTTAAAAAAAAATTAAACTACAGAAATGAAAAATTACCAATCATGCATTTGAAACCGATGGTCCAAACAAAACAAGTATAAGTTTCAACACAAGCACAAAATACAGAAAAAGCGTATAAATACAATGAATAAAAACAACATCGAAAAAAAACAGCAGATCAGCATCAATCGTCAAGCGGCATATCATGAGAATCATCAGCCGCAACATCAAGATCAGTATCATATGGATCATCATCATCAGCAATCAGCTCCTCCGCCATCGTAGTGGATGTGGATGTGACTACAGTGTCTGTCCTAGTCCCAGCTTCAGCACGATCATGGATGCTAAACCTCGATTCCTCCGAATCCTTCAAACATGCCAAGGCCTCAACCATATCTGGACGTAATCTCGATCTCCTATTCGAAATCACGTTCACTACAACAGAAAAAGCAGACTCCGATGCTACGCTCGACACCGGAGGAGTCAGTAGATCCCGTGCCATCCTAGATAGCATGGGATAGGTGGACTCATATGATTTCCACCACTGTAATAAATCAAGATTCTTATTATCAGAATGTGATAGGATTGAGCAGTAATCGGTATCTAAGTACCGAGACAGCTCACTCCTATGTGATGGTCCACCCCTACGTTTCCCCCTCGCTAGGTTAATGGAATAATCGTTATCTCCGAACAAGGTATCAATGTCCATAATCACAGTCTCACCACCACCACCACCATAACTAGTATCGTAGTATGTGAACAGATCTGTCAACTTCTCGTAAATGAACCATTCAGGTGGCTCTTCCAGGTTTATGCACGAGGAAATGAAAGTCAGGGTGTTTTCAACCCCTTCCACCTTAGCCCTAGGGTCCATGCATGCAGCGAGGCAATAAAGAGATGGAATGGTGGACCAGTACTTCAAGTACTTGCTCTCCATCTCTGCAACCATATGGCTAAGCGTCGGGTCAGCTCAATACTTCCTAAACATGCTACTAATGTTGCATATGTACCGGAGTGCAATGCAAGTGGTGGGCGTATAAACCGACGAACACATGTTCGTCGTGTCATAAAATATCTTCAGAAATTTCATAAATAAAATTCCTGAAGCCCAGTCAGTGTCGTCAATAATAAGTTCGTCACTCTTACTATTGACATAGTCGGATATCACGTGTTCGTATCCAACACATGATTCCAACATCAGGTACGTGTAATTCCAACGATGTCTCACATCCGTTTGGAATTTTTTCTTCTTAAGATTCGCAGACAAACAGAGATTACCAAACTCTTGTAGTCTGCGAGGAGTGCGAATATACTTGAGTGCATTGCGTATATTTTCCAACGTGGAGGAACACACCTTCATACCCGCTTGAACTATCAGGTTAATCACATAACACATGCATCTGACATGAAAGATCTCTCCTAATGGTGCGTCTCTAATATTCCTAACAAACATATTGATCGCTACTCCATTATTAGCAGCATTATTGAAAGTGACACTACAAATTTTATTTTGAATTTTATATTCCCTAAATATTTTCATCATATACTCAAAAATGGCCGGGCCATCATGAGGATGAAGAATCTCAGTGAATCCTAATATTTTTTTATTGATTGTCCAGTTAGAATCTACATAGTGACTCGTGAGACATGCATAAGAAGAATCATCGTGACATGTCCATATATCGGACGTCACGGATACCACTCCACTATATGCCATAAATTCCTTAATTATTTTTTGTTTTTCTAACTTATATATCTTTAGTATGTCACTCCTAGATGTGGACCTAGGAATCCTACGATAGGAAGGCTGAAAATAAGTCTGCATGATGCGCACAACCCTCGGATCTTCCGAAAATCTGATCGGAAGACCCATCAATGTGATGAGCCTGGCCATGCCGTCCCTACCCAACTCACTAGAGTATACGAAGGGAGTAAACTTTGAGACTGAACTCGATACAGTCTCAAAAAATGTAGTGCCAAGTTGGGTTTGCCTAGGATTTAAGGGTCCATGTTTTTTGGTGCATAATTCAGCATGCTTCTTAAGGTGCCCAGTCCCACATGTATTATTGCATGTTAAAAGTCTCATACAATATTTGCACTGTGCCATTTCAAGTTCTTCACCCCTAACATTTACTTGTGTTATGATTTTAAAATGATTCCAAACTACAGAAGTCCTCCTAGTTTTTTGTTTTTTAGAACTTTGGGTTGAGACGACTGGAGAAACCAAAGTTTCAGCAGCCGCAGACGTCTGTGTAACACTAACATTTTCATTTTCCAAATTAAAATACGTGTCAGGTGGATTTGCCATTTTTTTGTTTTTTTTCCTATGTTTTTCTAGAGAGAGAAGTTTTAGAGAGAGAAAGTAAATAAAAACGTAAAATAAATTACCCGGTAAAAGCAATGAGGTCAGTCAAGTGCAAGGTGCACCGTAGGAAGCTCTGATGTTCAAAACTCAACTAGAGTTTCACGAAAATCCATGCCGAAATCAAAATCTTGAGGCCCGAGAGAGAGATGCATAGTTTATGTGAGAGAGAGAAAGTTTTGAGAGGATATATGTTTTTGAAAAACATAAATGTAATAGGGAGGGGGGTAGAATTTATCGGCTAAAGAAAGTATTTTTTTATAAAAAAAGAAATTTTTTTATTATTTTTTTGATTTTTTTGAATATTTTTAAGGGGCAGAATCACGAGGACCGTCGGATTCTGCCCCCTAGCCGTTGGAGGCGAATCCAACAGCTGAAAATCTGTGATGTTTGAAATTTTTTTTTTTGGCTGTTGGGATTGGTCGGGTCTAAGGCCTTCGGGTATCGGGACCGCGGGTCGGGTCCAATCAGACCCGACCCGCGGTCTTTTTACCGGGGGGGGGGGGGGGGGGGGGGGGGGCAGTGGACGGCCGGACGGGTCACGCCGCCGCCACGCCTGCCTGCGTGAACTGGCACGGGACGAACCGTGCCGGCGTGCCGTGCCAAGGCACGGCACGACACGGGCCCGGGCACGGTTTAAAAACATGCCAGGCCGGCCCAGGCACGGCCGAACCGTGCCGTGCCTCGTGCAGGGCCGGGCTGGCCCGACACATTTGACACCTCTAAGCTCTACTAACATGACTAACTTGCAAAAAGAGGATTTTTAGTAGCCATTTGTGCATTCATTTAATTGTATTCATGAATATTAAATATATATTGTCTACAATTATTTGTTTCAATTCTTTCTCAATGCTAGGCTAGATCTTTGTTTAAGGTTGGTTTATGAATTTTGTATAATGATCATGAAATGTATTGTAATGAATTTCATGGAATTATAGTGTGGATTTTCTTCATGTCCATGGACATTATCCAAATAACTTGGCTTTCACCAAGATGTATACAACTTATGCGAGGTAATTTGTGGTATGTATTGTACCATGGCTATCAATGAATCAGATCTAGTATATAGTAAATCTAGTTACTACATCCAAGTGTATTTATTAGAATGATCATATGTAATCAAAACATGCATGTGTGAGTCTTAAAAGGGTGATTGATGATAAGAACACATGTCGGATGACTCCTTACAAAGAATGCTAGGAACATGCATATACAATCGAGACATTCATTGAATAAATAATGCTAGATGACAAATGAAATTTTTTGATTATCATGCAAGTATTTGGATATGCAAGCTATTGTGCCATTCTTAGAAGCATTGTGCTAGGTGAATATGAACACAAGCTTGAGGCATTCACCATGAAAAGTTAATGTATGTGCCTCTAGAAATGATACTATGCTTAGTATTATCCTTAATCCCTGTATAAACTATTTTTGGTGACTAGGTGATGAGTATAAGAAGTGTGACTAGAAAATGAGATAGTGGTCATACATTTTATCATCCATTAAATAAGTAATTTGTAGACTGTATGATGATGGACATTAAGCAAGATTAATTACCATGCTCCCCATAGTAAATCAATCATAGAACTCTTTGAACCATGTATCTATTATAAGCCAATATATTAGGACTTTGATATTATATAGACTCCAAAAGTAACTTTAGTACTTGATAGACCCATATACTTATGGTTAATTTTAGCATGGATAGAAAATAGCTAATAGTCGACCATCATTTTCCAGATGATAGATACTCTTGAGCATGTGGGCTTATTCACCTATTAGAATCCCTCTAAGGTCCACATAGTGTCAAAAGCAACCTCAATCATAGACTAAGCTAAGACATCACAAATTGGTTCTCACAAATATCAACAATTTCATACACTATAATTCATACACTATATTATATATTAAGGAATATGTAGACAATTTCTCACAATAATTTCATACACTATAATATATATGTAGACGAATTATATTAAGGAATCCTTATAAATAAATATATAGCCGACCCTAGATACAATGTTTAGCCTAACATTAAAAAATAATTCACATAACACCTAAGATTAAATTTCATTTCTGATCTATAGAAGAAGAAAAGAAATTAATCATAATATGAGGTTGATCTTCTTATTTGCAAAGTTAATCATGTCATTCAACTCTTTAGGATTGTTGTTTTATGCTTAGCCTCAATTTGTGCTAATGTTAGCTGGCTTTTCTATTCTCACTCCCTTGCTTCTATCGTAAGTGTCGATCCTTGTTGTGCTTTCTAATATGTGCCCAAGGCTCTTCTTTTCTCTTCTTTGGGTTTTTATACTCTTCTATTTATAGTGCTCCTTAATGGGATCTTGAGTAAAAGCTGAATTATTGTTGGCCCAAAAATAACTTCTTTTTTAATTGTAGGTGCGTGCATCATGCTTATGCCAGCTCATGTCATGACTATGATCTTGTTAGTTGGCTCCATTTATGTCATGGCCAAAGTAAGATGATTTTGTGACTCTGAATATAATTTAATAAACAAGAATGATAGTTAGACTTGTTTGGTTTACCTTCAAAAAGTGCTTCGGCATATATAAGGATGGTGTCATCACCTTGAATGTCATGAAATTGAAGTATGTTGTTATGACCTTGTAACTTACAACTTTGATTGTGTTCGGCTGCTACCAAACTTTTGCATTTCATTCATATGATGTGGTCATGACTAGAACTTCTGAGTTATGACTTCACCTTCGCCATTTTCCTTTTTTCCTTATTGATTTTGATGGTTTTCTTAAAAACTATTAAAACACTAATCTTGGGTTATTTGTCCATAATTAGCATTTACATAACATATTCTACATAAAATATGCAAATAAATGATGTCAACCAAGAATAAGAGCAAGAGAGAGAGAGAGAGAGATTAGGAGAGAGAGAGAGAGAGAGATTAGGAGAGAGAGAGAGAGAGAGAGATTAGGAGAGAGAGAGAGAGATTAGGAGAGAGAGAGAGAGAGAGGAGGAGAGTGATATAGAGAGTGAAAGAGAGAGAGAGTGAGAGAGAGATAGGGAGAGAGAAAATGAAAGAGAGAGAGAGAAAGCAAGAGAGTGAGAAATAGAGAAAGACATAGCAAAAGAAAGAGTGTGAGTGGAAAATAAAGCAAGAGAAAGGGAGAGAGAGTGTGTGTGCGAAAGAGAGAGAGAGAGAGAGAGAGAGGAGAAGAGAGATGGTGATAAAAAGAGAAAGGGTAAGAAAGTAAGAGGAAGAGAGAGAGGAGAGAAAAGAAGGAGATGGAGAGGGAGCGAGAGAGTTGAGGGGGAGGGAAAGAGAAAGGGAAGAGAATGAGAGAGAGAGAGAGAGGATGATAGATATATAGATAGAGAGAGAGAGAGAGAGCAAGAATACATGAGAGTGATAGTGAGACATAGTGATAGAGAGAGAGAGTGAGTAAGAGTATGAGAGAGAGATAGTGAGTGAGTAATAGTATGAGAGAGAGAGAGTGAGCTAGCAAGATTATGAGAGAGAGTGACATGGGTAGAGAGATAGGATAGTGATTCGCCTAAATTATATCTATATTTTTAACTTATTATTGGCTGATTTCATTGGATATGACTTAGTGTAGATGTAATTATAGAGATTTCACCATAACTTGGGGTTTTGGAGACTTTTGAGTAAAAATGAAGAAATAAGCAATACAATGAAGTTAAAAGGGCCAACTATAATGGTCGTGAGAACTCATTCCATATATAAGAAAGCTTGATTATAACAAAATGAGTCATAACATCTTAATTAAGAGTGACTACAATAAATTTGGAAGACTTGAACCATGAAGAGTCGCTATAATTTATTTCTAATTCATGATGGTCACACATTATGACACCATTTTTATCAGTTATGATGCAAAGTGGACCCGATGGCTACAAGTAAAGTCATGATAGCAGAAGATATGTGTCGATAATATTTCTTTGGTAACAATTAACTTAAATAGTTGTGACCCTACTCCTCAGTCACAACAATATCTCATACATTATGATTCTACTTCTTAGTCATGAAATCATTCATACATCATGAATCTATGTACTATTCATGATATTTTATTTGATCGCGACTTCAAATTGTCTATCCACCTTATCCTTTAGTTGCGATTACATTTCCTAAGCCATGAAGCTATTTTTTAAAAAGAAACAACATTTCATGCATCTTGGCACTAATCCTTGATTGAAATAACATGTTTTAGTCATGACAATATTTTCCTATCACATCATAATTGAGCTAATATATAGAATAGGAGTTAGGACCATGTGCTTCCACTCATTATGTGGACTAGTAAAAACACAAACTCCCACTTTATTTCATTTTTAAACAATGGATATAAAAAGCTATAAGGGAGGAGGAAAAAAGGGGACATGCGGTAGCATGATTTTAAAAGTAATAATTAAAATAGAGGTCATAGAACATAAAATGATATGAAGGAGAATTCATCAAGTCTTTATCGATAATACTCTGCCAAAGTAATCCAATAGTAGACATTATCACCCAATGCCAACCATAGAAAGCATAATCTTATGAAAACTCTACCAGTAGGTAGACCTAATGTCTTAGATGTATTCAACAACACTTCCATCTACATTTAATTGTATTTGTAAGCCAATGTTGAATTTAATTCTTGGTTTATATTTTTTTTCCAATGATATACTAGATCTTTGTCTATAGGTTGATTTATAACTTGTATAATGATTACTAAATTATAATTTTATGAATTTCATGGAAATTTAGTAAGGATTTGTTGATGTTCTTGAAAATATGCAAATACCTTGGCTTCTACCAAGATGTATACAGTTGTTATGACTTTGTCATGATGTCTAATTCTTACGATTAAATAATGTATTAAAACCTCATTTAGTGAGGGTATCTCACCCAACTAGTTCCATACTTCAAGTAAACATACATGTAGTAAAGTGAACTTTTCAACTGGATATCTATACCATCGAGATTGTTTAGGAAGTGAAATCAACCAACTATCAATTAATTACTACTCTAGTTGAGAGAAGAAGACTAAAAGTATAATAAGATTATTAAATTCAATGGCTAATGCATTTCATTAAACATGATGTCTTATCTAAAGAGTTTTGATATTGTCGAGCTTTGTAATATAATGAAGGTTGAATTATTATAAAAATACTATAGTACCCTATTGGGAGACAATGTGGTTATCAACTATTAGGCTCTCACCAATGATGGTCCCAACATAGCTGCCCCTTTGCTTCTTTACCATTAATAAAAATACAATCATTTATACTAATGGGTCATCCAACTATCCTTGATAGTTACTTCATATGTACAGTCACATAACCTAGCCTCATATTTCATACAGACATAAACTAATATGCTAGTAAAAGTATTTATACATTTAGTTTTATAAGTATCATACTCACAAAAATAACTTATGCTTTTCTTTAAATACTAGTATTGATAATTAAATGATAAAAAATAATTCATAGGACTATCACCACCTCTAATCACATGGTGTTATGACTTACCTATCATCACCTACTGAGATGACACATGACTCCCAGACTAAAAAAAGAATTTTGAGAAAATATTTTATAAATTGTTCACATCAATTGAGGGTTAGTTATTCTAAAATATATACAATGGATTGGCTTATTAAAGTATTTATACATTTAGTTTTATAAGTATCATACTCACATAATTAATATACCTCAATGTTGGGTTTAAACATATAAAGTTGTCTTGCACATCATGATTGAAAGGGCTTTCACTTCCTTTCTATCATTATTTGTGAGCAAGCTTCGTCACTTATCTATCACCATCCACCAAAATAGCATGTATAAACTCAGTAATAGCAAAATCCTCATTTCAGTTTCATATAATTATTAAATCCATTAATTTCCAAATTACAATATAATCCAAATATTCATAAAATATTTATCAGACATAATTAAATACAACTCTAGATTTCAATTTAGTTTGACATTGGAGAGGAATTCACTTGAGTCAATTGTAAACTTATTTTATAAATTTTAAGTTTCTAATGATATCTCTCAAGAGTATCTAAAAATCAAATAGTAAATCCATAATATTTGGTTGTGCACCTCAGATTTTCCCCTAGGAAGAGTTAAAATTCACTCCCCTCTCTTAGGGTTTATGTTTGTATCTCATGTCTCTCTTAGGGTTAAGTCAAATGATAGTAGTCTTCTTTTCATGAAATTTGTCTCAATCATCCTTTCATGGTACCTGAAAAATACATCATGATCAACTTTGTCTTTCTTCCCTCATAATATTTGCGACATCATTCACTAGTTGTGACATAATTCACTGTTCTGACTTGATTTTAGTTCTTCTTTTGATTTTTATCACAAAAGAGTCGATTTTGTCACGACACAATTGACTTAACCAATTTTCTAGATTTTTACTGCCATTTATCTTCTCTTAGCTAAAAACCAACAAAACTATGAAAAGAATAATTTTCTAACCTTTAGCTATGAAATCCATCTCATGAACTTGAAAACATACTAGAAAAATAGACTAAAACATCAATACTTTTTTAGCTCATCACATATGAAGATTATCATAACAATATGTGTAATCAAGTGAATACCAAGACTAATCTATAAGTACTCAAATGTGTAATCAAGTTGTAGCACATCAAATATTATGACTTACAAGGCTTTTGCTCCCCTTCAAATTACCAACTAAATCAAACCACATATTTCACATTAAAAATTTCACTTTCACAGGTGTTCACCAAAATCCTACAAAACTAAGTTTTTATTTATTTGTTACAAGAAAACCCCTCTTTTAGGCAAACAAATCATGAAAATCATATCAAATGGTTAGTACTATTCATTATTTGGCATGCTGAATAAATTAACATACTAAAATCATTACTTTTCTTCAAGCAATCCATCTCCTACTTACAAAAATAAATAAATAAATAAATAAATAAATAAATATAAATATAAATATAAATATATATATATATATAAATTTCTCTCCTTCTAGATAAGTATTTTATATGACTAAGTTTGAGTATCATAGTGTAGCAAGATGCTGTAGCTACTTCATTTGGTGATTAGTTAAATAGTTGCAGTAGGGTTTGAGCTCCATGATTAACTTTCATGGGTAATAAATAGTAAATTATATTTTGTAAGACTACTTATATATTATTATAAAATTATATTATATTATAAAAGTATTCTTGGGTTGGCTCTTATGTAGCACTATGTTTAACATTCATAACTAAATCATCAATAGGTTTGTATCTCTATCAGTGATCTTGACTATCTAGGCTAGATTGTTAGCATATTTCTCAAATTCCTCCTCTTTTTGATTTTTCTTTAAAAATTTGATCATTCTCATGGCTTGCTTCTTTTGAATTTCATTCACTGAGTTTCTACTCCATGGAATTCTTAACTTTTTTGAGTGTTGTGGTATTATGTAGGGTTGTAGTTTAAGCATATACTTTCTATGTCAAAATGGCTATGGTAGTATGTGGAATCCTGGCTACTACCTTTAGCCTCTAAAATCAAAAACTCATGTCATTATTGGAAGCCAATAATTTCATCAATACTTCATCTTTCTTTGCTTCCTTATAAAACTCCAAATTTTTTGTTTATGTTATGTAGTGCTTCACTTTTTACCCATTCATTTTGAATTCATCTCCACTTTCGGATCTCATTGTAACTACTCCATAAAGAGGGATGCCATAGTTATGAAGGGTCTATACCATTGTGACTTCAATTTTTTTGATAATAGTTTAAGACGAGAATTTAAAAACAAATAGTTCCTCCCCAATTTTGAACTCTCTCATTTGTCAATTCTGGTAATGCCATTTTTTAGTTTTTTCTTGATAAATGTATGAGTTGTTGTGAGCCTCATTCCTCAACTTTTTCAATTCCCTCTACTATAGCAAACTTTTTTTTTTTACATATTTAGTATGATAGTTTAATTGCTCAATGGCCCATCATACTTTATGTTCTATTTGATCGGTAAATAACAAGGTTTTCCAAAAACTAATTGATGGGGATACATGCCTATTAGAATCTTAAATGACATTTTATAAGCCCAAAGTGCATCATCCAAACATTAATACCAATCTTTTTTGAATAAATTGATTATATTTTCCAAGATATTTTTGATCTCTCTACTTGATATCTCCACTTATCCATTCATTAATGGATGTATAAAAGTTTATTTTATGCCTAGTCTCATGCTTTTCCAAGTATGCACCAAATAATCAGTTGTTAAAAAGACTACAATCATTACTTATCATATGCTATGGTGTAACAAACCTAGTAAAAATATTCCTATGTAAGAAATCTACAACCATTTTTTTATCATTTTTTGATATTACTATCACTTTCACCCATTTAGATGCATAGTCCACTACCACTAAAATATTTTGCATCCTGCAAGATTTTGTGAAGGAATCCATGAAATTGATTCGCCATACATCAAAGGTTTCCACTTCTATGGTAAATTTGAGTGCCATTTTATGTCTCCTAGATGTGTTCCTCAATATTAGCATCTATCGCATCATTGTATCATCTTTTTACATTCTCAAAATAATCATAGAAAAAAACTTGATTAGAATACTTTTTTGGTGATCATGTTGCTTCCAAAATATTCCCCATATGGTGATGATAGACATTTAAGAATAATTGTTATTTATTCCCTTTCTAGTGCATATCTCATTATCACTTGATCAGCTCATATCCTAAACAACAATGGATCATTTCATAAATAGTTTCTCATGTCATATAAGATTTTTTTTTTCTTTTGATGCATAGTGAAAAAAGGGGGTAAGATGTCACATGCCAAATAATTAACAAAGTTAATGTACCAGGATGACGGTGCTTCCACCATCAAAATGTGATCATCCAAGAAACTCTTTTGAATTTCAACTTCTATTTATCTTTTATTCTTTTATTTCAATCATGACAAATAGTCGACTATCACATTTTTGCTCTCCTTCTTGTCTCGAATTTCCAAATTGAATTCTTGGAGTATTCGCCTTATCAACCGCGGCTTTACCTTCTTTTTATTCATCAAGTAACATATAGTCCAATGATCAGTATTATTCATCACCTTCATTCAAAGTATGTATGGTTGAATCTTATCATAGAAGAAAACCACAACTAACATTTCTTTTTCTGTGGTTGCATAATTTGCTTGGGCTTCATATAATGTTTGGCTAGCATAAAAAATAGCTCTAAAACATTGTCATGTTTCTATCCCAACATGGCCCCCGTAACATGTGCACTTGAATCGCACTTGATATTAAAATGGACCTTCCCACTATTACACTATCAAAATGAGGCTTCCTAAAAATAGCATAAAAAATAGCGACCTTTTCAAATTTTCAAATGCATCAATGTACTCCAAGTCAAAATTAACAATCATGTCTTTTTTCAATAGCTTACATAATGGTTTCTCCATCTTTAAAAAGTTATTTATAAATCATTGGCAAAACCATAAGTGTCCAAAAAAACACACCACCCTTTTGACTACCATGGGGTTTGGTAAGGTTTTGATCGCGAACATCATTGCATTATCCACCTCAAATCATCTAGTTGCCATCACATGCCTCAATATAATTTCTTTATTAAAAATGAAGTGGTATATATCCTAGTTGAGGATGAGTTTTTCTCTTTGTATCACTTTAAAACAACCTTCATGTTTTGCAACATCCTTCAAAATAATCTTTATATACAAAAAAATTTTATTAATAAATACTATCATTATCTTTTCATTTAGGCATATAAAAATAGCATTCATATATTTCTGAAATAACACATGTGCATTGCATAGACCAAAATACATTATTCTAAATATAAAAGTTTCATACGGGCAAGTAAAATTATTTTTTTGATATGCAAAGTGGATCAGAATCTAGTTGTATCCTAACTATACATCTAGAAAGTAATAAAAAGAGTGAGTTGAAATTCTATTTTAATATCTAATCAATGAATAGAAATAGATAGTGATCCTTTCACATCCCTCTGTTTAATTTTTGATAATCCACACATAGTCACCATCCAATAATTGAAAGTGTCGAAATTTTTTCATCAGTAGCAATTTTGAATAATGTCACTCCTCCTTTATTTTAAACAAGATGAATAGTGTGCACCCATGGACTATCTGATATAGCATAAATGATACCTACCTTCAACCATTTAATGATCTCTTTTCTCACCACATCTTTTATAATTAGATTCCACCTTCATTGATGCTCAATTGTCAGCTTCACATCCTTCTCTAGTAAGATGTTATGCATGCATATGGATTGACAGATTAATTTGATATCATTAAAATGACAAAGCAATGGTACCAACATATTTCCTAATAAGCTTTACCAAAGTATCACACATGTCATCCATCAATACTATTGAAATATAATCGGCTTCATCTTGTTTTCCTCCATAAAAATGTACTGAAGATGATTTGACAATGCTTTTAGGATTAGTTCATCTAGAGTCATCCAATCTTCTTTGTTGTCTTTTTCTAGTATCATAGTTTAGACAAAAGTCATGGCACTGACACATATAGAGTCTTCTAAGAAGGTCATGGTACTTGCATTCGCCTTGACTTTCTTCTCTAGAGTCATGGATGTGTCATAGGCCACAACATCTAGCTTTTTCTCATTCGATCCTATTGTTGGGGCTCTTTTTGACTCCAAAATTATAGTCATGGTGCCTTTTGCTTCTATCTTGTTGATATATCATTATTCATTACTCCAGGCTAAGATTTGTATGGATTCTTTTAATTTCTCATATATGGGACCTATTGCATTGAATATATCATTCTCAATCATTATCATTCTCCAATCCCCTATGTAATTTTCAAGCCTTCTATTATGAGATTATTCAATACTATTGCTTTGTTTAATTTCCACCCACAATATACTCAAAAAGTTAATGATTTTTGAAAGTGATTTCTTAGGGAGCCCATTCTAGTGAGGATGTTCTCCAAAGCTCGCATGTTCAAAACCTAAATGCCGAGTAGCCATATGAAAAGAAGTGAGTTTAACATCATCATTAGGCATGAAATAAAAGTCACCATATGGGTAAGAATGTGCTACATGATAATAAATATTTGACCCATATATGGTCATCTTTTTTTTATGGGTGACAAGGTATTAACTTAGTCATAGAGTTTTGCTCATGTAAGAGTGGTGCCTAAATGAAAAAAAAAGAAAAGAAAAGAAAAGAAAAGAACATAAAATTATCATGATTACAAGATAAAAATAAGATATGCAATACAAATCTCAACAACATAAAACAAGACAATATTATTGTAACTACTAAAAATAGAACTACTCATTTTGAAAAGTAGTTATGTCAACTAAAGTTTATCAACAAAACTAAAAAATACTCTTTAGCAATAGCACTCAAAATGAGCTTTGACTTTATTACAACATCTAATTTTATGGTTAGGTACATCCCAAAAGCTACTTTATCAAGGGTCTTTCATCTAATATTTTCCATAAGTATGTGGATCATACAATTAATAAAATAAATCTTTAGTGTAGATATTGATTCTATAATGATTTCACACACAAAGGTAAATCAGTTGACAATTTTTAATAGCTACTCATGTAAGCAAGATAAATAAGATTCAATTTTTAAATCCTAGTTTATATGGATACTTCATATTTTTATTTGTGATGAAATTAATAAATAGCTTTGTGGTGATTATGCTCAGTCATAGAATGAAAGATTGATAATTGTGGAATGATCTATTCCCCAACTAGCTTACAAGGTGATTATTAATTATTGAATTCTTGCCAATGATGGTCATCTCATATTTCACCTATTGATACTTGACTACCAAGAACACACATTATCTTTGGTTGAAGGTCATTCACAAGTCTTCATCTTTTAGACAGCTTGAATGCTTTTAATTGATGATTCTTATATATAGTCTTATTCTCTAACCTCTAATATTTTTCTTAATGAGAATTAATGTAGTGATAAAAATATTAGTACTTTCAGCTTTGGAAGCACCATACTCACACAATTAATATATAATTTATTTAGTGTTTCACTGATTGTAGCCAAATGATCGAATGAAACTTATATGACTATCACCACCATGTGAATCATATCTTCCATGCTTATGACATAGATAATTTTCACCATCCCTAACTATGATTGATGACTCCACACTAAAGGTGAAATCCTTATAAAAATATTATATTTACCACCAAATATCAATTGAGAGTCTATTTCTCTAAGACATACACAGTGAAGTACTTTATCAAAATATTTGTGCTTTCAGCTTTAAAAATACCATACTAAAAATGATTAAATATATCTCAATTTTATATTTTTCATATGCATTTGTCTCATATGTAATGGTCAGAAGAATGGTCAGTTCCATCCTAGCATATATGTGCATATTTTATATGGTTTACCTATCATCATTCACCACTAGAATTATGCATACACTTACTAATAGCCAAAATTCTAGTTTTAGTTCTTTTTAATTGTCAAACTATACATAATCAAACAATATCACATTAAAACATTATTTTAAAGTATCAAATAAAGCATGAATTACTATACATATATTTTATTATCTCTAGATTCTTTTTATAGCCTAAATTTAGGAGAATAACATATGAGATATGTAAAAAATTATCTTAAATAAATTTGGATGCCCAATTTTATCTCTCAAGAGAATCAAAGCTTCAAACCCAATTCCTTAATAACTCACTCATTTTCACTTTGACTTGCTCTTAGGGTTTATGCTTGATTCGTATTTTAGCTAGGAATTTGGGGTTAGAATGTATGTCCACCTTTTAGGAATTATGTTTTTGCCTTTTATCACCCTTGTTGCTCATGCATCACCTTAAAATTAAGTTGTTGAGCCCCTTGGGTCTTCTTCCTCATGCCTTTCATAGATGTTTTTTATACTTCTCATGGTTTTTTATATACCCAAGTATCTAGTTTGTTAGAAGTGATGGCACTAAATAAAACTATAAAAAGCATAGTTTCAGTCTTTTGATTACGCAAGAGAAAGTTATGGTATTGAATACAAGCCATGACTTTGATCTCTTTCTTCTGCATGATGGTAATGATGTTGTGACAAAATCAAGATGACCTATCTAGCATTTTAACACAAATTCATGGTACTAGATATGAGTCATGGCTTTGGTCTCTTTCCTTTTCTTGATTATCGTGTTTGTAGGAAAAGCTTTGATGGAGCATTTAGCCTCTATAACAAAAAGTCATGACACTGAAAGGTTGCTGTGACTTGTGCATTATGCTTTTGTAACACAAATCATGACATTGAAGAATGACCATAGTTTTAGTTTCTCTGTTAAGCCAAGACTTGAAGCACTTATTTTGGTTGTCACTTGATTTTGGCTCTTTGTAATATTCTAAAGCAAAAAATCATGATGCTAGATCATAATTATAGCTTTGGCTAAAATATTTTGTGGTTTCGTAAAAGAAAAATCATGATATCCAAAAGATATCATTATTTTTAGCACTAGTTGAGTACTTGATTTCTATAATATAAAATTAATGTTCTAGTTATAAAAGTACTAAATAAGATGTACATCTATATATTAATCTCACAGGGATTGTGTGAGCAAGTTGACCAACCAACTTTGAATTAATTACTATTCAAGTTGAGTAGATAAACTTGAGTATTATAAAGATAATTAGATTCTAGGGTTGACTTACTTCCTTGTGAATGAACATATTTTTTTTAGTATTTAGACAATGTTATGCTCAATTGTCAGACAAAAGGTAGATTGATATGGAATTAATCCATTTTATTTTTGACATAAAAGGGTGGTATCACCCTTGGAATATTACTACCAAGGATTATCCACTCATAGTTGTGTATTAAATATTTTACCACCAACACTACACTTATTATATTCATGGATGTCTACTCTTTTTTGGAAAAATGTCAACTACTATTGATGACAACTTTGATTATGTGTTTCTATTCTTTGACCTCTAAAATCACAAATGATATGAAATGATTTGATAATAATTTTATTAGTACTTTCAGATTCATAAGTATCATTCTAGCATCAATTAACATGTCTTTTTATGAGTTTCATCTATCAAAATTATATAAGAAAAAATAATCCATATGGCTATCACCATCTTATGTAACACCACTACTTGTGTAGTTCTCATAAATTATCTGTCATTTTTATTTGTCTATCATAGCCATCACATGACTCCCACACTATGGTGAAACCTCTAGGTTAGATGTTCTATAGTACTCCATATCATTTGAAGGTTAGTTCTTCTAGAATATGCATAATGAAATGGTGATAGTTTCATTTGTGCTTTCAGATTTGTGAGCACCATATTTGGATTAATTAAACTTACATAAATTTAGGATTTGGATTTCTAGGTTAATCTTACAAGATAAGATTAAAAGGGAAATAATTCCTTTCATATTTAAACTCATGTGTGTGTTCTGTGACTTACTTCACATCATTTTCTATGACTAACATGCATAAATATAAGTTAAAGTGGAACCCAAAATCTATGTTTAAAATAATATCTACATCAATCAATATCAAAACATCACATTACCACAATTCTACATTATACAAACTATATCATCATACAAACTTATATAAACTAATCATAGATGCCTCATTAGACTAATATTTTCTAAGAATTTACATGAGATATCTCATGCTTCATCTCATCGAATTGAGAGTTTCCAATGATAATAAGCTTGAGAATCTAACTATCAAAATCTATTCCCAATCTATTCGCGTATGTGTTCACATTGAATTTGACCCTAATTAGGGTTGTGTGGGTTGGGCCTCAAAAATTTAAATCCCCTTGATTTGTTTCTAGTCTCTCCCAAAAATCTTTAAGTCCCCCTATAATTTCATCAAAGTCCCATTGATTTATTGTCATCTCTTCTAAGTTGGAAGTCATAACTTTATATTAAAGCCATTACTCTGTCATATCTTTAAATTTTTTCTAGAGTGCAAACATCATTGAAGTAGAGGAATACAATGATTGAATAATTCTTTTCTAGAAGTCAATGTCATGCTAGCAAGAATGATATGACTAAGATAATCACTCTCTAAAAACAAATAATCATGGCAGCAAGAAAACTATTATTGATAAATTTATTTTTTGGAATCCAAAGTCATGACAATAAGAATACCATGACTAAAGATGTTCCTTTTTAGAGAAAATAGTCATGGATATAAAAATTTTCCATAACTTCAAATCACTTTGTATTATGTAATTCTTGGATCTGTAATGAATATGTTATAATGCTCAAAAATTCCTTGACCTCTTGTACTATTGTAGCACTTAGTTGGTGTGATATGAAAATAAAGTATTGGCAAAAATTTTATTTTAAAACTATTGTGGCAATACCTCCAAGATAATATCTCAACCATGAAGTATATGTTATATTGTATAAATTGTGACAATTGGTGGTAGAGTCGTGTCATGCAAATATTGTCATGATTTATTTATAGTGTCATGGCCAAAAAAGGCTATTGCAACTTTTTGTAGGCATGTGCTAGTCTAACCAAGCCATCTTATTATAAATGTTATGACTTTTACATATTGTTCTTCTCTCCAATTATACTTTATACCAAGTCAAATATACTTAATTTGCATCTTATTTCAATCATATTCTTCCTCCAATTCAATAAAAGTCACAATTTAGTGAAATCTTTTCATTTAAATCCTAATTTCAATATAACACCAAAAATAATATAAATTAAGTCCCAAAAGTTGGTACTTTGAGTATTGAATAAACTTTCATACTAAAAATATTACTCATCCTCGAGTAAAGAATCCCCCTCTTTCTCACTAAAAATCTTTTGGGAAAACAAATAATGAAGAAAGGATATAATATTGATAAAAAGAAATCAATCACACACCACATGAGTGGAGTGAAGAAGTTGGATGGTGTGATCGACACTTTACATCCAAATCCTTCAATAGAAATTTTACTCAAGAAGGCTCAAATTTAGGCAAGGATATAGAAAGTATCTTTTCATCTTTCTTCTTGCTCATTGCTCATTTTTTCATTTTTAGGATCATACTGTGTAATATGTCTTGTCTCCTCTTGATTGAGTTGAGTGATTTCTCAAAATATTTGTTTATTATTCAAACAATTGAATATTCATAGTTATTTTGGTACATTATGATATTACCTAGGCATAAAATGTGGAACATTATGAGTTAATTTCATGAATTTATAATTTTGGTGAGTTTTGATGAATAGTCATAAAATCGATAAGTTTTTTGAGGTATTTAGTAGAATGGGTAGAATAATGAGTCTTCCATAGTTTAGCTATCCAATATTGATTGAAACTCTATCTAATTGGTTATGACAATCTTTCTATGCTACAACCCTATCAACTCATTAGCACAATCCTTCAACTATAAAATACATTCTTAGTAGCTATGATATTATCATGGACTTATTGTCATACTTATCTCATGAAATTTAAATGTATGGGATATTAATTCTACATCAAAACTAAATAACTTCATTGGTACTCAAGGTCACGACCAAATTCAAGCACAACAATTTTATCTTGAATATGGCTATGTAACCTCATTTTAGACCCATGAACTTTTTACATAGCCATAACTTTTGAGCTATAAAAAGTTATAGATTCAAAACTAACTAGGTCAAATCTATGACTATTATCTAGAGTCACAATATTTGGGATATTAAAAATTATAAAAGAAATTACTCGATTATGGCCATTTTCCAAGGCCAAGACTATTGTCCTTAAAGGAAGGAAAATCTCTGATTTTTATGCTCGAGTTAATTGTTAGTGCCTCATCATTGTTTTAGTAATGAGATAACATGATATACAAGAGAAGAGAATGTTAGTGTCATGGCCACCCACAATGTTGTGGATACTTGAATATATGAGGGTCAAATTTTATGTCGTGACTATTTTTTTAGTGCTACAACCATGTGATACAAAAAGCCTTTTTAATGTGATGGCTATATCATAGCACCATAGCTATATAATAATCAAGAAGGACCAATGATATTGCCACAAATTTATCATAACACCATGACTATATATTAATATGAGAAGTTATTCACCATCCCACAACCATTCCCATGGTCATAACCCTTTATTAAAGACAAGAAGGAAAACACATAAAGCTATGACTACTTCACAATCCCATGACTTCATGGCATATAGATATTGAGCCCAAGTCAAGATCATTTCTAGTATTATGAATGTTTGTTATAGAAAGATCATGATGGAATCAAGAGTTGTAGCTACTTCCTAGAGATACGACCTCAAACATAATAGATAAATACAAAGTGACAACTTTTTTCTGAAAGACATGACTTCTTACTTGGAGTAATATAAAATTATTGGAGTATAAAACTGAAAGATAGAAAAATTTAGAGGGATTTCGCTCATTCTTCTCCCTCTTTTTCCATGCAACAAGTAAAGTCATAGTAGTTTCAATAGCAAGGAAGGGATGTGAGACTTATTGTAATTCTAGAGTTGGGGGGCAAGACTTTCAAACCTTCATCTATAGGATAGATTTTGGAATTGGTATCAAAATAGTATGGGTCTAGGGTTTGTATAATTTAAATATAAGTGAAGTGAAATAGTTTTTATTTAAGAATGAATGTATTTGATTTATATTGTGTTATGAATATTGATGGGAGGAGATTAAATAGAACTTGAGCTATGGTTGTGACTATTGGTAGGTTTGTACAAGTTTGTCATGGTCGATGGTGATAGATAAACCATGAAGCTTACTCATGCATATAGCAAGAGGGAATTAAAAACACTTATGACTATGATGTATGAGATAAACCTATACATTGAAAATCAAAATTTGGATATGTTAATAATCACATGTATAATACTTATGAAGCTGAAATTATGAATACTTTTATGTATTAATCTATTATACACATTTTACAAGAATTAATTCTTGAACAGGATAGATATTATATAGAGAATTATCCTAATAGAGTAACCTTTAGTGAGGGAGTTGTATCATCGCTAATGATGATAGTGACAAGTAATCCTTGGGATAAGTATGAGTGTGTGGTAACTTACAAGGTGGTGATGACATTTGTGAGTTACTTTTACTCTTATAGTTCCCACAGATGAACTTTGAGAAAAGTATATGTTAATTGATTGAATATGAAGCTTATAAAACTAAAAGTACAAATACTTACAAATCATATCAATTTTTGATCTTTATAAAATACGAGGCTGGAGAAAAATAAAGTAACTATCAAGAATAATTCACAAAGTTACCTAAAAGGTATGAGATTATGAATGACTCTCGAGTAGAGATGTCATTATCTCAATGGTGACATATAGAGGGAACAACTATAAGGAGATTACTAATGAGAATGACCAAATAGTGACAACCACCTTGTATACCTTTAGAGCAATAAATCATTAAAAAAACATCAACCTTCATTTTGTGTCCAACACAATACAAGTTGAGTTGTTTCATGGTTGAAAAATTGAAATGCTAAAACAATTCTTATGTGATCAATATCTAGACAAAAGTTTGTTTAACTATTTGTATGACCCATGTACTTGTGGATCACTATTGATTAGATATTCTAATTAATGAGATTTTGGGATATCACCTAAGTTAACAAATTAGGCAGCATAACAAAGCTATAACAAGTTTTTAGTGATGTTGTCAGAGATTATTTTGTTTAGTTAGTGAATGTGAGTTAACAAAATTATCTTTGTAAAATGATAATTTATTTCTTGTAGTTTAGATGGTATTGAGTTTGATAAATCTTTTCAAAAATAATTTCTAAGTCTTGTTTACTTATTCAACAGTAGATAGTTATATTTTGGATTAGTGTGTATATCTTTTTTATTTTTTACACACCATTCTACAAAGTAAGACCATATAACTAATCTTTCTCTAAATACCTAATTAACTATCATAAGGAGCGCTAGGAGTAGAATAAAGTTGATGAAATTCATCTTGGGAAATGTACAATATAAGTGTGCGAGAATGTGCCAAACTAGTATTTAAATGTGACTTATCATGCTCAAGAAAGTGAATTTTATTATGAACCTTATGAAAACTAGTAACAATCCTATTAAAAGTTGAAAGAGAATTATAAAAACAATGGGTATGAAAGCCATGAGGAAAGGATATTTAATGAATCTCAATCATATTTAGAATCTTATTGGTCAGCTGAAATTTATTAATTGCTGAGAGAATTGAAAAGAGATTAACTTGCTGAGGAAGAAAGGGTGAGACAATAAAAGGAGAAAGATATAAGATTTGATTGACTTAATTCCAAAGAAAGTGGTGGATCAGAAATCTCTGTAACTAATGGGAGAATGTTTATGTTTGAATATCTAAAAGAATAAATTAAAGATACATCATCAATTATTCAAGGAGAAGAGGACAAAGCAAGTGATGAAATTTCTATGGGTAATATGGAAGCACTTGTGGTAGAAAAGCTTGAGAAGAAATTGAAGATATGACCAATATTATTCAAGAAGAAGAAGTTGAAGTAAGTGATGAAAATTTCATGACTAATAAGATGGAAATCAAAGATATGGAAACAAATGTAATGTTTATCTTGGAAGGCAACCCAATATAAACATTGCATGTGGATTAGAAATGTCTATGTCTAATGTGAAAATGTTTACATTTGAAAATCTAATAAAAGAAATTAAAAATACATTCTCTATTGTTCAAGGAAAAGAGGAAAAAAAAATTAATAAATATCTATGCCTAATATGGAAACACTTGTGATAGAAAAGCTTGTGAGGAAATCGAAGATATAACCTAAATTATTCAAGAAAAAGAAGTTGAAGCAAGTGATGAAATTTTCATGATTAATATGTTGAGATTTGAGGTAGAAAATCTTTAAGAGGAAATCAAAGATATGACCTCAATTGTTCAAGGTGAATTTGAGGAAGTGAACAATGAAATCTCAATTGCATGTACGAAGGCACTTGTGGTAGAAATGCTTGTAGAAGAAATCAAAGATATGGCCACGTATGATCAATAAGAAGAAGTGAATCCTGAAGTTTTAGTGGCTGAAATGGAGAAAGTTGTAGAAGAGTGTGATCAAGAGACTAAAAAAGCTAATATAGTTGGCAATGTTAAAGTAAGAAAAAAATATGTAGAAGAGGAACCTCATCTAAACTATTTCATTGATGAGGAAAATGAGATAATCACTTATCCATCATCCACTACTAATACTAAAATTACAATGAAGAAAGAAGTAGGATAATATACTGATAAACTAGCATGGACAATGGAGGTTTCTAAAGAGAGAAATAAGTTATGAATGTCTAGCTATGGGTATTAAATATTGTACTACTTGGAAGGCAACCCAAGAATTTATTTACTACTTATATAATGAAGTGTGATTATTGTGAGAATTAACATTACACCATCAAAAAGATAGGTATTTAGGTTTTCTTCCAAGAAGTATTACTTTTAATATCTTTAGTTAGACCAATGTTCAGATTTGGTCTATGTAGTTGTTGATATTTTTTGACACTAGCATGACTTTATTATATCATGTCCCTAACCAATTTGATGCTCCATGTTCTTGCTATTATTCTTCTTTATAATGTTTGTCACTATCTACTCACCTTGAGTTCTATTCCACTGTCTGATTTTACAAAGACAACTCCATAGGGTTTTATTTCTATGATTATGAATGTCTATTCCATTGAGACTTTAACTTTCCTAAGAATAGTTTGAGGTGAGAGTTGAAAAATAGGATATTTTATCCTATTTTGAACTCATTCCTTTATAAATTATTGTCATGTCACTTCTTTGTTTTATCCTTGTAGATCTTGGCACTATCATTCGCTTCATTTCTTAGTTCTTCAAGGTTGGCTCATCTGAAAAGTTCTCTTTTCATTCATAGCTTTCAACTCATAGTTCATTTTAATCACCCCCCACAATGAACAATGTTCTAGTTCTATCAGAAAATAACATCTTTTTTTGACACCAACTTATTTGGAACATCCCTAGGGTGTCTTGAATGTAGTTCTATTTGCCCAAAGCACTTCTTCCAATTATTGAGACTTGTCTTTTCTTGATGGATTGACTGGTTTCTACCATATATTTTTGATCTCATGATTTGAAATCATTGCATGCCCTTTGGTATGTTAATGATATGGAAGTTCTCTTTTGTACCTTGCACCATGCTTAACAAGGTAGGTGTTCAATAATCTATTGCAGAAGTGGCTTTCCTCATCACTATTGATATTCAAAGGAGTTTTGAAATATGTAAATATATTAATGCATATGAAACTCACAACTATCTTGGTATCATTTTTTGTTTTGTGATTATTTTTTCCCATGTGGAGACATTTTCCACCACCGATACAATAAATATTTTTTGAAAAGATAAAGGAAACAACCTAATAAAGTCTATGCCTATAACATCAAGAATCTCTTTTTCAATGATATTATTTAATGAAATTTTATTCCTCCTTGATATATTATCTAGCTAAAGCATTCGTCATATTTCCTCATCATGTTTTGGTAGCTTCAAAATAATGATGGCCAGAAAAATCTAGATTATAAATTTTTTTTTGTATAGTTTTATTACCTCCAAGGTGTACTCTTTAAGTGAAAGAGTAACAGTTGTATATACCCCTTATATGTTCTTTATATGATATGCATCTCTTTATCTTTTGATACACATATTTTTCAAATAGAAGTTGGTCTTCATCATTAAATATCGAATGACTGCAAGTTCTATGTAAATAATCACTTTTGTTCTAAGTATGTATGATCTAAATTTGTCACAAGAGAATATCATGGCTAGCATCTCTTTTTTATTTGTCATATTGTTTTTTAGGCTTCGTCCAAGGTTCGACTTGCATAAATAATTGCCCAAAAAACTATCTCACTTTTATCCCAATACACCTCTAACTACATCTGAACTTGCATAACACATAATAATAAATGACTCTCCACACAATGGTATCATCAAGATTGAACTAACAATCAAATTTTTCTCTAGCTCTTCAAAAGCATTTAAATACTCCATATCAAAATCAAAGACTACTTTTTCCAATAACTTACATAATAGTTTTGTTGTCTTTGAAAAATTATGGATAGATCTTCTGTAGATTCCAACATTTCGAAGGAAGATAAGTGCACCCTTTATAGTCACGAAAGCAAGTAGATTTTTGATCATCACCTTTACTTTATCCACCTCTAATCCTTCAAAAGACACTGAATGTCCCAACACAATTTCTTCTTGAACCATGAAGTAATAGTTATTCCAATTGAGCACTAAATTCTTTTTTTTTTTGCATCATTTCAACATTGCTTCCAATTTATGTAAAAAACCTTCAAAATAATCTTCATAAAATAAAAAAATTATTTATAAATATCTTCATAATTTTTTCATTAAGATCAAAAAAGATAGTTATTATACACTTCTAGAAAGTGGTTAGAGTATTACACAGATCAAATGGAATCCTCCATGGTGCAAAGTCTCATAAGGACATGAAAATATAAATTTCTTCTGATCTGATGGAGTAATACATATCTAGTTGTACCTTAAATATCAATCTAGAAAACAATTCAATGCATGCCCAAAAATTCTATCTAGAATTTGGTCTTTGAAAGGAAGCACATAGTGATCTTTCTCATTTCATTATTCTAGATCTACTAATCCACATAGACACACCATATAGTCTTTGTTCATGTAAAATTTGTTCCTTGCTTGAAGTTGTTATCACTATCAATCCTTTTTTTTGGGAACTATATGGACTAGATTAACCCATGAATTATTTGATATAGAATTTATAACTATAGCTTTTAGCCATTTTACAATCTCCACCTTCACTACTTATTTCATCATTGGGTTCAATATTCTTTAATATTCCATTGTGATTCTTGCATCATCTTCCATGAAGATCTTGTATATACATATTGAGGTACTAATTCCCTTAATTTCTTCTAGAGACTATACTATTATCTCCATGTACTATTTTATCTTCTTGACTACTGCATCCTCCATTTCTTCAGTCAAAGATATCAAAATGATAATTGACTTCATCCCTTCTTCTCTCAAAAAGAGGATATCACAAGTGACCTATTAGCTCCTTTAGAACTAAATCATACCGAGTCTTCTTTTTTCCTAGATACATATAAATGAAAGTCATTATTTTATTAATTATCAATGAAATCATTGTATGTTGTCTTTGCCTCAACTATAGTCATGACTTTAAAATATTTCTCAATATCATCTTGTATTCCCTCCCTTATTTGTTTCATGACATTAAAAATAACTTTTTTTCCATTACTTTTTTAGCTTATGTTTTGACTCCATTCTTCATTGATCCAGTTATTGTAGTTGTTACTTTTTCATATGTCATGACTTTCTTTTGCACTTCAAACACAACCATTTTAGCATCCAATTCATGTTATTCATTTTCAGCCTCTATTCCCTATGTGTCTTCATTAAAATTAATCAAAATCTCATATATTTTTCCATGTACTTCATCAAATAGTGATGTAATTGTCTTCTATCATGTTATGTCTACCATTTCTAGAGTTGGGAGTCTGTTTCTCATTCTTTTTGACATAAATATGTCGTGGGTTTGACAATGTAAGTTGTGACTATTAGTAATAGTGTTCTATGTTACAAATAGAGTTCTAAGCCTATCGTATGGACATGGTATTTTAACTATCTGTGATGTATTGATTATTATGATGCTTTGCATGTTTATTATATATAATATACTTGAATAATATTATTAATTATTCTAAATATCCCTAGTCAGTTATTGTTATGAGAATAACAATAAATTAAGATTAGTATAAAGTTTAATTGATATTCATGGGATGAATATATTTATGAGATACAAATCAAATTTATATCTATTTATTAAGAACAAATATTAGACATACCCATCTTGAGATTAATACATGGATCAAAGTCATAAATTAATTTCTAATAGTTGTGTCAGTAAATTCTTTGACCTAAGATCGCTTTAGTTCTCAACATAAAGAATATTGTGTTTTGATATAATCTAAACATTTTTTTAATTAGATGACTATAAAGGTAATACTTGAATATTATAAGAATTATATAGTGAGATATGAGTGATTAAGATGAAATATATCTCTCTTATTATAAGAAATATATTTCTGGGTCCCCTCGTTAATTGAGATAGAGAAATGCATGGTCATGCTCAAATGAATTGATAAAGTTCAATGTTATTTGTTTAGGCAGTCTAATTAGGTTTTGAGTAATCAACGATAGAATGATATAAGATTGACTTTTTCCATGCAATATATTCTATCAAGATATAATGAGACATGTTTCCAATAAGCAAATAGATATATAAATATGTCTGTCTGTCTATCCGACTATCTATATATCTATCTTTTTGAAACTCTATCTATCTATCTATCCATTTATCATTTTGTCTATCTATTTGTTTATCAATCTTTCTTACTATCTGTCTCTCTATCAGTCGATCTAACTATCAATCTATCAATGTGTCAATCAATCTATCTTTCTTTCTTTTAATCTTTTTATCAATCTTTATATCAATCTATGAATAAATCTATCTATCAATCTATCAATCTATCAATTAATTTATCTTTCTACATGTCTATTTAACTATTTATCTATCTACCCATCTATATATCTATATATTGTAAGATGGGTTAAAAAATAGATAGATAGACATATAGATTGGCAAATAGATTGACAGATAGATTGATAGACAGATAGACAGATAGAATGAAAGTCAGATAGAAAGATTGATAGATAGATAGATATATAGACAAAAAGATAGACAGATATACGTATAGATAGATAGATAGAATGACAGATAGATATACAGACAAAAAGATAGATAGATTTATAGGTATATGGTTAGACAGATAAAAAGATAGGCAGACAGATAGATAGATAAACATACAGATAGATAAACAAATAGATAGATAGATAGATAGAATAGTATGCAAATAGATAGATAGATATATAGACATACATAAATTCATATAGATAGACACATATATATACGCATAGGTAGATATACAGATAGACATATAGAGAGATTGATAACTAGATAGATAGATAGATAAAAAGATATATAGATAGATAGATATATAGATAGATAAATAGATAGACAGATAGATAGAGTGATCGATAGACAGATAGATAGATAGACAAATCTATAGGCAAATAGATTGACAAATAGATATACAAATAGATAATTAGATAGATAGAAAAATATAAAGATAGATAGTTAGAGAGAAAGATAGATATATAGATAGATATATACACATATAGACAGATTGATTGATTGATTTATAGATAGATAGAGAGACGAATAGATAGACATATAGATAGACAACTAAATAGGCAAATAGATAGATAGATAGATAACTCAATAGACAGATAGATAGACAACTCAATAGATAGATAGATAGATATATAGATAGAAAGATAGAAGATAAAAGATATATAGATAGATAGATTGATAGATAGATAGATAGGCAGATAGATAAACAAATTGATAAATATATATATAGATAGAAAAATATATAGATAGATAGGTAGATAGATAATCAGGTTGATAGACAGATAGATTGACAGATAATTATATCTATAGATAGATTGATATATAGATATATAGATAGACAAAAAATAGACAGATAGATAGTCAGACAGATAGACACATAGATAAATAGATAATATACATAAAAAATAATTAGAAAGACAGATAGAAAGATATATATATAAACAGATATATATACATATAAATTCACATATAGACACATAGATATATAGACACATACACATACAGATAGATAGATAGTTAGAAAAATAGTTATACAGATAGGTAGACATACAGATAAATATACAAATAAATAGATAGATACACAGATTGGTAGCAAATACATAGAAGCATAGATACAAAGATATATAAAAAGATAAATAGCCAAACATAAAGACATAGATTAAATATATATAGATAGATAGATAAATAAATAAATAGATATATAGCTATATAGATAGATAAATAGATTAATAGATAGATTGATAGACATGTCGATAGACATAGATCGACAAATAGATAAATAATAAAGAGTCAAATAGATAGAAAGATCGATAGACTTTTACAAAGACATATAATTACATATATAGATAAATAGATAAATAATAAATATATAGATGAATATATTGATAGTTAGTTAGAAAGAAATATATACAGATATATAGATAGATAGATAGATAGACAAATAGAAATATAGATAAATAGATAGACAAATAGATAGATAAATAAATAGATAGACAAATAGATACACAAATAGATTTACAAAAAGATAGACAAATAGATATATAGATAGATGGATAGATAAAAAGATAGATTTATAGATTGATTGACAGATAGATAGACAACATATATATTTTCATATATAAATATTTAGATAGACAAATATATAGATATAAAGATATATACAAAGATAGACTGATAATTAGATGGATAGAAAGAAAGAAAGATAAATAGATAGATAGATACATTGAAAATATATAGATAGATATATAGATAAATAGATACACTGATTAATAAAAAGACAGACAGACAGACGGATAGACAAACAAATAGATTGACAAAATGACATACAAATAGATTGACAGATATGTAGAAAAATAGATCGGTAGATATATAGATATATAGATAGTAGATAGATAGATAGATAGATTTGAGATAGACATATAGATAGACAGAAAGATAGACAAATATATATAGATATAAATATACAAATTTATAGTATTATTGATAAACAAATTGATAGATAGATTAATAGACACACACACACACACACACACACATTTTGACAGATAGGCAGACAGACATTTAGATTTATAGATAAATAGATATACAAACACAATGATGAACATATAGATAGAAAGATAGAGAGATAGATATATAGATAGATATAAAGGCAAATAGATAGACAAATAGACAGATAGGTAGATACATAGATAGATAGACAAATATAATGATAGACAAATATAATTAAAGATAGACAAATAGATTCATAGATAGATAGATAGATCAGTTAGACAAATAGGTAGAAAGATTGATATATAGATAGACAGACACATAGATAGATAAATAGATAAATTGATTAATAGATTGATAGACAAATTAATAGACAGATCAATAGACAAATAGATAGATAGATAAATGGACAGAAAGATAGATAGATAGGTAGTTAGACAAATAGATAGACACATATATATATATATAGATCGATAGATAGACAAAAAGATAGACAGATAGATAGTTAGTTAGATAGAAATTTAATTATAAATACACAGGCAAATAGATAGAAAGATAGATAGACAGATTGATATAAATATAGATATATAGATAGACACATAGATAGACATATAGAAAAATAGATAGACATATAGATAGAAAGATAGACAGGTAGTTAAATAGATAGAAATATAGGTACATAAATAGATAGACAAATAGATAAATTGATAGATAAACAAACACATAGATAGAAAGATAGATAGACAAATAGATAGAGAGAAAAACACATTGATTATCATACAAATAGACAAATAGATAGCTAGCTAGATATATATAATTAAATTTCTATCTATTATTCTATCTATAATTGAGAATAATAGACTTATAGATAAATTCAACATCTTTGTCGATTATTCTATTAGTTTAAGTGTCTATTTGTTTATCTATATATCTATCTATCTAAGTATATATTTTTCTATCTATCCATGTATCAATATGTCTTTCTATCAGTCTATCTATCTATCTATCTATCTATCTCTTTATTTAACTAAATATCCATCTCTCTATCTATCTATATGTCTATTTGTATATCTGTCTATTTATCTATCTGTCAATATTTCTATCTATCGATCTATCTATCTATCTATCTATTTGTCTAAATATATATCTATCGATCAATCTATATGTATAACTATCTAACTATTTATCATTCAATCTTTCTATCTATCTAACTATCTAATCATCTTCATATATATCATTATATCAATCAAATATGTAGTTCTATCTATCTATATATCTATCAATCTATAAGTTTTCTATCTATTTATCTATCTATCTATTTATCTATTTATCTATCTATCTTTCTATCTATCTATCAATCAATCTATCTATCAATCTGTCTATATGTCAATCATTATATGTATCTATTTGTTTATATGTTTATATGTCAATCTATCAATATATTTTCTATCTATCTATTAGTCTCTCTGGTTATCTTTCTATTTGGCTAACTATATATATGTCTATCTGTGTATGATTTTATTTATCTATCTGTCTATCAGTCAATATATTTATATATCTATATATCTATTTGTCGATCTATGTGTCTATATGTCAATCAATCAATCAATCAATCTATCTATCAATCTATCTATATATCAATTAGCCTATCAGTGTATCAGACCATGTGTCTGCATATCTATCTATTTTTCAATCTATTTGTCTATCTATCTATTTCTCGATGTGTATAAATGTGTATCTATCTATCTATCTATCTGTGTAACTATCTAACTATTTTTATGCATACCAGTATATTAGTCAAACTATCTATATATTAATCATAGAATCAATCTATATATCTATCTATATAAATATATGTCTATCTATGTATATATCTATTTATCGATCTATCTGCCTATCATTTTATTTTTCTATCTAGCGATCGATCTATCTGTCTATCTTTGAATCTCTATATCTCTATCTATCTATATGTATATATTTCCTTCTATTAGTCTATCCGTCTATCTATATATCTATGTTTCTATCTATATATATATATATATATATATATATATATATATATATATATATCAATATATATGTATTTATGGATATTTGTCTATCTATCTATCTTTCAAGGAATCTATCTATATTTATATCTATCTATCTTTCTATGTGTCTATATATTTAAGTGTGTATCTATATATCTTTATATCTATCTATATTACTTTCTATCTAGCTATCTATTTATTTATTTGTCTATCTATTGATATTTCTATCATTCTAAATATTTAGTTATATGCCTTTTTAGCTATCTATCTATCTATATATCTATCTTTCTATCTGTCTTTCTGTATATTTTTCAATCTTTATATTTGTTAATCTATGTACATATCTATCAATCTATATATATATATATATATATGCGTGTGTGTGTGTGTGTGTCTATCTATCAATTTATATATTCGCCTATTTGTCTATATTTCTTTCTATTTATTTATCAATATATATATATCTTTCTCTAGTTGTCTATTAGTCTATAATTGTAATTATTTAGCTATCAATTTGGTTATCTATCTAACTATCTATCTGTCTGCCTATCTAAATATTTATGTATCTATCTATCTATTTGTCTATATATATATATATGCATATCTATCTATCTATATATTTTTATATTTATCTATCTATCTATCTGCCTATCTATTTATATATTTTAGAATCAATCAATCTAACAATCTATCTATTTATTTGTCTATCTATTTATCTATCTCTCTATATATTTTATCTATCTATCTCTCTATATATCAAGCTATCTATCTATCTATATATCTATCTATCTAATTTTATACCTATCTATATACTTATATATATATATATCTATCTGTCTGTCTGTCTATCTGGATTTCTAATATTGTATCTATCTATTTTGTATATATTTTATATCTTTCTATTTGTTTAATTGTCTATCTGTCTATCTTTGTATCTGTAAATATACTTATTTGTCTATTTGTCTATCTATCTATCCAAGAAACTACATATATATATATATATTTATTTATATCTATCTATCTATAAGTCTATATATCTTTTTATATATCTATCTATCTATCTTCCTATATATTTATCTATATATCTATTTCTCTATCTATCTAATTATTTGTATGTCTATATATCTATCTTACTATTTGTCTATCTTTTTTATGACTACCTATCTACTTATCTATCTATATATCTGCTAATTTATTTATATATTTGTCTATCTATCTATCTATATATCTACCTAACTATCTATCTATCTAGCTATATGTATATTTGTCTATATGTCGATTAATCAATCTTTATTTGTCTCTAAGTATCTATCTATCTATAGACATATATATATATATATATATATATATATTTCTAACTATCTATCAATCTTTATATCTTTGTTTCTATCTATCTATATATTTATCTATTAGTATATCTAACTATCTTTCTATCTATCTATGTGTCTATATGTCTATCTATCTTTCTTTCTATGTTTCTATGTGTTTATTTATCTATGTGAATTTCTCTCTATCTATCTGTCTATCAATCTATCTACTTATCTATCTTTCAATTTATTTATTTATCTATCTGTCTATATATATATATATATATATATATATATATATATCTATCTATCTTTCTTACTTTCTATCTTTCTATGTGTCGATCTTTCTATTTGTCTATCTATCTATTTATCTAACTATCTATCTATTTTTCTTTCTATATAACTATCTATCTATATGTCTATCTATCTAATTATATATATATATATATATATATATATATATATCTCTCTCTCTCTCTCTATCTATTTATTTTCCTTTCTCTCTATTTTAAATCTTTAATCTTTCTATATATCTATCTCAATATCTTTCTATTTATCTATCTATCTATCTATTTGTCTAACTATCTATTGTTCAATCTGTTTATCTATCTAGATATCTATTTTTTTTATAAATCTATGTCTATTTGTCAAACTTTGTAACTATCTATCTATTTAATTGTCTATGAATCTATCTGTCTATTACTTTATATGTCTATATGCCTATATATCTATGTATCTATCTATCTATTTGTCTAATTTATTATTTTCTTATCTATCTAAATGTCTATCTATCTAAATGTCTATCTGTCCAAATATCTATCTATCTATCTATCTATCTGTCTATCAGCTCATGTATCTAGGTATCAATCTATCAATCTGTTATTCCTTATTTATTTATCTATCTATCTATCTATCTATCTAATTAACTAACTTTCTTACTATCTATATATCAATCTTTCTATTTGTCTAACTATCTAACTATATTTCTATGTTTCAGACTATTAGTCAATTATCCTATCAATTATTCTATCTATCTCTCTATATATCTATTTATTTATTTATTTATCTATCTATCTATTTATCTTTCTATCTGTCTATCTGTTTATCTATCTATCTATCTATATATCTCTCTATCTGTCTCTCTATCTATCTATATATCTATATGGATATCTATCTATCTACATATCTATCTATCATTCTTTATAGTTATCTATCTATCTATTATTCTAAGTATCTATCTATCTATTTTTTTTCTATCTTTCAATCTTTTTGTATATCTTTATATCTATCTATCTATCTATTTTATATCTATCTATCTATATATCTATCTAAATGTTTATCTGTCTATCTTTCTATCTATTTATCATTCTTTCTTTTTATATATCTATCTATATATTTGTCTATCTGTTAATCTATCTAAATGCCTATCTTTCTATCTATATATCTATTTTTCTAAATATCTAACTATCTAATATCTACCTATCTATCTATCTATCTATCTATCTTTATATCTTTCAAACTATCTAATTGTCTATTAGTCTATCTGTCTATTTGTCTATTTATTTATGTGTCTGTATTTTCTATCTATCTTTTTATATGTCTATATATATAGTTATCTATCTATCTATTTATCTACCTGTCTATTTGTCTATTTGTCTATTTTTGAATCTGGCTATTTGTCAAACTTTCTTTCTGTCTATCTATCTATTTATCTAAGTGTCTATTTATCACTTTATAAATCTATTTGTCTATTATTCTATTAGTCTAAGTGTCTATTTGTTTATCTATATATCTATCTATCTAAGTATATATTTATCTATCTATCTATGTATCAATATCTCTTTCTATCTATAAGTCTATTTGTCTAGTTATCTATCAGTCTATCTATCTATCTATCTATCTATCTATCTATCTATCTATCTATCTATCTCTTTATCTAACTATCTATCTCTTTATGTATCTATCTATCTATATGTCTACATGTACATCTGTTTATTTTTCCATCTATCAATATTTCTATCTATTTATTTGTCTAAATATGTATCTATCAATCAATCTATATGTGTAACAATCGAACTATTTATCATTCAATCTATCTATATATGTAACTATCAAATCATCTTCATGTATATTTTAGTATATCAATTAATGTGTAGTTCTGTCTATTTAAATATCTATCAATCTATCAGTTTGTTTGTCTATTTATCTATCTTTCTATATATCCATCCGTCTATATTTATATATATGTATCTATTTGTTTATCTATTTATATGTCTATCTATTTATGTGTTTATCGATCTATATATCTATTAATCTTTCAAGCTATCTTTCTATTTGGACATTTATCAATTTGTATATCTGTCTATCATTTTATTTATCTATCTTTCTATTTGTCTATATTAATATATATATATATATATATATCTATGTGTCTATATGTCTATAAATCTATCTATCTATCTATCTATATAACTAACTATCTATCTTTCTATCTATATATCAAATAGTCTATGTGTATTAGTCAATATGTCTACATATCTATATGTTTGTCTAACTATCTATTTATCTCTATCTTTCTCTATCAGTATAAATGTGTATCTATCTATTTATCTATATAACTATTTAACTATTTATCTATCTATGTATCTATATGTCTATCTATGTATATATTAATCTATCTATTGGTTTATCTATCTATCATTTTATTTTTCTATATGTCGATCAATCTATCTATTTATCTTTGAATACATATACATACATACATATATATATATCTCTATTAGTCTCTCTATCTATTAATATATCTATCTTTCTATATATCTTTATATCTATCTCTCTATCTATATATCAATCTATATGTATTTATGTATATTAGTCTATCTATCTATCTTTTTAGGTATCTAACTATATTTATATCAATCTTTCTATGTTTCTATATATCTATCTATCTATATATCTTTATATCTATCTATATGTCTATCTATCTAGTTATCTATCATTTTATTTGTCTATCTATCTATCTATCTGTCTATCTGTCTAAATGTATAGTTATATACCTTTTTGACTATCTATCAATCTATCCCTCACTCTCTCTATCTATTTTTTTTGTATATTCTTCTATCTTTTTATCTGTTTATCTATCTTTTTGTCTATCAATCAATTAATATATCTATGTGTTTATCTATTAATTTATACAATTGCCTATTTGTCTATATTTTTGTAATCTCTCTATCTATCAATATATATATATATATATATATATATATTTCTCTCTCTCTCTCTAGTTGTCTATTAGTCTATAATTCTAATTATTTATCTATCAATTTGGCTATCTATCAAACTATCAATCTATCTATCCGTCTATATGTCTATCTATCTATTTGTCTATTTGTCTCTCTCTATATATCTATATGTCTATATATTGGCCATCTATCTATTTATATAGCTATTTATCTATTTATCTTCCTATCTATCTATCTATTTGTCAATCAATCAATCAATATAACAATCTATTTAATGCCTATCTAATTGTCTATCTATTTGTCAATCTATCTATATACCTATATGTCTATATATTTTATCTATCTATATGTCTATCTATCTATCTATCTATATATCAATCTATCGATTTTTATATCTATCAATATGCATACATACATACATACATATATATGTCTGTTTATCTATCTATCTATATTTCTATCTATCCGGATTTGTATTTTTATATCTATCTATTTTGAATCTATCTTTCTATCTTTCAATTTGTTTAATTATTTATCAGTCTATCTTTGTATCTGTAAATAAATTTATTTGTCTATTTATCTATCTAGGAATCTATATATATATATATATATATATATATATATATATATATATATATATATATATATATATATATATATATCTATCTATAAGTCTATATATCTTTTTATCTATATTTCTATCTATCTATTTAACTATCTATCTATTTATGTATCTATTTCTCTATCTCTCT
>JAREIK010001701.1:2395841-2755841 GCA_029783825.1 Sapria himalayana
ATCTATCTATCATCTACAAATCATGTATCTATCTATCTGTTTATATCTGTAATCTAGTTATCTATCTTTATACCTATCTATAAATTTATCTATCTGTATATCTATCTATCTATCTATCTCTTAGCCAATCAATCAATCAATCAATCTATCTATCTATCTAATAAACTATATATCTATTTGTCTATCAATCTTTCTATCTATATGTATATCTAGTAGTAATCTATCTAATTATCTATTTATTTATTTATATATCTCTATATTTATCTATCTCTCAAAATGTCTATCTAATATTCTATATATCTATCTTTTTATGTATATATCTATCTATCTATATATATTCTATCTATCTGTCTATCTATCTCTTAATCTATATATCTATATATACATGTCTATCTTTCGTTCTTTGTATTTGTCTATGTATTTGTCAATCTATCTATTTATCTATCTATCTATATATTTGTGTATCTATCTATCTCTATATCTATCTATCTCTTTATCTGACTATCAATATATATATCTATCTAGATATATATATCTATCAATCTATATGACTATCTATTTTCTATATATCTATTTATCTATCAATTTATCTATCTATCTAACTTTATAATTATCTATCTATCTTTATATATATATATATATATATATATATATATATATATATATATATCTACCTATGTATCAATATTTCTATCATTCTTTTTATCTTTATATTTATATATATGTATATCTATCTATATATCTATCTGTCTATCTTTTTTTCGAACTATCTTTCTATCTATCTGTCTATTTATCAGTTTATCTATCTATCTATATATTAGTCTATATATATATATATATATATATATCTATTTATCTTTTTCTCTATCAATCTTTATATCTATTTGTCTATCTATCAGTTTATCTATATATTTATCTATTTGTTTATCTATTTGTTTATCTATTTGTCTATTTATATGTAAATATATGTGTATATATATATCTATCATTCTATCTATCTCTCTATCTGTCAATCTAGCTATCTATCTATCTATCTATATATCTTTCTATCTATTTGTATTTCTCTATTTTTATATCTATCTATCTATATATCTTTTTAATTATCTTTCTTTCTATTTGTATATTTATTTTTCAATCAATCTTTCTGTATATGTATCAGTCAATCAATCAATCAATCAATCTGTCTGTCTATTTATCTATCTAATTATGTTTCTATATATCAATTTATCTATCTATATGTCTATCTATTTATCAATCTTTCTATTTATCTATCTAATAAATTGTCTATCGATCTGTCTATAAATTTGTCTGTCTATCTATCTATCTATCGAGTTGTGTATTTATCTATTTGTCAATCTATATATCTATCTATCAGTCTATCTATATATCTATCTATCTATATATCTATCTAACTATATATTTAACTATATATATATATATATATATGTGTGTGTGTGTGTGTGTGTGTGTGTGTGTGTGTGTGTATGTGTGTGTGTGTGTGTGTGTGTGTGTCTATCTATTTATCTATCAGTCAATATTTTTGCAAATCTATGTTTTAATCTCTTTATCTATCTATCTATCTTTCTGTTTATCTATTTCTTTATCTATCGATCAATCAATCTATATATATATATATATATATATATATATATCTATCTATCTATTTATTAAAATATCAATCTATCTGTATATGTATCTATCAATATATATTTCTTTTTTCCAATCTATTTGTATATCTATCTATCTATTTCTATATATATCTTCTATCAATCTGTGTATCTTTTTGACTATATATCTGTCTATCTATCAATTAATTAATCTATCTATCTATTTATTTATATATCTTTATATATGTCTATGTATATATCTATCTAACTATTTCTCAATATATCTAAATGTCTATCCATTTATCTATCTATATTTATGCCTATTTATCTATCTATTAATATATATATATATATATATATATATATATATATTTACCAATCAATCAATCAAACAATAAATTTATATGTCTATTTATCTACATATCTATCTATCAATTTATCTATCTATCTATTTATCTATTTGTCTATCTATTTATCTTTCTATCTGTCTATCTATCTATTTATCTATCTATCTATCCGTCTAGCTATCTATCTATCTATGTATCTATGTATGAATTTTTCTATCTATCTGACTTTATATCTATCTATCTATATATCTATGTGTCTATCGATCTCTTTGTTTATCTATCTATCTTTCTAGAACTTTATATATGTCTCTCTATATATCTATTAATCTATCTATCTATCAATCTATCTTTTGTCTATCTATATGTCTCACTATCTATCTATCAATATGTCTATATATTTGTCGAGTTATCTATCTATAAGTCTATCTATATATCTATCTATCTATCTATCTATATATCTACATATCTATCTATCTCTCAATCTATATGTCAATCTATTTGTCTATCTATCTATCTATCTATCTATCTATTTATATGTCTATCTATTTGTGTAACTATCTGCCTATCTTTTGTTTAACTTTCTATCTATTTTTCTAGCTATCTATCTATTTATCTAACTATCTATCTATGTATCTATGTATCTATCTATCTATTTGTATATCTAATAAATTGTCAATCTATCTGTCTATCAATCTTTCGATCAATCTATCTATCAATATCACTATTAATCTCTCTTTCAATCTTTCTATAAATATGTCTATCAATCTATTTACCAATATGTCTATCTATTGATCTATCTATCTCTCAATATATCTATTAATCTGTTTATCTATCTTTATGTCTGTCTATCTTTCTTTCTATCTATATATCTATCTGTTTATTTGTCTGTCTATCAATTTGTGTGTATGTCTACCTATCTTTCTATATTTCAATATGTGCGTTAGTTTTTTTTTCTTTCAATCAATCTATCTATATATTTATCAATCTATTAGACTTTCTACCTGTCAATCTATCTGTCTATCTATTTGTATATTTTTCTATTTATTAATCTAACTGTATATCTATCCGTCTATCTATCTTATCTATCTATATATCTCTCTATCTATCTATCTATCTATCTATCTGTCTATCTATCTATCTATCTATCTGTCTATCTATCTATCCATCTTTGTTTCTATCTCTATATCTATATATTAATTATAATATATAGTTATACATATTAATTATAATATATATTTTTGTATCTATATATCTATTTGTTTCTATATATACTGTATTTCTCTATATCTATCTGCCTATTTATCTATCTATCTAACTATCTATATATTTTTTGTTTATCTATCTGTTTGTATATCTATCTATTTGTTTGTTTATGTGTCTATCAATATGTTTGTCTATCTATCCATCTGATTGTCTATCTATCTATCTACTTTTCTATCTATCTTTCTATTTATATGTCTATCAATCTATCTATCAATTTGTCTATCTATTTGTCTATTATCTATCTATCTTTCTGTCAATATTTCTATATATTTGTCTAACTATCTATCCATATATCTATCTAACTATCTATCGATCTATCATCTATTTAACTATCTATTAATCTATCTTTATATCTATCTATCTGATATTTAACTGCCTATCTATTTGTGTATATATCTTATAACTATCTATCTATCTAATTGTCAATATATATGTCTATCTATCTATTTATGTCTCTATTTATCTCTCTATTTATCTGTCTATCTTTCTATATATTTACAAATTATCTAACTATATATCTATCTATCTATTTGTCTATCTATCAATCTATATGTCTATCTATCTATCTATCTATCTATATGTCTATATATTTGATTTTTTGTTCATATATTTATCTATCTATATTTCTTTCTATCTATTTATCTATTTATCTATATATCAATCTATCTATTAATTTGTCTATAAATTTATCTATTAAACTGTCTATCTATCTATCTATCTATTTGTCTATCTTTATATCTGTAAATTTGTTTATCTGTCTATCTATCTATTTCTCGACTTATTTGTTTCTTTTTTTATTTATCTATTTGTCTATCTATCTCTGTCTATTTGTCTGCTATCTGTCTACCTGCATGACTAACTAATTGACTGACTACCTGTCTGTCTATTAATGTGTCTATTTGTCTATTTTAATATTTGTCTATCTGCCTATATATCCACCGATCTATGTGTCTGTTTATCTATGTATTTGTCTATTATCTATATATATATATATATATCAATTAATCTATCTATCTATATATCTATATGTATATATTTATATATCAATATTTCTATATATCTATCAATCTTTAAAACTATCTATATGTCTGTCTACTTGCCAATATGTCTGTCTATATATCTTTATGTTAATCTATTGATCTATATATCTGTTTATCTTTCTATATAAATATCTCTCCATCTATTTGTCTATCTATTTGTCTATCTATCTCTTTATCTATTTATCTATCAGTCTGTCTATTAATCTATCTATCTATCTATCTATTTCTTTGATTGAGTATTTATTTTTCTATCTATCTATCCATCTATATAATCGTCTATCTATCTTTTAACATATCTATCTATATATCAATCTATTAATCTATTAATTTATCTCTTTTTATATTAATCTTTTATCTATATATATAACTATCTGTCTATCTATCTATCTACCAATCTATATATACTATTTTTTTATCCAACTATTTATGTTTCCATCTAATTTTATGTCTATCTATTGGTCTTTCAATCAATTAATCAATCTATCTATCTATCTATCTACCTACCTATCTATCTATATACCTACACACACACACACACACACACACACACACACACACACATATATATATATATATATATATATATATCTTTCTATCTCAATATATATTTATCTATAATTATATCTATCTATCTATATATTTGTATTTCTTTCAGTCTATTTATCTATCTATCTACTATCTATATATTATCTATCTATCTATATGTCTGTCTATTTATCTATCTGTCTATCTACTATCTATCTATTATCTATTTATCTATATGTTTGTCTGTCAATTAATCAATTAATCTATTTGTCTATTTATCTATCTGTATTTTGTCGATCTATCTATCTATCAATCTCTTTATCTATTTATCTCTATATCTATCTATATGTTTATCTAACTATCTATAAATTTGTCTATCAATCTATATATCAATATGTCTATTAATTTATCAATCAATCTGTCTATCAATTGGTCAATCAATTAATCTATCTATATTTATCCGTCTGTTTGTCTGTCTATTTATCTATCTTTCTATCTATCTATCTATTAGTCTATCTAATAATTTGTCTAACTATTTATTTATTTATCTACCTACCTATCTACTTATCTATCTATATTTTTGTCAATCTATTTATTTAGCTATATGTCAATATATATGTCTATCTATTTGTCGATCTATCTATCTTTCTTTCTATTTGTCTATGTATCATCTATATATTGATCTATCTATCTAAATATCTATTTGGAATCTATCTACTATATGTATATTTATTTGTCTATATATATATATATATATATATATATATCTCAATCTATTTATCTATCTATCTATAAATATATCTATGTATCAATTTGTCTATCTATCTTTTATTTATACATCTATCTATCTATATGTCTATCTATTTATATATTTATCTATATATCTATCTTTATATCTATTTTCTATCTATCTTTCTATCTATATGTATATCTATCTATCTATCTATCTATCATTCTATCTATCTATCTATCTATGAGTCAATTTATCTATCTATCTTTCTTTCTAATAATTTATCGATCTATCTATCTATCTTTTTATCCTTTTATCTATCTATTTGTTTATCTATCATTCTATCAATATATCTCTCTATTTGTATATCAATCTGCCGATCAATCTATCTATCCATCAATTAAACAATCTCTCTATTAATCTGTATATCAATCTGCCTATCAATCTATCTATCTATTTGTTTATCAATCTATCCATATGTCTATCTATCTATTAGTCTAACTATCTAACAATAAGTGTATCTATCTATCTGTATATCTATATTTATATCTTTTTACCAATCTATCTATCTAGCTATATGTCTATCAATCTATCTATATATCTATCTAACTATAATGCTATCAATCTATTTGTCTATCTATCTATTTGTCTATCTATCTATCTATCTATCTATTTGTTTATCTTTTTATCTATCTATATGTCTGTCTATTTGTCTATATATCTATATATATCTATCTGTCTTTCTTTCTGTATATTTGTCTATTTGTCTATCCATCTATCTATCTATATATCTATCTATATGTCTATCTGTATGTCCATCAATCTATCTATTTGTCAGTCTATTTATCTGTCTATCAATCTATCTATCAATAAGTCTATCTATATGTCTATCTATTTATCTATCAATCTGTCTATTTATCTTTATATCTATGTATCTAAAAATCTATCTATCCATCTATCTCTATGAATATCTAATTTTATTTTGTGTGTGTGTGTGTGTGTGTGTGTATATATATATATATATATCTATGTATCTATCTATTTGTCTATCTTTCTATCTATCAATCTGCCTATCTATATGTCAATCTATCTGTCTTTGTATCTATCTATTTATTTGTCTATTTATTTGTATATCTATCTGTATATCTATTTTATCTATCTATCTACATATCTATCTATCTAGCTATTTGTATATCTATCTATATGAAATCCTAAAGAAAAAAAATATATAAATAAATAAAATGATTTTTTTGAAAAAATTTGGCAAAATGGTAATTTTACAATATGAAAATAAGCTTAAAATTTTAGAACCCTGATTCTAAAATAGTTTCTTTATTAAATTCATCTTAGAAAATATAGTTATGGATAGAAATTTCATTAAATTATGAGAAAGTTAGATTTTTGTTATTTTTTTAATTAATTAAATAATTATTAGAATAATTAGTAAATAAAAAAAATGAAAATGGAAAGACCATGCTACGTCGTCTGCACATGGATGCGCATGTGTGGTCCAAGCATCAAACATAAAAAAAATAAGTATAAGTTTTTTTTAATATATTATTTTAATAAAATAATAATTAAAAGATTATGGGAATCCGAAAAACAGGATGATGGGAAAAAAAATAAAAACATACATCGCGAAGAGAGAGAAAGAGTGCAAAGGAAAAAAAAATAAAAGATTCATTGCTTTTCTTTTGATCATAATGGATTAAAACTGGTTTTGAAATAGAATAATCCAAGAAATAAAGTTGCTCTATACGACGAAATTTTTAGTTTGATATCAAATTTATAAATATTTTATAATATATTCCGAGTGGTAGTAATTTCACCTATCCGAATTTTTTTCTATTTAAATGATATAAATGATCATATTTTATTTTTTAATTCGAATAGTTAGAAATTACATTGAGAATGGTTAATTGGTGAAAATTTTTTATGTTTTGGTTAGTAAAATATATTATAGTGTGCATTGGATTTGGATTGTTATAAATGTGTCTAGAACATAATTTTTAATTGTAAATGGCATATTTGGTTTTCATGTGCACGAGAAAATTCCATGTAAATGGGTGGGTGCATGATATATATATATATATATACATACATATAAAGGTATATGTATTGTAATTTGTGAACTCAAATTGGGACAATGTCCTGATTGAGTTGTGTAGTAATTTTTCAGAAGCATGGTTATTATAAATATGTGAACTCGAATTGGCACAACTTCAAGGCTGAGTTACTAGGTGATTTTTGAAAAATATCGAAAAAAAAAATATTTTATTGCAAAATATCCAATATAGTTTTTCAAAGGAGGTTCATATTTCTTGGAGTAACTCCAAAGAAAGCATATTTTGTTCGGAGAATGTCCAATATTATTTTTTGGAGGAGAGCCATATTTTTCAGAATAATTCCAAAAATAAATAAATAATTCTATAGATTTTATATATATATATATATATATATATATATACAGAAAAATACACACACACACACACACATCTATATATAATATATTACATTTGGCTTTGACATGTGTGAGGAAGTCGATGAGACTTAAGAATATGGGCATATAAGTATTTCATCCATAATTTCAATCATATAAACATTGTATTTGAGTGGGTGTTGATATATATGTGCATGATGGTTTACGTGCATTTAGATAGGGAGTAGCCTTGTAAGAGTTTACCTTTACTGAGCTTTGCTCACTCCGTTGTGCGACCCCTTTCAGGTACAGGTACAGGATAGATGACAGGCCCACATGTGGGATCATACATATGAAGGAAAACCTATTGTTGCCAGAATAAAAGATTATGTGTTTTTATTCCACTAAGCAAATAAAATGGAAAAAAAATGTATGTTACATTTGAGAAAATATTATTTTATTTCACATTTTGTTGTGTGATGGAATGGAATGGGACACCATGTGGATTGGGTGTCACAATCTGACTATCTATCTATCTGTTTGTCTGTCTATCGATCTCTATCTTTCTATCTATTTATCTATTTGTCTCTTTATATGTCTATCTATCTATCTATTTGTCTGTCAATTTATGGGTCTATCTATATGTCTATCTATATGTTTATCTATCTATCTATCTATCTCTATATCTATCTATCTATCTGTCTGTTTGTCTATCTATCTAACTATCTTTCTATGTATTTATCAGTCTATCTATCAGTCTTTCTATTAATCTGTCAATCAATCAATCAATCTATTTATCTATCTATCTGTCTAGCTTTCTGTCTACCAATCTATATATCAATATGTGTATCTATCTTTCTATCTTTCTATCTATCTATCTTTATATATGTGTATTTGTTTATCTAATTATATGTCTATCTATCTATCTAGATATCAATCTCTCTATCTTTGTATCAGTCTATCTATCTTTTATCTGTATATCTATAAGTCTATCTATCTGTCTATTTATTTGTCTATCAGTCAATCTATCAATCAATCTATATGTATATTTATTAATCAATCAATAAATTTTTCTACCTATATGTCTATATATCTATCTTTTTTTATATCGGTCTATATGTTAGTTTGTTTGTCTATCTATCAGTTTATCTATATATACATATACATATATATATGTCTATCTATCTATTTGTCTATTTATCTGTCATATGTCTATCTGTCTGTTTATCTATCTGTCTGTCTATTATTCTATCTATCTGTCATCTGTCTATCTGTCTATCTATCTATCTATATACAAAACATGTTCATAATTTATTAATTAGCAATTACTATTAGTAGTTTTAAAATGTAATTTATACATAATCACTTTTAAATTTGGTTGTTTCGTTGCTTATAGCTTCAAAAGATCTTTTGCCCTCGACAACAGATGAGAGCCTTCATGACTATGCGGAGGATGGATATTTGGATTCAGCCATACATGAGTAGGGCTGGATTTTATGCTATATATCATTCGGGCCACATTGCGATTGATTGACCACTTATCACCTCACTCATCGAGAGATGGTAGCCCGAGACACACATGGTTCATGTGCTAGTAGGAGAGAAGATGATTATCTTATAGGATGTCACCATCCTCCTTGGCCTTCGTATCCATGACCTAGTAGTCACTAGCACATATGTGTTCGATGTGGCGGTGTTGTGCGTGGAGTTGCTCGGTGTCATTCCATCCACCGATGCTATTAGAGGAGCCACTATCTCCTTGTTGTGGCTATGTATCTAATTATACACCCCACCACCTGTTGCAGATGAGGTCACATTAGAGTGTTGTGCATGTGGGTTCATCTTAGTGTTTATTGGATCCTTCTTGTTTGTGGACAAGAAGGGTGTGCATGTTCTCATGTTCTTTCTCTCACTACTTTGAGATTTGATGGATACTGCGATATATAGTTGGGGTGGTGTAGTACTAGCACATACATACCATGAGTTATGCCGAGCTAGCTTAAATCATAGCTATGGTATTAGTAGTTGTATTATACTCATATAAGTATGTAATAAATGAGAATGTGTGTTGTTATGTATGGATGATTTATCATATTTTTCTTAATGGAATATAAACATTACAATATTATGACCCACCTTCTCATTATTTTGTATTCAGCTATGGTCTTGGTAAAGCCTTCATGTTGAGCTATCTAATTTTGGGCAACCACACGCAGATATCGCTCCACCACCCACTCATGCCTTACACGATGCTGATGTCGGTTTTGGGAATAGTGGCTTACCTGAGGCTATTCGCAATGGATTACCAGAACAATTTCTAGCAAAGCTAGAGGTAGAGCTAGCTCTTTCACTAGGGTGTAGATGAAGAGTACCTTTGACATGGGTGTATAACCCATCGGGTGTACTCCTCCTAAACCGAGATCAGCTAGATGCATAGACGCCTGATCAGGTAATGTTTGTGTAAAATTATATGGTTCTATATTAATTATATTCATATTATTGTAAAATGTATTGATATTATGTGTTCACATGTAGGTGTCATGGCAACCATACGTGGGAGAGTTACTTGATCAGCTCCCATATATCTGCTTAGCTGATCAAGAGATCTAGCAGATGATGTCACAACTTATTTGTTTCAAGATTGTTGAGTGGCATCATCTAGATAAATTCTTGCACCAGTTTGGGATGCTTCAAAAGATACCTCCAGCTTGCTGTTACGAGCAACAGTTGCATGCAATGGATGCACGTGGATGATACCAGTGCGATTGGGCGATGTATCATGAAACATACATAGAATTATAGGAGACATGAGTGGCTAGGATAATCACTCCACCCCCTATGGTAGGTTTAATGGACTTTCATTATCCATACATGTAGTGGTATTCTCGTATTACACGATGTTTTATGACACCATTACTTCATAGGGATGATATGGGGTTCCATACTACAACCGGTAGTATGGATCTTTTGCTAAGTTAGAGTCACATGTTTCTAAAATAATTTACCTAATTTTTAATAATTAGATTTGAAATTATAATTCTTTCTTTGGTTCACTCAGATTGCTGCTATGGTTGACATAGCCATTTGCTCTCGTGTTGATACCCTTGGTGCTTTATGCGACATACATCATATTGTCCGATCGGTGTTACACCAGATTGGTTAAGACCATCATATTGCTAGGTACACTAAGGAAGCTTCGACATCACATGAACCATTTATTAGACCTCCAGTGTCATCAACATCATCACGTATGCATCCCATTCGAGGTAGAGGGAGAGGGAGAGCAGGAATTGATCACAAAGGTCATGCTCGAGATGGTGGGTAAGGTCATAGTTCAATTAGTGAGAGTGGTTTAGGAACACTTCGAGTCAACAATGCCTACTTTTTACCCCTCATCCAAGGTGTTTATACCCCCACACACCTGCATATCACCTTACATACTCACTCAATTTTATCTTCTTTCCTACCCCCATATTGACACAATTCCTCTAAAAGTGCTTGTTCCTTCTGATTATCCAAGATATTCTCCGATCATCTTGGACACAATTCCTGCTAAAGTTGGGTGTTTAATAAATTTATCTTCTTCAAGTCTTTTAAATAAATATGCTTAACTATTTTTTGTTGCATGTGATATTTTGTGTGTTTTGATTGAAATAGAAAGGAGAGTACAGATTTTGTAGCCAAGGTGAAATCAAGTTTGAGCCACTCGGTATGATGCCTCCCACAACCAATATCTCCGAGAGATTGTTCATACATGGGATTAAATTGCGAGAGCACTTGTTGATTATACACAAAAAAAGGCTAGAGGCACCTCCAACTCTTTTTGTGGAACCTGGGAGAAGATTGTCAGTTCTGCATCATATATATGATTTGATGTTTAGCATGATTATGTATTTGTTGGATGATTAGAACTCATGTGTGTATGTGTTAGCTTGAGATATGGTTTTAATTTATTTTGTAATTTTTTCAGTTGGATACAATAGAATCTATGTATCCTATAATTTAATTTTTCGCACTTGAGATGTGGATAATTAGAAGACTTATGAAGATTTCTATATAATATGCAAATGCTGAATTGTTTGTAGCTACAAGGTTTGGAGGAGAGGAGGAGGCCACTGGTGGAATAAATGGCTGAAAATTTTGGGGGGTTAGGTGAAAACGAAGACAAGAAAAATGGAGGAAGGGAGGAAAAGATCAGACAGGGATAAACTCATTCAAAAGCCAGTGTTGTGAAAGACAGATATTAGTTTTATTTAATAGTCATCGTTCCCAATGCCAGCATTTGAAAATTTTTAAATTCAATAGTTGGCATTGAGAATGACAATCATTGGTTTAATTAAATAGCAGTCATTCCTAAAGTCGGCATTTAATAATTTTTGAAAATCAAATGCCAGCATTCTGAATGATGACCATTGGTTTAATTAAATAGTCATCATTCCCAATGCCGGCATATGAAAATTTTTAAAAATCTATCACCATAATTCAAAATGACAGCCTCTGATTTTTAAAATTCAAAAGCATGGCTATTAATATTAAATTCTAAAAATAAATTTCAAGATAATTATTTAGTGAGGGATTTTTTCTGGAGCTAATTAGCTAGGAAAAATCCATCAATAAATTCGTTGATAAATTTGCCGCCAATCTTTGTATAAAAATCGAAGACATATTGGCTAGAGATATTTTTCCATCGAAAATTATCACTATTCCATCAAAATTCCATCACAAATTATTCATTCGATATAAAATCAAACATATATTGCTATTCCCTAGCTAATCCCTTTGAATTTAGCTAGGGATTATTTTCCTAGCAAATTTTCGTAGCTAAAGAGATAATTTCTTATAGTGTATGTGTCTATCTAACTATATATATATATTTATCTATGTATCTATCTGTCTGTCTATATGGCTATCTATATATTTATATATCTATATATCTATCTATTTGACTATTTATCTATTTATCTATTTTTCTATCTATCTATCTCTTTTATTTATCTAATAATCAATCAATCAATATGTCTGCCTATCTATCTATTTGTCTATCTATATATCTATCTATCTATTTATCAATCAATCAATCTATCTATCTATCTATCACTATCTATCTATTTGTCTATCTATATATCTCTCAATCAATCTAAATATCTGTCTATCTATTAATTTATTTATCTATATATATATATATGTCTATATATCTATCTATAAATCTATCTATCAATATATCTATCTTTTTATATTTCTATCTAACTAACTAACTATCTATCTATCTATCTATATATCTTTCTTTCTTTCTTTATATATGTCTATCTATCTATTTATCTATATATCTTTATATATATCTTTATATATAACTTTCTATTAATCTATATATCAATCCATCTATCAATATGTCTATATATCTATCTATCAATGTTACTAACAATATGAATATATATTGGTCCATATATATGTCTATCTATCGGTATATCTATCTTTCTATCTAGCTGACTATCTAGGTGTCTATCTATTTGTTTATTTATATGTGTATCTATATATCTATCGATCTATCTATCTATTTATTTATCTATTTGTCTATTTATTTATCTATCTATCTACCTATCTATCTTTCATTATATCACTCTATTTATCAATTAATCTACCTATTTGTCTATCAATGTATCTATCAATCTGCTTGTCAAAATATTTATCTATCTATTTTTCTGTCTGTTTGTCTGACTATCTATGTAACTATCTATCTATTTTTAAGTTAGTCTATCTGTCTCTCTGTCTGTGTGTCTGGTTGTCTACCTATTTATCTCTCTATCTATCTAGATATATATTAGTCTTTCTAATTGTTAATCTGCCTAATTATCTATCTACCTAACAATTTTCCTGCATAAATATGTGTATGTTTATCTATCTATTTATCTATCTATCTATCTATTTATCTGTCAATCAATCTACCTATTTGTCTATCTTTTTGTCGATGTATCTATCTATGTATTTGTCTATCGATCTTTCTATCTATGTGACTAACTATCTATCAATCTAACTAAATATTTATCTGTCTATTTATCTGACTATTTATCTATCTATTTGCCTATTGATTTATCTATCTATCTATCTATATGTCTTTGTATCCATCCATCTGTCTGTCTATTTATATGACTATCTATGTATCTATCTATCTATGTATCTATCTATCTATGTATCTATCTATTTATGTATCTATCTATCTATCTGTCGATTTGACTATCTATTTGTATATCTATCTATTTATCTATCTATCATTCTGACTATGTATCTATTTGAACTATCTGTCTATCTATCTATCTTTTTAAAAATTTGTCTATCTATTCATCTAAATATCTATCTACTTATCTATGTATCTATTTGTCTATCAAACTATCTAGCAATCTATCTATCTACCTATCTTTCAATCTATATATATTTCTATCTATCAATCTCTCTATCAATTTTTATATAAAATTGTGTATCAATATGTCTAATAAGCTATCTATAAATCTATCTATTAATTTGCCTTTCAAACAAAAAATCTTTCTATCTATCTTACTATCTATCTATCTATCTATATGTATTCTTTGTGTCTATCTATCTATCTATTTATCTGTTTATCTAACTATCTATCTATTTATCTATTTATCTATCTATATGTCTGTCTGTTTATCTATATATCTATTTGTCTGTCTATCTATCTATCTATATATCTAATTATCTATCTATGTATCTAATCATTTATCTATCTATCTATCTATCTATCTATATATCTATCTGTCTATCTATCTATCTATCTATCTATCTATCTATCTGTTATCTATCAATCTATCTATAAATCTTTCTGTCTATCTATTTGTCTATCTTTCATATATCTTTCTCTCTATCTATAAGGCTATCTATATATCTTTCTTTCTATTTATCTATCTATATGTCTATCTATCTATCTATCTATCTAATTGTCTATCTATCTATCTATCTATCTATCTATATGTCTATCTTTATATCATTCTACCTATCAATTTATTTATCAATAAATCTACCTATTTCTCTATCAATCTATCAATCAATTTGTCTATCAAACTATTTATGTATATATCTATGTGTCTATCAATTTATTTATCTAACTATCTATTTTTCTGCCTATCTATCTATCTACATATCTACCTAACTATTTGTTTGTCTATATATCTATTTATTTGTATATCTATCTAATCTATCTATCTATCTATTAATTTATCTATATGTCTATCTGTCTATCTATTTGTCTGTCTATCTAACTATATATCTATTTGGATATCTGACTTTTTTTCTATCTATCTAACTATTTGGATATCTGACTATTTTTCTATCTATCTATCTTTCTATCTATCTGTCTATATATCTATGTATTTATCTGTCTATATATATGCCTTTCTCTCTATATAAGTATATGTCTATCAATCAATCTATCTATATGATTATCTATCTGTCTAGCTATCTTGGTAATTATTTGTCTATCTATCTGTCTATCTATCTGGGTATTTTTTTGTCTATCTATTTTTCTATTTATTTGTCTATCTATTTGTCTATTTATTTATCTATCTATCTATATATCTATCTTTCTACCTATCTATTTATCTGTCTATCTATATGTTTGTCTATGTATCATTCTATCATTCTTTCTTTCTATCTAAAAATATATTTATGTATCTGTCTTTAAATTTGTCTATCTATATGTATATCATTCTCTCAATCAAATTTGTATATGAAACTATGCATCAATCTGTCTATAACTCTATCTATCATTCTAGCTCTTAATATATATATTAATATATTTATCAATCAATCTATCTATCTATTATGTGTCTCTCAATCAATTAATCAATCAATCTATCTATCTATATGTCTATCTATGTATCAATCTATGTGTCTATCTATATGTCTATCTATTTGTCTATCTATCTTTCTATTTGTAAATATATTTATCATTCTATTTATCTATCTATTTGTTTGTCTATCTATTTATCTATATATATATATATGTATATGTATGTATGTTTGTCTATTATATATCCACCTGTCTATTTGTCTATCTCTCTATTTATCTTTCTATATATCAATTTTTCAATCTTTCTGTATAACTTTTTGTCTATCTATCTATCTTTCTATTTATCTATTTGTATATCTATCTGTCTATTAATTTTTCAATCATTCAATCAATCTATTTATCTATCTTTCTTTCTATCTTTCAATCAAATTATCAATCAATCTACGTATTTGTCTATCTATTTGTTAATCAATCTGTCTGTCGAACTATTTATCTATCTATATATTTATTTATCTCTATGTCTATATGTCTGTCTCTTTTTCTACCTATCTATATGTTTATCTGTTGGTTGTCTAAATTTTTTCTTTAGTTTCTATCTTCCAAACTATCTATCTATTTATATATCTATCTATCAAATAATCCATCTATATGTCTATCTATTTGTCTATCTATTTGTTTTCTATTTGTCTATCTATCTATCAATCTACATGTCTATCTATTTAATTAATAGTCATCCTATCTATTTATCTATCTATTGTCTAATATCTATCTAACTATCTATCTATCTATTTGATTATTTTTTATTTATCTATATGTCTATCTATTATCTATCTATCTATGTATCTATCTATATAATAATCGATCAATCTATCTATCTACCTATCTATTTCTTTATCAATTTTTTTTGTCTATATAACTATATATCTATCTATCTTTCTATCTATATATCTATATATCTATATATCTAAAAAATTTTTTATCTAGCTATCTATCTATATATCTATCTATCTATTTATGTAACTATCTATTTATTTATCTATCTATATATATATATATCTATCTATATATCTATTTGCCTATCATTTAATTTGTAAATTTATCTATCTATGAATCTATATATCAATTTGTCTATTAATCTTTATATCAATCTATCTATAAATTTGTCAATCTATATATTAATATGACTATCAATGTGTCAATCTAAATGTTTATAAATAAATAAATAAATAAATCAATCAATCAATGTCTGTCTATCTTTATATCTATCTGTTTCTCTATATATGTGTCTATCTAACTAACTAACTATCTATCTATTTATCTACCTATCTATCTGTCTAACTATCTATCATTTTATTTGTCTAACTATTTATATATCTATCTGCCTACCTATCTGTCTATCTATATATCTATCTATCTTTATATATACCACTCTATCTATCATTCTATCTATCTGTCTATCTTTGTAACTATATATTTGTATATATATGTGTCTATCTATTTCGCTATCGATATGTCTATCTATCTATCTATCTATCTACCTATCTTTATAATTATCTATCTATTTATCTTTTATCTGCATATGTATAAATTTATCTATCTATCTATCTATTTATATATCTATCTATCTATCTATTTGTCTATATATATATATCAATAAATTAATCAATATATCTATTTATCTTTCAATCAATCAACCAATCTATCTATCTATATGTTTATTGATCTGTATATCAATTTTTTTTAAATGTTTATATCAATCTATCTATCAATGTGTCTATCAATATGTCAAACTATCTCTTAATCTTTATCTCTCTAGATATGAATATCTATCTATTTAATTGTTGATCTATCTGTATGTCTATCTATTTGTATATCAATCAATCACTCAATCTATTTAACTATTAATATATCTACCAGACTATCTATCTATTTATCTATCTATCTATCTTTTATCGGTCTATATGTTTGTTGGTTTTATTTGACTATCTGTCAATCTTTCTATCTATTTATTTGTTGTTCTATCTTTCTGTATATCTATTTATGTCTTTGTCTCTCTCCATCTATCTGTCATTCATTCTATAAATCTAGTTGTCGGTGTGTCTATCAATTTATCTATTTATCTATCTATCTATCTATCTATCAGTATATCTATTTATCAATCTATTATTCTATCTATTTGTCTATATATCTTTCTAGCTATTTATCTTATATTATTTCTTTCTATCTTTTTATTTGTCTATATATCTGTCTATTTATCAATCTATGAATTTGTTTACCAATCTATCTATCTATTTATCTATCTATATATATATATATAATATATCTATCTATATATTAGTCTATATATCTATCTATCTATCTATCTATCAATATATCTATTAAACTATATATCTGTATGTTTATCTATCTATTTGTCAGTTTATCTGTATGTTTGAATGTCTACCAATCTATCTGTCTATATTTCTATCTATTTGTCTATCTATCTGTCTATTTGTCTATCTATCAATCTGTCCGTCTATATGTCTATATGTCAATCTATTTGTCTATCTGTCTAGCAATCTATCTATCTGTCTATCTGTCTATGTATCTATCTATCAATCTATCTATCTATATATCTATCTATCTATTTGTTTATTAATCTGTCTATTTATGTGTCTATCTAGCTGTCTAATTATCTTTTTATTTGTATAACTATCTATATATCTATTTGTCTAATATTCTATTTATCTATCTGTTTGTCTATCTATCTATCTTTCTGTATATCTATCTATCTATCTATCTATCTCTATATCTATTTGTATATCTATTTGTTTATCTATATCTTGAATAATCTAACTGTATGTCTATTAATCTATCCATATATATATATCCATCTATCTATCTATTTGGCTAATAATCTACATATATATCTATCTATATATCTATATAATTTGTCTATAAATCTATCTATCTATCTATTTATCTGAGTATTTATCTATCTATCGATCTATATATCTACTTATCTATCTATAATTCTATCTCTCTATCTTTCTATCTATATTTCTATATATCTATCTATCTATCTATCTAACTATCTATCTGTCTATATATTGGTCTATCTTTCTCCCTATCTATTTATTTACATATATATCTATCTATCTATCCATCTATATGTATATCTATTTGTCTATCTATTGATCTATCAATTTATCTATTTATCTATTTATCTATTTATCTATCTATTTAATTATTTGGTTATCCATCTATATGTTTATTTATGTATCTATTGATACGTCTATCTATCTATCTATCTATCTATTGAATGGTATATATATTTGTATATCTATCTATCTATTTTTGAATGGTTTATATATTTGTATATCTATCTATCTAATTGTGTATTAATTTGTCTTTCTATCTTTCTATCAATCTATCTATTAATTTGTCTATCTATCTACCCATCAATCTGTCTATTATTATTTTTATAAATTTGTATATCTATGTGTCTTCTAATTTATATTTCTATCTATATATCTATATATCTATATATATGTCTATTTATATGTTTATATATCTATCTATTTTTCTATCAATCTATATATATATATATATATATATATATATATATATATATCAATCTATCTTTCTTTCTTTCTTTCATTTTATATATCTAACTTTTTATATATCCATCTATCTGTAGTTATATCTATCTTTTTAACTATATATCTATCATCTATATATCTATTAGTCTATCTATCTGTATTTCTATATTTCTATCTTTCTATCTATCTCTTTGTCTATTTATCTATCTGTCATTCTATCTTTTTATCTATCTATCTATCTTTCTTTCTTTCTTTCTTTCTTTCTCTCTTTCTATATAACTATCTATCCAATCTAACTATCAATATGTCCTTCAATCTATCTATCAATGTATATATATATATATATATATCTATTTATCTCTCTATATCTTTGTCTATCTATCTATTTATCTATCCATTTATCAATATGTATATAAATTTCAATATCTATCTGTCTATATATTTATTTATCTATCTATCTATATGTCTTTCTAGTTGTCTATCTATTTGTCTATCTGTCTATTTATTAATCTTTATATCGAGCTAACTATATTTCTTTCTTTCTATCTATTTATTAGTCTATTTATCTATCTATATATCGGTCTATCTATCTATTTTATTATATATCTATCTATCTCTATGTCAGTCTGTCTATCTTTTTATTTAATTATCTATCTAACTTTATATCTATCTATGTATATTTCTATTTATCTATCTGTCTATTATCTTTCTATCTATCTATCTAACTAACTAACTATCTATTTATCTATCTATATATCTATCTATCTATCTATCCATTTGTCTATCTATTTTTTCTATCTATCTGTCTATCTACCTATCTATCCATCAATCAATCGATCTATCTATCTATCTATATAGCTATCTATCTATTAGTTTGTCTGTGTCTATTTATCTTTCTACCAATTTGTCTATCTATCAATCTAAATATAAATATATCGATATATATGTATCTCTATCTATCTATCTATATATCTATCTATCTATTTATCTTTGTATCTATTTGTCTATCTCTCTATCTATCAATATGTATATATATATATCTGTCTATGAGTGAATATATCTAACTCTCTATTTGTTTATCTATCTATCGATCAATCTATCTATATATTTATCAATATTTATAACTATTTCATTATTTATTTATCTATCTATCTAAGTATTTGTCTATCTATCTATCTATCTGTCTATCTATCTATAAGTCTATCTAACTATCTATTTATCCATCTATCTATCTATTATTCAATCTATCAATATGTATTTCTATATGTCTATAAATCTATCTATCTATTTATCTATCTATCTTTCTATATTTCTATCTATCTAACTAACTAACTAACTATCTATCTATCTATCTATATTTCTTTCTATTTGTCTATCTATCTATTTATCTATATATCTTTATATATATATTTCTATTAATCTATATATCAATCCATCTATCAATATGTCTATATATCTATCTATCAATCTATCTATCAATGTTTCTAACAATATGAATATATATTGGTCCATATATATATCTATTTATCGGTATATCTATCTTTCTATCTATCTATCTGACTATCTAGGTGTCTATCTATCTGTTTATTTATATGTGTATCTATATATCTATTAATTTATCTATCTATTTATCTATCTATTTGTCTATTTATTTATCTATCTACCTATCTATCTTTCATTATATCACTCTATTTATCAATTAATCTACCTATTTGTCTATCAATGTATTTATCAATCTGTTTGTCAAAATATTTATCTATCTATTTGTCTGTCTGTTTGTCTAACTATCTATGTAACTATCTATCTATTTTTCAGTTAGTCTATCTGTCTCTCTGTCTGTGTGTCTGGTTGTCTACCTATTTATCTCTCTCTCTGTCTGGATATATATTAGTCTTTCTAATTGTTAATCTGCCTAATTATCTATCTACCTAACAATTTTCCTGCATAAATATTTGTATGTTTATCTATCTATTTATCTATCTATCTATTTATCTGTCAATCAATCTACCTATTTGTCTATCTTTTTGTCGATGTATCTATCCATGTATTTGTCTATCGATCTTTCTATCTATGTGACTAACTATCTATCAATCTAACTAAATATTTATCTGTCTATTTATCTGACTATCTATCTATTTGCCTATTGATCTATCTATCTATATGTCTTTGTATCCATCCATCTGTCTGTCTATTTATATGACTATCTATGTATCTATCTATCTATGTATCTATCTATCTATGTATCTATCTATATATGTATCTATCTATCTATTTGTCGATTTGACTATCTATTTGTATATCTATCTATTTATCTATCTATCATTCTGACTATGTATCTATTTGAACTATCTGTCTATCTATCTATCTTTTTAAAAATTTGTCTATCTATTCATCTAAATATCTATCTACTTATCTATGTATCTATTTGTCTATCAAACTATCTAGCAATCTATCTATCTACCTATCTTTCAATCTATATATATTTCTATCTATCAATCTCTCTATCAATTTTTATATCAAATTGTGTATCAATATGTCTATTAAGCTATCTATAAATCTAACTATTAATTTGCCTTTCAAACAAAAAATCTTTCTATATATCTTACTATCTATCTATCTATATGTATTCTTTGTGTCTATCTATCTATCTATTTATTTATTTATCTAACTATCTATCTATTTATCTATTTATTTATCTATCTGTCTGTCTATTTATCTATATATCTATTTGTATGCCTATCTATCTATCTATGTATCTAATTATCTATCTATGTATCTAATCATCTATCTATCTATATATCTATATGTCTATCTATCTGTTGTCTATCTATCTATCTATAAATCTTTCTATCTATCTATTTGTCTATCTTTCATATATCTTTGTCTATTATTCTATTGTGACAACCCTTTCACATCCAAGCTGTCCAATTTGGTTCTAAATAGATTTCATAGTCATATCAGTATGATCCAACCTCATTTGCATCCATTCCATTTGATTATCTTGTGCATCATTTCTCCTTTTTTGTCTTCATGAGTTGCACAAGAATAATGTCTTTAATCGACACCTTGACTACTACCTTTTGCTTGTCATAATTTGAGCATGTAACTTTTGTATTTTGTACCCTATCAAATTACTTACACTACCATTTTGATATGGACCCTAGTTCTATTGTAGATTTTCTCAATTCCCATGTCTAATGATTTCTCATATTTATATAATAGTGAATAGAGATGTTGTTATTGGATCTAAAAATATACCTTCTATTCTATGGTACATTAGCTTCTTCCACTTGATAAATCAAGTTGAAACAACTTACCTTCTACAATTACAAGATTACCATTTCTCATACATTTTGTCTCTTCTATTACTGGACAAAAAATTAGTTGAATAATTCACCTACCTTGGCCTCCATAGTCAACAATATGACCATCTCAATAATTTTAGTTTGCTTCCTTCTATTTATTCTTTCACTTGAAGTTTAATAGTTATTTTTAGCAAACTACTCATATAAAAACCCGGGTGATTTGTTTACTATGGAAGCAACTAAGGATGCATCCACCATGCATCTTATTATACATTGTAGCTTGTTTTAAAATATTTGGGCTTGAAACCACAACTCAAATCCATGGTGTGAGAACTATTCAACATTAAAAGTATCAAATTTTTATGGATGTATTTAGCTTGTTTCATGTGGTGTATGTATTAGAATGACATTAAATTTTAAGTATCGATATATTCATTAAAACTGATATATTTATCATTGATTGATGCTCATATACTAATACACACCGATATATCTTCGATACATCCGATATATCCGTAAAATCCAAGTATCGATATATCCGTAGAAACCGATATTTTAATCCTTGGATACAAGGAAGCTCTCTATATGTATATCACAATTCGAGTCATCTAAAGTCTAGCTTCTACCGAAAAAGTTTAATACAAATACATGAGAAGACTACTAGTCTTCCTCACCTACACAATGTCACATGTGTTTTATTTCTTCCTCTTCTATAAAAAAAAGAGCAACTAGAAGAGATAAAGATTTTCTTTGCTCGAGGACAAGCAAATGTTTAAGTATGGGGGTTTATTTGGCACTAAAAGTACCATATTTTTAATGGATGTATTTGGCTTATTTAATGAGGCATATGTACTACAATGGGGTGTAAAAGTCTTGTATTTCATGAAAAAAGATTTTTGATGGGGTTTAATGAAAAGTTGTGAAATCAAGTGTAAATCAAGTACATAGACATACATAGTGGAAAAAAGAAATGAAGTGTTGAGGAATGAGATGAAGTCATTATGTTTTCACAATTTTGATATCATTAATACTACCACATACCTTAAAAGTAGTAATGACAAGCTTTTTATGGCCATGACTCTACATAATAGTTGTGATATTTATTCATGTCCCAAATCCTTGTGTATGATGGATATGGTTTGTAACAAATAATTATGGGTTTGTGATATAGTGAATATTGATTGGTGTGTGAGTATTTTAGAATGGATAACCTAGATTTCACCATCGTGATAAAATCTTTGTATTAGTTATAGTAGATAGTGACAAGTAAGCTATGAGATACAATGTAAGGGGAATGTGTCGATAGAAAGTCAATGCCCTCTGACCACCTTCCCTTTGTCATGGTTTCCATGAATGAAATTGTAGGTTGATATAAGTTAGTTAATGTGCATATGGGGCCAAAAGGATAAATATAGTTATGGCTATATCATTATGTGTTCTCCAGAAGTACCAACCAAAGAATAGAGATATGCATAATTAAAGTAACCATCAATGAAAGTTGGTGAGTTTCCTAAAAGAAGGTCGAATTGTAGAGTTGCTAATTGTTATTTTCAATATGCATCTTTGGTGGATGGAAATATGCATACCAAAGGAACCACCACAAAAGGGTCATTCATGTCAGTCACAACCTATGATTGATTGACTCTTGAAGAATTACAAGATGAATGATGATTCTATATTTTCTTACTCTTCATCCAACAAATATATATTACATGATCATAACACATAGAGGAAATATCAGCATACATATAAAAATTTCACCATCAATCCTTTTGGAACTGATATCACGACATATATAATTTTATTTTGTGCAACTTTTATACTTGTGGAATTCTAAGGCACACACATATGCCTAATAATATTTCGTTGTATTGTCAAGAACCATTAAGTTTTTGGCATCGTAGAAAAGTCACAATAGGCACTTCATCAATAGGACATTAAATCCATCACAAGTATCATATAAAATCTCATACTCCTCTTGTTTGAACTAACTAATCTCTACCCTTAGTTATGATATAATTTGAGATGAGCAGATCTTGGTCCAAAATATTTGAACTAGTTCATCCCAACTCTCAATTGAGCCTATTGATAGATACTAAAACTAAGTCCTTGCCTTGTCCATGAAATAAAATAGAAAGTCTCAATTTAATTACATCCTCACTAACTCCATTCATCTTTACCATATAATACAACTCCAAGAAAGCCACAATATGACTATTTGGATCTTCTAAAATTCAATCTCTTTATTGATGTTATTGGACCATGGCTATGAGACTTAATTTCAATACAAAGTAATTTACTTGAAGTAGTTACATTTGAATCAAAAAGTAGTTTTTCATCAATATTGGCCCGCAATCATCCCCAAGAATTTGTAGGAAATATGTTGTTGGAAATCTTATTTGATACCTTCTTGATTGTGTCACTTTTAACTATCTTGCTTCATAGTTTCTCTTTAGCTTTCTATCTCAGTAAGCATCTTCTAGTTCTTTCTATTTCTAGGGCTAGGCATATTAACTCGATCCCATATCTTTGATACATATAATTTGTAGCTGGAAAACAAACATAGAAAGCAAACAAACATAAAACAAATTGTATTCTAAATAACTAAATATAGCACTACTTTCTTTCAAAGTAGATCAGTCAACTCAGAGCTTTCCAATCAAAATAAACTTAATCCCCTACAATGACACAAAAAACTTATTATGATTTCAATACAATTCTAAAATCTTGATGGTTCTTAATATGGAACCAAATTTTTGTTAGACATATTTACATGCATTAAAAATGTTCCACAAGTATATGGGTAATACAAGTCTTGATGGTTCTGAAATAGATATAATTCTAGATATTGATCCCACGGGGGGAGGGGGGATGCGGAACTTTATATTATTCCTCTTATCGATCTTATTTTTTCTTTTTCTCCCTCCTTTTTTTGTACCCTAAGTCCAACTTGTAGCATTGAGTCTCATTAGTGTCTATAGCATTTTTAATGAGCTCAATATCATGATGTTGAGTTGATATCATGAGGGTATATCACTTTGAATTGTTGTTATAACATCATATATAATATTATGACATCATTATGTATGTGTCAAGATGATGTCATGATGCAAAAAGATGTCATGCCTAAAGTCATTCATGCTTTTGAGTATGATGTCATGATGTGAAATGAATGCCACATAATAGAATAACTTCACAATATGCAATTATTGTTATGTAACAATAATGACTCTTGCCTCCTTGATCTTTTCTTTTCTTTCTCTCCCTCTTTTTTTTGTGTCCAAAGTCCAACTTTATAGCATCTGGTCTCACTAGTATTGATAGCATTTTTAATAAGCTCAATATCATGCCAATGAGTTGATATCTTGAAGATATATTACTTTGAATTGTTGCTATAACATCATATCATGAAATATCATGGACAATATTGTGACATCGTCATATATCTATCAAGATGATGTCATGATGTAAAAATATATCATGGCTGGCTAGAGTCATTCATGCATTTGAGTATGATATCATGGCGTGAAATGAATGTCACGTTATAAAATAACTTTACAATATGCAATTTTAGTTATGTGACAATAATGTCGCATCTTTATATTATCTTTAAAGCATTGTCATGACTTAGTTAGAGGTGTCAAATGGGATGTGTCGGGATGGCTCGGCCAGTTTTTAGCCGGCCCGACTATGCTTCCGTGTTGGGCTAGGCACGACATGGTTACTGTGCCGTGCCATGCCTGGCCCGACATAGTTCCGTGGAGGTCAGCCCGACACGGACCCGTCACACGAATCCAGCTGGTTTGGCCCAGTTGGGCGAACCCTAATTAAAAAAAAATTAGGGCTTCGCCATTTCGACGGTGCGCCACCGTAGTACCGTGCCGCGTGATTCTTTTTCACTTTCAGGGCTCAGCGATGCTCGCCCGTTGGGCTCAACTTCTGCCACTGAGGTGATTTCCCAGCTTATGCCGAGGTATCGTACCGATAGGCCATGATACCATGTCAGGCCAGGCACGGCACAAGGCTCGTTGGCCTCGCCACGACACGACACGACACGGCACGAGCACGAAAAATTTCTGTGCAGTGCCTCGTGCCGGCCGGGCCGACCCAACCCTATTGACACCTCTAGATTTAGTTTCACTTTTATGAATGACATTTAATGGTTTGGCTATCATGATGTGAAAATATAGTTTAAAGCAAATGTGGTTATATATGAGGAATATTGTAGTGACCAATAAGATGTATTGCAATGTAGAAAGTTGTGGTGATAGTGCGGTAGGGTCATGACATATAATGAATGCCATGAAATTCACTAGTATCTTTTTATTTTTGTGACAATTAACTAACATCTATTTCTTCATTTTCAATTCATTATGAATTACTTCATTAGTTGGGATATGTTGGTTAGTAGGTTCAGTCTATGTGGCAAGATGAGATGTCATGATATCGTATAGTGGTGACTCTAGATTTTGTGACATCATCTTTGATAAAATTTGTTTATGAATTAGAACTTTCCATTGATTTCACTTTTGTTTTTTGCCCTTCTACTTTTTTGTAACTTCTTGATGTTATTGATATATAATGCTTCTGGTTTGTCATGGTATAGCTAGGAAATCTATTAACATTTTTGTCTTTCATTATGAGTGCAATCTATCCAATTTAATTCCAAATAATTTTCATTGTCGTGTCTATGTGATTTGGCCTCATTTACATCAGTACCATTTGGTCTTCTTTCACATCATTTGTTTTCTTTATCGTCAATAGTAGTGCAAGAATACTTACCTTCAAATGATGGCTTGGATACTACCTTTTGCTGATTATAATTAGAGCTTGAAACTCCTTGTATTTGGTACTCAATCAAGTTACTTTCATTGTTCTACTAACATGGACCATAGTTGTACTATAGATTTCCTTGGTTTCATTATTATAGATTCTCATGAAGTCTCATATTTGGATGATAATGTTTAGAGATGTTGTTGTTATCTTATAATATATTCTATATTCTATAAAATATTTTATTCTTCTACTTGATAAATTGGGTTGAAACTAATCATGGTTGGTTGTTACAAAAAAATTATTTCGTCCATACTTTTTATCTTAATTTTGTTAGGATGAAATTAGCTAAAGAATATTTCAATTTTTGCCTCCATAACTATATATATATCTAACTCCAAATTTACTGCTTGCTTCATTCCATTAGCTCTTTCTTTTAAAGTTTGGTAGTTATTTTGAGCTTGTTTCTCAAATTTAAAGTATGTTTCCTCATAAAATTTGTACATTGTGGAACCAACCAAGGATGTATCCATAGTGAATCTCATCAAATAATATAGCCTGTTATAGAATATTTAGGTTTGGAACCATAACTCAAATGTGTGTTGTGCCACCTCTTTAGTAGGCCTTTAAATTAGTTTTAGGCATCATATAAGGTCTCCTACTCCTATTGTTTGAATTGATTATTCTCATACCTTAGTTATGATATGAATAGATGTGAGAGGAACTAGGTTAAAAATGCTTAAACTAGTTCATCTTAACTCTCAATTAATTCTTGAGATAAGTACTAAAACTAGCTTCTTGCTTTTTCCATCAAAGAAAATGGAAATAGTTTCGATTTTATTGGATCCTAAATATCTCTTTTCATTTTGACCATGTAGCACAACTTCAAAAATATCATATTTTGATTTTATGAAATATGTCTTTCATATTGATATTGTTGTATTATGGCTATGAGACTTGGCTTCAATTCAAAGTGATTTACTAGAATAGGTTGTCTTTGAATCCTAAAGTTGTTATCTATTAACGTTGGCATCAATAATTCTCAAGGGTTCAAAGGGGGAATAATCTATTGATTAGCATGTTCGGCACCTCATTAGTTATCAATTGCTATCATTTTTCTCCATAATTTCTTTATCAGTCATTTGTCTTAATAAGTGTCTCATAGCCTTTTTATTTCTAGTCTAGAGTCATTGCCTTAGTCCTAGATCTTTATTTCATATAATTTTGTGGCTATAAAACAAAATAAAGCAAACAAGTATAAAACAAAAATTTTATCTAATCAACTAAAAACATGAACTAATTTCCTTCCAAGTATTTTGGTCAACTCAAAATTATCCAATCAAAATAAAATTAATTCGTAGTAATAGCACCAAAAACTTGATGCTCTATTGTAGTAATACCAAAAACTTATTGTGAGCTTGCTAATCATGGAAACAACTTGATTATTCTTGATAATGAAGCCAAAATATCATTAGGCATATTACGAAACACAATTAGCACATAAAAAAAATATGCTAATTGTGTTTCATAAATATATGAATTGTAAAAGTAATAAAGTAGACAAAAGTCAAAATATCAATTACATAGTATTGATAGATACATAAAATAAATTTACACACTTGTCAATCATCCCAGTGCTAATCACGATCAAGTATATTTAATTTTGAATTTATTATGAGATCCAATGAATTCATGATGATTTAAACGCATCTAATCTCAAAAGATAGTTAAAATCTAGGGTTAATTTATTTTATCATGTATGATGATGTTTTCTCTAATTGTGTTGTGGTAATGTAATACATATTTGTTGTATGAAGAATAAAAAGATGCGTGATTTTCATTCATCTTATTAACCTTTAAGAGTTAATCATCCATAGGATATCACTACCATGTATAATTTTTTATGGTTGTGCCTTCAATATACCTATCACCATCTACTAAAGAAGCACATTTACCAAATAGTTACCAACATCATACATCCTACACCTTTTTAAAAATTCATTAACTTCCCTTGTTAGTTGTTTTGACTATGCATATCTTTATTTTTTGGCTAATAATTCTAGAGAACACAAACCTATATGGTCATAATTTTATTTATGCTTTTAGCTTTATTAGTATAATAATTGTATCAAGTAGACTTATGTCAACCTAGGAAATCCACTTATGGAGATGTCGCAAAAAGAATATCAGCCAATGGCTGTTTCTTATTTTTTAATGCACATCCCCCTTGCATATGTCCAATAGCATACTTGTCATTATTTACCACATCCAAAAGAATGCTTTCATTGGCTGATAGAACCCTAGATTAGGCATTCTAAAATACTCTAATATCAATCAACATTTAATATATCATAAAACTAGAAATCATTCACTAGAAACCACATTCATGATAAATAATTACATAAACCATCCTTAGATTCCTAAACTTGCCTTACATTTGGAAGAGATTTGAGTGAGTAATTTAGAATTTATCTCACCAAATATAGTATTCTTCAAGACAACATGCATTTTGGATCTAAGTTTCAATTCTGGTTCCCAATCTAATCTATTTTGCAATTGAATTCTATATTTCTATTTTCCTAATAGGGGTGGCATTAATAAGCCTCATATTCTTCTGTTTTCTATCTCAGATCACTTCTTTTCTTCTCCCTGATCTCTTTTAATTATTATCAAGTCTAGCTTTTATATCATCAAATCTTGTTTGTAAGACAAATTCAATAGGGTGCCATTGTATCTCTAATGAGCTTCATGTCGTGATGTTGAGTTGATGTCTTAATAGAGGATTGAGTTGAATTGCCTTTGTCATAGAAAATGCCATGCCATAGTTATGCATGTTTGAGGATGATGTTGAGATGCAAGCATAGTCATGCCCTTAGTATGATGTCATGATGTGAAAAAAATGTTATGACAAAAAATAGCTTCATAGAATTGAAATATTGTGATTTTAGTCTTATAACAATAATGTAGCAACCTTGAAATGATTGTCATGACTTCATATTATCATTCAAACATGGTTTCGACTTCGTTTCAATGTCATGATTGAGATTCAATACTTTTGTTTTTGTGACATAAAAATAATACCGAGATAAAAAATGTATTTTATAGAAAATGAGGTTGCAACTCAAAAATGTTGACAGGACCAAGAAGAAGGTGTTGCAACATAAAATATTATTGCAAGCACATGGTAGAATTATGATGTATAATGAATGTTGCGACCAATATTTAGAGTTATGAAAAAGAAATGATTGTTTTGAATACTTCAAAGGTATGTGCCAATATTATTGATGTCGCCACATTAAAAATCTTGTGACTTCACATTGCTCTTCTATTTTTAGCCCTATGTTCCACCAAACATGTATCTTGTACTAAATTTATAGTTGATTTCATTAATTATCATCAAAATTCATCAAAAATCCATTTTTGTGATATATATCTTTATGCACCTTTGTCATAAACATGTTGCATGAACTAAGCCAAAAATATTATTTAAAACATTGTACTTTCAATGTTGAACAACATGTGAAAGCCATCTTCTCTTAGTCATCTATGGTAATAATGATTTGGTTATAACCTAAATATCCATCCAAAAAATTAATAATAAAATGTCTTGCTAAATTATCCATCATTTGATCTTTGAATAAAAAAGGATGGTAATAATTTCTTGTCATCTTGTTGAGTTTTCGAGAATCTATGGATACCCCACCAACCAATAATTGTGCATGTGGAAATATGCTCTTTTTTTTCATCTTCACAACTATCATTCTGTGATTATTTGGCACAACATAGATGGGACTCATAGAAGAGCTATCAGATATGACATATATGATTCCAATTCAAAGTCACTTTAGTACTTCTATTTTCACCATTTCTTCCACCATGGGATTCAATCTTCTCTGATGCTCATCTATTAGCTTGAAATTATACTCCATGAAAATTTTATGCATGTGGATTAATGGACTGATTCATTTTATATCTACTATTTACCTTGTAAATACCACCATGTATTGATGGATCTTCATTAATACTTTATGTTGCTTCTCTTCCAACAAAGATGAAGAAATGATGATCGGCTTCATTTTATTATTTCCCAAGAAAGTATATCAAAAATGCTATGGTAGTTCCTTCATAATTAAACAATATGAAAACTTATATATAACAAGTGTCATGGTTTCTTTAAGTGATGTCATTATAGAAGATGTTGTGACTTCTTTTTGTAGTGCTGCAACCTCTTTAGTTGTAGCATTAAAATCATTCATCACAATTTTTTCAAGATACAATGTGGCTTATTCAATTTCTTTCACAATTTATTTTTACATTGTGACTTCTTCCATCTCTATCATGACATCAATAATTGTTGTTTCTTCATCATGCATTATTATTTTTTAAACATCATGCCATCTTTGACTCCTAACTCGACCTTTTGAACTTCACAATCTTCATTCCCCTACTTCATTACAATTTTGATTTGCCATCACGACCTTTTCAAAGAGTGTCATATTATTAAAACATGCAGTGATGTTTGCAAAACCTGTAGCCATTTCATTTGATTTTTTAGAGCTCTCCTTGATTTATACATTCTAGATTTTATCTTTTGAGTTTTTTTTCATTAAGTATATAAATTAACTATTGTAAGCTAGGACCAGACTTTCTAGTCTCCAACAGATTCCCTCGTCTCCTTGTGGGAGTTGAAAAATTTTATAAATGTTAAATTTCTTTTGTTCTTAGCCGACTCAAAGTGTCAACTATCAACTCACCATTCTTCATTTCAATCAGTGTTTGTCTAGTAGCCATCAAAGATTTTTGTAGAACTATTGGTGTATTATTCTTATATTCAATATATATTATCATAAAATTTATAGTAAAAATAAACTTGCCAAATTTCACTAAGATATCTTCAATAATACCCCTTGGATGAATAAGAGATTTGTCTACCATTAGCAATGAGAGTCTCATTGGAATGACTTCGTGCAAATTCAATTTATTCACCTTTTTTTAGGGCATGATATTGATGCTCACTCATAAGTCTCACAATACTTTTTTGAACATGTTCTCTGATCACATGATGGATAGTAAAGCTTATAAGATGTTTTAGTTTCTATGGAAGCTTTCTTTATATGATATCATTGTAATTCTTAGTCAAGTTGTTAGTCCTTTAAGATTCCATACTTTCTTGTTGCTCAATATATTTCATAAACTTCACATAAATCAGTATCATGCATCAACAAATAAAATATCTAGTTCTAGCTTTTTAAATATTTTTTAGAAATTTTCAAACCGTGCTCATTTATCTTCACCTTCCTAAATTTTATGAAAATGGTAATGGCGGGGTGATCATGGAAGAATAATATTGAGATGATATTCTTCTAGGAACATATTTTCTTTTCATTTTAGTTTCTTCAATTCCACCTCAACTTCTCCTTCCCATTCATTTCCAAATTCCATTCTTCATTTCCATTTACAATTGTCTATTCCATTTTATTTTCAATGCTTCTAATTCCTTTCCACTTCTAAAAGTGGCCATCATGAGTCACTTTGGATTCTTTTCAATATCATTAGAAAATGATCAAGATGATTCTTTTTTTACTGCATGAAAATGCTACTCAATGTGAGTTTTAATTATCTTCATATGAAATCCATGTTGTTTACCTTTGTTTCCATCCTAACCATTTTTTTATCCGTGTTACTCAAATTTATTTCCATCATATCCATTATGTTGCTTTCTACATCATTTCTCCTTTTTATTTCAGTCAATAATGCCAAGATGATATCCTCAAAGGATTATGACATTTTTCTCCTTGATACTTGGAGTTTGAAGCTCCTTGACCATGAAATTCAGCTTCATTATTGAAATTTTTCTGATGTGGAAGCTATTGCACAATGGATGGATTACTATTATAAATTTTTTATGATACCTAATTTATTGGTTAGATAATATTCCAACAATTTATTAGTAAGTGTGTCTCATCAATAAAGATTCACAAGTATATGTGTCATATAAATAGCAAAGAGGACTTTCATCTATATATTAATCCCATTAAAATTATATTGATAGTTTATTCAAATAATAGTGAGACAACAAATTTCTAGTAAAGGAGATAATTAAGAATTTTGGAATAACTCTTAAATTCTATAGTTTGTCCACTTACTTCATGAGATACATATTCAAATAATACAAATTATATTGGATATAAAATAAATATTGGATTATTGTAAAATGACCTTTTTCCCTAACAGCATACAAGCAAGTTATCATCATTGATCTCATCTCAATGATGGTCCCTTCTTAGCTATCCCTTTAATACTTTACCATCTAGATAAAAAAAATATCTTTATTTGAAATTCATTCATACCTTTTAGGAAACTTATCAATTACTCTTGATAGTTACTTCATATGTACATTACTATTCCTTAGCATAAATGCCAATAATTGATGTAGTTTTTAAGTATTTATACTTTTGGCTCTTAAGTAACATACTTACGCAATTAATATATGTTTCCATCATGTTTTACTACTTGGAATCATATGAGTGAAAGTAACTCTAAGAATTGTCACCACCTTATGTATCATAATACACTCACATGTCAAATAAATTACCTATCACCATCCTACATAGTGATAATGCAACTCATACACTAAAACTGAAACCCTTAGGAGAACTTTTTATATAACATACACCTCATTCAAGTAGTAGTTTTTTTAAAATATATACAATGGATTTGTATATAAAATCATACATACTTTCAGGTTCATGAGCATCATACTCACAATGACAAACATACCTAAATATTGAGTTTCAACATATAGGTTTATTTTGTGCATCATGCTCATAAGGGCTATTACTTTATTCCTTTCATATGCATGAATGAACCTCATACTTTAAATGTCGCTTTCCACTAGAAAGACACATATAAACCCACTAATAATCTAATCCCTAATTCAAGTTTTATTTTATTAAAGTATTAATCAATTTCCATTTCACAACATAGATCAAACATATTTATTAATCACAAAAAAAATATTCATACATCACATAAATTAAAATTACATAAACTCTACACCTTAATTTATCTTAAAGTAGAGGAGCGATTCCACATGGTACAAGAGAAAAAGCCTTGTGAATCTTTGAGTTCCAATTGATACTTGTCACATGAATCTAGGAAACAAAATCCAATCACATGCTATTGCTATTTTAGTTGATTTTATTAAATCTACCCTAAAGAGGAGGTGGGGGGGGGGTGTGAGGGATTGATAGTCATGCCCCTCAAATCTAGTGACTAGATTATGTTTTATATCTCATTCTTGCTTATAGATCTTTTAGGAAGTGCAAAAATCACTCATGAGTTTCTTGATGCAGATTTTCCTTTGTTTTGGTACATGGAGAAGTAGAAAAAGATTTCTAAGATTTCTTCTCTTTTCTCTGTTATACTTTAATATTTTTGCATTTCTCTAAGTTAAAAGTCTTGGCTTTTGAAAGATATCATAACTTTAGCCTTGATCTTTTGAGCTTGAGGTCATGACTCAAGAAAATGGCAACATCTTTGGAATCCATCCCAATCTTTCTAAAACATAAAGTCATGATATTAGCAAGTATTTATAACATGTGTTTTTTGTCTCTATTATACAAAGTGATAGTGTTAGGAATGGTCATGACTCTAACATTAATAATTATTTTATTCATTATATGGTCATGATATTAGAAATATTTGAGCCAATAGGAATAGCCATGACATTAGTACATAAAATGATCATGATATTGAGAATGAATGCAGCACTGGAAATATTCTCTCTTATGTACAATATGACCATAACATTGAGAATGATCATGATACTAGAAATAATCTTTATTGTGCATAATATGGTCATGGTGCTAAGAATGAATGTAACTTGGATCTTGACATTTTTTAATATATTGCATGAATACAACACTACAAATGATTGCGACATTGGTAATTAGTTCATACATCAAAGTTATGTTATTGCCTTCTCTTGAGGAAAAAAGTTGCAGTCTTGGAAAGTAGTCATACTTGAGTAAATGCCCTTAAACATTCTATGTTCAAAAGTCAAACATTATAGCTTCATAGCTTCGTAGCTTCATATAAGTGTTTGGAAAGTAGTCATACATCAAAGTTATGAATGTTTGAATAATTATTGTGGCTTTGGTCTGAGAAGATTTTATTTTGTAACTTTATATAACTCAAACATTATAGCTTTGTGTAAAAGGCATGGCTTTGATATTAGAATAAATAGTATTTTTTCACATTCTTCACATCACAATTTAGTTTCTTCATAGCCCAGGAAGCATGATGTTCCATCCATATTGGTAAATGACAATCCTTTACAAACACTTATATGTATGGTGACATTCGGATGGGTATTTTGAAATTAATTATGTGTATTTATAAAGTTTCATCCAATCATTGAGATCAATCTCTCTTACATGATTTGACTATCTTTTCTATAATATTTTTCATCTCTTGATTAACAAATTTTGCTTTTCTATTGCACAATGGTTGATAAGAGATTACTTTCTTTATCATTATAATACATTGAGGAGCTCCAAAATGAGCCAGGATGTTTCTATGCATAAATTTTTCACTATATTGGCATCATTCTCTTGTTTGAAAAATGCTTCAACCTTATTTGATACATAATCTACTACCAAGAGAATATATAGATTTTTTAAGGAAGAAGGAAATGACCCCATAAAATCAATGTCCCATACCTAACCATGATATAATTTATATTGAACCAAAATTATATCTTATGAAGCTATATTATGCCATGATATTTCTTATAATGTTTTGACATCATATTCATGGGAATGATTGACAATAGTCATGACTTGCTTTATAGTTATGATATTATCTTAACACATCTATACCAATGTTGTGACATTCCATGTTGAATTGCTTATAGAAGAAATTAAACATGATTTTCAAGCATGACATCAACCCAATATTTTGACTTGGAATTCATTAAAGATGAGATAGGCACTGATGATACCCAAGAATATAAAAGCTAAATTTAATGAATTACAAAAGAGAAAAAAACTCAGGAAGAAAATATGATCGAATAAAAGCTTCAATGCCACCTTGAATATGGAAACAAAACATCACAGACATGAAATTGAAAGGATTTGGAACCAAATTTGAAACTTATATCCTAATTCTGATTATCTTAGGGGATACACAATTTGATGAGATGATACCCAAATCACCTCACTAGAATACCTTCCCAATGTCATGCTAGTTGGGAACATAGGGTGATTTATGTAAATATATATGATGGATGTGGTTTATAATGAATAATTATGATTTCTTTATATATTGAATATTGATCAATATGGGTATGTGTTAGAAGATCAATCTAGGATTCCATCATTTGGATGGCCTATGTGTGTTGGATCTGGTAGATGGTGGTAACTAAGTCATGAGAGATTACTCAAGGTGCATGCATCAAGAAAAAATAATAGCTCTCCAACCATATTTTTCTTATGATGGCTTCATTAGGTGGAATCACTAGGTTTGTGTAAGTTCAATTGATGTGGGTATGGTATTAATAAATTTGAAAGCAAAAAAACTATTATGACCATATCAATGTATATTATTTATAAAAGCTAGCCTTAAAATGATGTGATGGTATCTTAGAACCACTAGATTTTGGGTCCACCAATCCTTGGATATTTTGTGTTAGTTTTGATAAATAATGATAGGTAAGCAATTCAACATACAATAGAATATTCATCAATAAGAAGTGATGGCCTTGAGATCACCTTTTTCATGTATGGCTTCCATGAATGTAATTACATGGGTGACATAAGTTTAGACTCTGGTGGATGGTAAATGAATTATGAGTGGCCAATGGATGGTAAATATGTAGCATCAATAGATGGTGGCTAGTATACTAAAGACATAACCACAAGTGGATCATCCATTGTCATGATAGCCCATGGTTGATGTTGCAACTTTGTTATATATAGCACATCACCAAAAGTTTATTAGATGATTGTATACATCTAATAAAAACCCACAAGTAAATGGATCATATAAGTAATACAATGCATACAAGTCTAGATATTGATCCTACAAAGATCTTATGGGTAGTTGATCAATCAAAACTGAATTAAATACGATTAAAGTTGAGACCATAAACTTGGCTCTTGGATAGATACTTAGACTCTAAAATTGGTTTACTTTTTTGTGTATGATGAGTTTTTCTTATTATTATTGCAATGCTATTCTTGATTGTTAGACTAAGGGTAGAAAGGTGTGGATTATCCCTTGCCCTCATTGCATAAAAAATAGTTATCAACCATGAAGTATCACTACAATGGATGGTCCCCTTATAGTTATATCTTTGATATTTTAATTACTACTAAAACCACATTTTATTCACATATCATCCACATTTCTTTGAGTATGCATCTATATTCTTCTTCCTAAATTATCATGAGAGACATGAAATAATATGGTAATAGTTATATTTGATCATTTAGCTTTGTAAATATCATACTCGCATGAATTAACATAACTCTCTATTTGAGACTCAGAGTATTGCCATTTTGGTATATTTTATATTGTTTTCAAGAAGTGTTATATTGAATCTATGCTTTAAATGAAAGGATTTCACTAAAGTGCAACTCTTATGGAAGTATATGAATAGAAGTAATCTTGGATGTAAATTGAGTTGATTTGGTGGAAAGCTAAATTGAAAATAAAAATATCAAGGAAAGTTGTGACATCTTTAATGTCATGACTTGATTACACTCACACATACCTATTGAGAAGTCTAGAATGCCTTTTCTGGTTACAACTATGCAAACAAGTATGATAATCTTTGTAGGTCACAATTCTACCACCTGATTGTCATAATCTTTCACCAGGCAACTTATATTTTTTTACTGCAACATTATCTTGGAGTCATAGCCATATTTGTTCTAAAACATTATTTTGGTTGTCCCTTTATTTTAATTTTGTAGCAACAAAGTACTAGTATAAAAAATCATGACATTTTTTAGTGTCTTTACATATTTGTTATAGAGTTAAAAATCATAAAACACTAAATAATTTTTAGTCATGATAAACTTTTTCTACCATGACTATTTACTCTAGAGAGAAACATCCTAGGTCGTAGCATTCCTGCTACCATGATATTGCATTCCAAAAAGGAAATTCTTCAGTAATGACATTGTTTCCTTTGTTACTTTGAGTTCACAGAGAAAATTTATCAATTATTGTCATTCTTGCTACCAAAATCATTTGCACTAGAGAACAATTACCTTAGTCATAGTATTAATTTTCTATCATTACTTATGTGATCTACAAAAGATTCAACTACATGGCAGAGTCATTAATTCAACCTAAAATTGTGACTAACAGCTTGAAGAGATACATAATAACTCAATGGGATCCTAAGGATATAAAGGGGGACTTTGAGATTTTTGGGATAGTTTAGAAAGAAAGAGAGGGAATTTTAAATTTTGAGGCCAAAGCCTTGTAACCCTAGGTGGTGCAAATTTCAACTTCTAATTAAGGTTAAATTCAAGGTGAATACAAGTAAGAATTTACTAGGAATAGGTTTTGACAATTTAATCTCAATGTTAATTGTCATTGAAAATCCTCAATTTGGTGAGATAAAATACCAAATATTTAATATGGATTCTTTTCCAATATTTAGCTAAATAGAGATATAGAGTTTGTTTATGTATGTGTGTTTGATAATTGAGTTTATATAACATTGAATTGTAGTAATGTGTTGTTTTGATGTTGATAGATGTATTTATTATTTAGAATAGATAATTATAATTCTACTCAAATATAGATTTATGCATATTGACCATGATGGATGGTAACAGTTATGTGACAAGATAAACTTAAGAAATTTGATGGGATAGAAGCAATTGCATATTTCAAGAGTACAAATGAATTCATGATCATGTCATTATACATATTCTAAAAAATGACCTAATGATGTGAGGGGTATGTAGAACATCTAACCTATGGGTTTTATCATAGTGTGTGAGTTGTGTGTTGATTTTGATGAACATTGATAGGTTGGTCATAAAACACATACAAGTAGAGATGTTTTTAAGGTGGTGACCACCCTGCAAGTAATTTTCTCTTATATGAATTGCATATGTCAAATTCATAAGAAGATGTACGTTAGTTATTATGAGTATGATACATAAGAAGCTAAAAGCACAAATATAATTATTACCTCATCATTTCACATTTTTTGACCTTAAAGATTTTAGAATAGAAAAGCATATTCAAAGTAGCCATCAAGAAAAAATGACATTCTCTAAAAGTATAACTTTGAGGAGATCATTCTTGGTAATGAAAGTCCAAGGGTGATAATCATCTTGTATACAAATAGGAAAATGAAGCAGTTCAACATCAATCTATCCTACATATGATAATTGAGCATAATATTATCCCAAAACTAAAGAAATCTCAAGATATATAAGAAAGTAAGCCAACCCTAGAGTATGAGTATCTTTGGTAGATACAAGTTTTTCAACTCAACTCAAGAAATAGTTACTTAACTATTGGTTGGTTAAAGTACTCCATAATTCCTTTAGGATTAATATTTAGATTTACATCTTCTTTACTACTTATACAACTTTATACTTGTAGATCTTCATTGGATAAAATCAATTGATCAATTAGATGTTGGGACTGAATCACAAACTATATATTTTGGCACTAAAACAAAGTTGTCATAGGATTTTTGCACCACCATAGGGGATTGTTTTAATTGATTTAGTTAACTTGAGTTTTCATAACTATCTTTCAAAAAATGACAGTTTTGTTTCTAATTGTTTGAAAAACAATTTTTTGCTTAATGTTTATTTTGGGCTTGTATTTTTTTTTTTTTTGTTTATTTTGTAGCAACCACATTTATATGAACTAAAGATCTAGGACTGAATTCATACATCTACACCTAGAAATTAAGAGAACAAGAAGAAATATTTTGAGGCTAAGAGTTAAGAGAGAAAATATAAAGAATAATAGTAGTAATGAAATTAACCAAGGCAAAGTAGAAAAAACTATCCAACAAACCATTCCTCATCATACCTTGAGAGACTATTGGTAGCCAATAATGATGGTAGCTACTCTGAGATCTGAATGTAACAGACACATGAAAATCACTAGGAGTTAAAGCCTAGTCTAATAACTTGGAGTCAGCATGGTAAATGATTTTCAGAAGATCCAAATAGTCACATTGTGACATTCTTGGTGTTTTGTGACACTATGAAGATAAATAGAGTTAGCATGGATGAAATAAAATTGAGACTTTTTCTATATTGTTTGAGAGACACAGGTAAGAGCTAGTTTCTATTCTTATCTAAAGGATCAATTAAGAATTGGGATAAACTTGTACAAGTTTTCCTCACAAATGTTCTTCTCATATCAAGTTGCCTTTTAAGTAAGGGGAGATATAAGACAATTAAAAGAAAAAAAGCATGACATATTATAAGATGTTAGCAACCAATTCAAAATTTATTAAAGAGGTACCATAATATGGATATGAATCATGGTTCAAAGTTTAGCCTTTCTACAATGGTCTAAACTACCTAACGAGGTGCATAGTTGATGCAACCTCAAGTGGTTCCCTCATGAACAAGTCATTTGAGGAGGCTCATTTCCTATTTGAAGAGCTGGTTAAGAATAACTATAAAACTTTAAATTAAAGAGTATTTGGAAAGAATTAATCTAAAGTATTAGTGTTGGATAGACTAATGGTGATAGAGATGAAGCTTGATGTATTTTTTCAAAATATTTGTGGCCAATTATGACCAAAGATCTAGTGTACAAAAAATTTTTATTTTTTTCAATAGTAAGAACTAGATAATTTTGACCTCATTTATCAAGTAGAGAAAACTAATATTATGTAAAATAGAGGGCATGTGTTCAGTCCCAACAACAATGCTCCTACTCACTACTATTTTATAATGAGAAAACATAAAATTCTATCATATAGAAGTCTTGAGAATGTGTAGCAAAATATGAAATAATTTCAAAATAAAGATTGGGAGAAACTCAATGGGATGCCAAATGCAAGGAGTTTTATGTTCCAATTATAACTACCTAAAGAGAGTAGTAAACTTATCATTAAAAGATAATATTATTGTGCTCTTATAATGACAAAAAGGAGAAATGATATGCAAAATAACTAGATGGATTAGATTGAAATAATGCTAGAACACATGAACGTGATGATAAAGATTACTAAAAAAACTTGGTAACCTCACACTATCGATGAAGGAGAAGAATGTAAAGGATTACAAAGTGATACAAAGGTGAATCCAAATAATTTATATCTATAACACTTAGAACTGGCATAGAATTAAAAGACATAAAATAGAAAAGAACTCATAATGGCTTTATGAAGTCAAGAAGGAGGCTATGGTAGACAATGTAGAAACTTTTTCCAAAGTCACACTACCCAGCACCATGGAATTCGATGTCGTACTATTTCCCAAAGTTAAGGAACTACCAAAACCTACTATCAAATTCATACCACTAGCTATTATATGTGAAGTAATAGAATTTGAGAAAAAGATGCGAATTAAAAAAAGTATAAAATAGAAGGATGACATACCAAAAAATGACTATGCACATGGTAAACAAACTCTCCAACATAATCTATTTTTATAATAGTTTAGAAAGTGAAAATTAGATTAGTAATTGGAAAAATTCTATAATTTCTTCAAAACTTGGATGTCAACATTCCATTTGCTAAAATTTTATCTTAGATACCTCACTATGTGTAATTTATAATGGAAATCATGAGTTGTAAGAAAAAATTAAAGATGTATAGGATGATAAGAATAACTAAGAAGTATAACACAATCATTCAAAATAAATTTCTGAGAAAGCTAAAATATCTAAAGAGTTTTACGATTCCCTGCACCATTAGAGAGTATACTTTCTAGAATGTATTTTGAAACTTAGGAGTGAGTGGTAACTTGATGTTATTGTCCATATTGCAGAGGGTGAATGTTGGTGAGATAACTTAAACTTTTTTTTTCACTACAAATGACCAATCGATCATTAATGTTTCTAAGGGGGGTTATAAAAGATGTGCTTGTCAAAGTTGACTAGTTTATTTTTCCTGTTGGTATGAAGAAGATGGAAACCCTACTAAGTTATTCTCAATTTTAAATTAAAAAAAATATTATAGTAGACTTGGATAAAGAAAATTATTATGAAGTAGTGTGACATTTTTTGAAGTCATGATAGTACAAGAATCAATATCAAACTACCTCGAAGTTGCAAAAGAAGAGGCTAAAATAATAAAATTCTTAAATGAAGAACAAGATGGATTGGTAAAGGGAACTTTCAAAATTATAGAAAAAGTATATGAGAAGGAAAGACAACTACTAATTTTTGATATACTTGGATATAAAGATAAAGTGAATATAATTATCACTAATTATCACTAAAGATAAAGTGAAGAAGCAAAAATTGTTGTGCAAAAGGAAGTCCGAACTTTTACAAAATGGTGACTATACAAGTGGCACTAATGAAAGAAATAGTTGTGGCAAGATAATAAGTGACAACTTTGATGAAATTGAAGCTTAATCAAGAATCCACAACTTTTTCCATAGTCTTGAATTTACTATTCTAGAGAACAAATATTAATGACATAACTTCATAAAAATTGGCGGCATTAATGAAGAGGAGCACACTCAACAATATTGTGACCTATTCATAAAGTTGTGATATTCATCGAAGAACATCGCAAATCAAGGTACCTAATAATGGTCCCACGTTATAAGAGAATTTCAGAACAATGCTGAGAAGAAGGATTATATTGAGAAGTTGCCTTGACTACTAAAATTATCTGTTGAAATGAAGATTAAAAAATTAGTCTATCTAAAGATGTTAAATATAACAATACTTAAAAGGAAACCCAAGATTTATTTTTGTGCTATGTGTTGTGATTTATTTTATTTTATTATGTATACATTTCACTCAGATACTTGTACATACACCAAAAAAAGTTGCGAAACTCAATCCTAGTCATAAGTTTCTTTCATGACAAATAATGATGTTACTGTACTCAAACCTAACTATGTCTTTCTTACACAAAAAACAAAGTCATGGTACTCAAACCATCCACACCTATACCTTTAAAAAAAATTCACCATCAAATGCTATGTCATGTCTATTTCTTATCTACCATGACTAAAATCCTAACCTTATAAAATGCATTAATGCTAGTTTTTTTTTTTGTGAAAACTCTTCTATTTCTTCTTCTCCACTAATGATTTAACTTGTTGTAAGATATATTTTCAAACATCAATGTGATAATGGAGGAAAGAACATTGATTTTAAAGTTTAGGGAAAAAAAGAGAGGAAATTGAAATGATTCATAAGGTAAGGCTAATAGCCTTTTGACAAATGTAACCCATAACTAAGAATTCTTCCCAAGTTTTAGCACCTAAACACACCTTTTTTACTGAAAGGAGAGAAAATGGATGACTTCTGCATTAGTAAAGAAGAGATTTGTGGATGAGTAGAGATTTGGAGAATCCTTCTACCCCTTCAAGATGATGATGATAAATAAGAGGAATTGAGATAGATTAATTACTTACATGGAAAGGGTGAAAGTGATGGTCTTGAAAAAATGTTACTCCAATCATAATGACAAGCAAGATAAGAGGTACTATGTACAAGCTATTTGTGTGTGTTTTATATGAGACTTTATAAATGATTAGATAGTTGATTTTTCTATCTGTTGTAGGAAATGTGACTTAGATAAAGTCCTCACTCTTTTAAAAAATATGAAGTTGGAGATTGATGATTGTGAGATTCAATTGAAAGTGAAGTTAATCTTAATGCATAATTCATTAGTAGCTAAATTGGAGAAAAATGATAGCAAGTGGGAAGAATGCAAAAAGAGAAATGAAGCAGAAGACAATGGAATGCATATTTGTGCTTTCCTAAAACAAGACTAATAATTTGGGTTATAAAAATCTGGTAAGAGGAAATAAAAAGAATAGTTATTGGAGTGATCAGAAGAACTGAAGACTTTGGACAGCTCTATGAATCTATTATAAATGAGTGGCAAAAGTTGATAAAGGGCAGATATGTTGAAATAGACAATAAAATGAATTAATGAGAGAAATAATGAATACAAGATTAAAAGAAATAATGAATAAGTTATTTACATTGGGCACTTGTTGTGACTTTATTACGCTACTTAATTTTTATAGTTAGATAATATTTTAAATGTTTATTAATGAGTATATCTCATCAATAAAGATTTGTAAGTAAATGAGTCATACAAGTAATAATATAAATTTTCATTTAAATATTGATCCCATAGAAATTTTATTAGTAGTATTATTCGACTATGAGACAACTCATTTTCAGCAAAATTGATTTTCAAATTGTTATATAATCTTCGGGCCATTACTTTATACATTTAATATGTATGAAATTATTTAAGTTGCTCAACTTATATTATATTGTACATAGAATAAATGTTGGGGTATTTGCAATAATTCATTGCCCTAATGGCATACAAGGTGGCTATCACCATTGAACCCTTCCCAATGTTAGTCCCCTCATACTTATTCCCTTGGTACATCACAACCAAGACAATAATTCATCTCTCTCGAAAGGCATTTATCATATTATACCTTCTTGAAATTTAGTCAAATTCATCAATAATAAACTCAATACTCTTACTATTGACATAGTCAGATATCACATGTTGGCAACTAATATATGACTTTAATATTAGTTAGGTGTAATTTCAATGTTATCTCATATCTATTTGGAATTTCTTTTTTTTAAATCTCACCTACAAACATAGGCTGTCAAGCTCTTATTGTCTTTTAGGCACCCTTAGGTACATTAGTAAATTTCTTATTTTTTCTAGTGCAACAGAAATTATTTCATTCCTACCTATACTATCAAGTTAATTATATGATACATTCACCTAATATAAAATATTATACCTAATGCTCTATCTCTAATGATCTTAACAAATATTTTAATAGTCATTCAATTATTGGAAGTATTATCGAAAGTTATATTAAATATATTATTTTGAATATCATATTCATCTAAAGATTCGTATGATACACTTATATTTGGCAGGGTCATAATGAGAATGGAGAATCTAACGAAATCTTCATATCTTTTTATTAAGTTTCTATTTAGAATCTTCATAGTGGGTTGTGATACATATAAATGATACATCATCATGATTAATTTATATATTAGAGATCATGGACACCACTACACTAAATTTCCTAAATTTATTAATTATTAATTGTTTTTCATTTTTATAAAATTTATTATGTCATTCATACATGTGGATCAAGAAATCCTATGATAAGTAGGCTTGAAGTAGGTTTATATAATTCTGACTATCCTATGTCCTCTAATAATCTAAATGGGAGACTCATAATAGAAATTAGTTTGGTCATGCATTCTCTATCAATATTATTATGATATATGTAAGGGGTCAACAAAGCTGAACTAGATTTAGCTTGAAAGATTATACTACTATGTTTGGGTTTGTCTAGAATCAAATACACCATATTTTTTGGTTCATTGATTGGCATGCCTATTTAGGTTCTCAGTCCCACATGCACTCCCACATGTATATATCTTTTTATAATTTATACATTGTTATGATTCTTTATTGACAACCCTAAAATTTTTAGTTTTTATTATTTAAAAGTATATCCAAACTATTAATGTTCGCTTAGTTTTTAATCTTTTAGGTGGCATATGGGTTTGGGTCGAGGGACTTAGAGATTTGGCCTTTAGTCTTATGGTTATATCTAGTTTCTACCTAAGGCCTTTCAATAAGGTTATCATTTCCATTAGGATTGGAGAAAATAAAGTTTCTACTTCAAACCTTTCAGTAGGGTTATCATTGTTATCTACATCTAAGTTTATATCAATTTGATACTCATTTTCATTAAATTTACTATGTGATACTTTTTTTATTTATTTATATTATTTAAATTAAATATAAAAGTTTTAAAAATATATTATTAAGTTATATGTACTAAAGTAGTACTGTAACAACAAAATTTTAAAACTAGTACCCTACTTACAAATTGCTTCTTTGTAAATTCTAATTTCTAGAGTTGAGAGTCCATGCATCCAACTTGCATTGTTGTACTTGTAGTATTGCATAGGCTGATAAGCACACCCATACCATTGTTAACCATCTATCCCATTTCCATATACATGACCATTGAAGGTTGAATGTAAATTTAAATAAAAAAATATAGTGTATATTGCATTTCTAAATGCATGTCAAATATATATATTACAAGATGATATACTAAAAAAAGACTACACTATTCTTAAAGTTATAAGACAAAAATATGGGAAACTTAAAGAGTTAAAGAAAGAAGAGAAAAATTGAGAATGGATATCTAAATTCATTCCCTAATTATTTAGAAAAAAAGATAAAAATTTAATTAAAAAATTATTTTCTTTATTTTTTTATTAATTTTTTAAAAATTAAATAGGCCATAATCACGACACCTATCAGATTCTATTATCTATAATAGTTGAAATCAATGTGTTTGCTATAAAAAACCTAGATTAAAAAAATAATTTTTCAATTAATGTTGACATGTGACATTGATAGGGACAACCACAACCTATCACTGTCAATGTCAGAAACCCATAACAATAAAATGCAATAGGTGGCCAGTTGGCGTGGCTGGCCTATTTCAACTAGTCACATGGCTAGTTTAAAAAAACCCACACCATCGAGCAGTCACTCGATGGGACATGACTCATGACTTAGGACTTGATTATAGTTGGTCCTGACTCCTTAGGTAGGTGGACCGTGCTACCTAAAAAAGCATGTGGGTCATGATTGGTCTAATAGGACATGGCTCATGTTGGCCTACCATGACGTGAGCCATGGCATTGGGCAACATAGTTCAAGACCATGCATGGTGTTGGACCATGCATGGTCTTGAACTTTTAGAATACAATTAGTTATATCTAGACTAATTAGTATACAATATCAATCCTCATAAGATTAATATCTAGACTTACATCTACTTTATTACTTGTATAACATATATACTTTTAGAATACAATTAGTATATATAGAAAATGCTAAATGAGCTTTTAATGCCAATTTACGGAATCATCATATTTTCAGCATTATCAACAAGGTAGCAACACATGTCCTTATGAAACATTTGCATTCAAAAAAATATGATTTGGCTTCTGCAATGCTCTAGTAAGATTCTAGAGATTTATGATGGTCATTTTTATGATCTCATTGAAGATGTAATGAAAGTATTCATTTATGACTTCATGGTGTTCTTGTATTCATTTGAAGTTGCATGATGCACATAGAGGTGTCGTTGAACATATACAAGTAGAAGAAATTTTTAATTAACTATGAGACACGTCATTTCATCATGCAGAAGGGAAGTCTTTGTACATCTCAAATGCTTGAAAGACTTGCAAGTGGACAAGTGAAAGATTTTTTTTACTAAGACTTTAGTTCCACCAACAACCATGGAAGGCATGATCTATTTTCTTGGGCATGATATATTTTATCAAAGAATCATATAAAAATTTTCAAAGGTGATCAAACCTGTATGCAAGTTGATGAAAAACAAATTGATTTTGTTTTCAATGAAAAGTTCTTGGTAGCTTTTCAAGAGCTGAAACAAAGTTAAAAGTTTCTCCAATAAGTATTGTATCATATTGGGATGAGCCATTCAAAATTATGGGTGATACAAGGAACTATGCTAATGGAGTAGTTTTAGGGCATAAAAGAGATATAATTTTGAGGACTATAAACTATGCAAGTAGGACCTTGAACGAAGCCCAAGATAACTATACTAAAAATGAAAAGATGCTAGCCATGATGTTCCCATGTGACAAGTTTAATTCCTACATAATTGGAGCAAAGATGATAGTCTACACAGATAATGTAGCCATTCGATATTTAATGATGAAAAAATGACATCAAACAGAAATTGATCCTATGGGTGCTTTTACTCCAAGCGTTTGATATAGAAATTAAAGATAAAAAATGGAAGCAAAAAAGTGATAGGTGATCACCTATCATAGATGGAGATTGATGTGAAAGATAGTGAGGATTCAACTAAAAAATTTGAAGTTGTTACGAAAAAACATATATAGTTTTTAAAAACAAAGTTATCTTGGTTTTTTAATTACATAAACTATCTTGCTTGTAATACTCTGCCTCTATCTTTTAATTCTCAGCAAAGGAAGAAGTTTCTACTCAATGTTAAGAGCTATCTATGGGATGATCCTTTTCTATTCAGAAGATGTATTGATCAAATGGCGAGGAGGTGTGTGCCATAGGAGAATTGATTGGATATAATGATAAAATGTTATGCTTCACCATAGAAAGGACACCCTTGAGGAAGCAAAATAGCCTACAAAATATTGCAAGCTGGCTTTTTCTATTTCAAGATAGTTAAAGATTGCAAGAAAGCAGTGCATAGTTGTGATATATGTCAAATAATTGGAAATGCCTCAAAGAGGAATGTAATGCCTCTACATAATATTCTAGAAATTGAGATGCTTGATATATGGTGCATTGATTATATGTGCCATTTTCCATCTTATTTTGGAATTCAATATATTATCTTGGCAATAGATTATGTATCAAAGTATGTTGAGGTAGCTACCACATAGAAAAAATGATGCCAAAATAGCTATGAAGTTCTTGCACAACTATTGTTTAACAAGATTTGAAGCTCCATATTGCAAAATAAGCAATGAAGGGAGCCATATCTATGATATATTATTTGCTTCACTTCTTGGAAAGTATGATGTGAAACATATGAAGGCCCTAACTTGTCATCCACATTCCAACAAGCAAGTAGAAATCTCCAATTGATAAATTAATTTTTTTTTTTAAAGAGAGTCAAAGCTTCAAAAAGAGATTGGTCAAGATAGCTTTATGGGCATACAGAATATCCTTCAAAATAGCCATTGATATGTTACCCTATAGAATGCTGTTTGGAAAGACATCATTTTCTAAATGATCTAGAACATTGTGTATGGTGGGCCATGAAATAATTGACTTATGATCTAAAGAATGCGAAAGAAAAATGATATCTACAATTGAGTAAACTAGAAGAACTGAGGAATGAAGTTAATGAAAGTACCATAATATACAAAGATAAAATGAAGGAATGACATGATAAAAATTTATTTAGAAAGGAATTCAATGTAACAGATTGGGTGTTGGTCTTCAATTGAAGACTTAAATTATATCTAGAAAAACTGAGATAAAGGTGTTCATGATAGTCATTGTAATTACAATAACTCCTTATGTGGCTGTATGTTTGAAACTTGATGATGGGAGAGAGTTCAATATTAATGGACAAAAGATGAAATACTGTCAAGTAGACTAGAATGAGGAAAAACAAAACAATAGATGGAAGAATTATTTTTTTTTTTGAAAATAACCAAGTTGGAAGTTGGAAGTTTGAAGAAGTTGGGTCAATCTAATGATGTTAAACATTGTACTTCTTGGGATGAAACATAATAACATTATGGTAGATTTCAAGATTGAATAAAGCAACAATAATTTTTTCCAAAATATCTACTTATGATTGTTTGTTTGATTGATACAATGAATTCTCAAATAGTCATGATAGTTGATATGTTTTAGAAATCACAACATGACTTGTAAGAAACATGAAATGATTGGTGTAGAATTATCCTTAATAATGCTGCAACAATTGTGAAGTCACCATGTCATTTCGCATATCTTTGGGGGTGATGACCTCTCTTTCCTTGCAGATAATTCTAAGTGTGGGATAGTTGATAGGCCTAAACTATCTATATATTTTGACCAATTATTAGTGTGATTTTGATGGCTATGATTGAGCATAGATGCCAATTATAGAGATTTAACCACTTAGGGATATGCAACAAAGTGAAGTAAAAAGGGTCAATCGATAAGGTTGCAAGACTTCATTCCAAATATAAAAAAGATTGGTAGCAACAAAATGAGTCATGACATCTTAATTAAGACTCATTGTTGCATCTTTGGAAGACTTGAAACATGAGGGGTCGCTACAGTTTATCTTTATTAGCTACGACCTCACGTGTACTCCATGAGCACTAGTAAATTTGTGAGAGCATAAGACATGTCTCAACGATCTTTCTTTGGTAGCGACTAACTTACTTAGTTGCAACCATATTTCTCAATCGCATCAATATTTTATGCATTGCAAATTTACTCCTTAGTCAATACATTTCTTTCAAATGTCATGACTCTAATTCCTAGTCATGACACCATTTCTTAGGTCAAAAATTAAAATTGTTAGCCTACCTTATCTCTTTATCACAACTATATTTCCTAAGTAACAATGTCAGATTCTCATAATTGACAACAAATTATATGTCATGACGTTAATTATTAATTGCAACATGTCTCAATCATGGCATTATCTGTGCTATCGTGATGTAACCAGAACCAATATAGAGAATTGGAGTCGTGACTTCATCTTTCTAGTCACGACATGCACTACCTTAAACACCAAGTCTTTCTAGACTTTATTTTTAGATAGAAGATATAAAAAATTAAGAGAGGAACACACATGGTGGAACAAAATAGCAATAGTTAGAACATAAGTGATAGAATAGAATAGAATACATTGAACACATCTCTACTTACAATATTCTGACAAAGTAATTCAGTAGTAGACATCATCACCCAAGGCTGATCATTGAAAACATAATCCTAGGAAAGATTTATGGCAAAAAAGATTTTACGACTCTAAGGAATTCACCAACACTTCTCTTGTATATATAGTTTGTTTTGATTATCTATTTTGTATAACCGAATATGTTTTTGTTTTTAATATTTTCATGTAAGTACAGGAAAGAAAATATTAAAAGACTGAGAATGCAGCGATAGCACAATAATGGGGTTCCACTGCTCATTCAATGGGCTGAAGAAAATTTTGGAGCAGAGCCTGGCCCGTCCGAGTGATCCGACCTGCTCTAATTAATTAAACCGAGAAAATATTATATATAAATATGTTTTTTTGTTTATTTTTTTTTCTTTTCAAATTCTCTTCTGTTGGAATATTTTTTTTATGCTCTCTCTCTCTCTCTCTCTCTCTCTCTCTCTTTCTGTGATTTTCTTCTCGATTGCTACGCATACTATAAGAACATTCTGATTTTGGTTATAATCTATAAATACATAAGCATTTTTCTGATGGTTATAGCTAGTCATATTGAGCGATAGTGAACCATGTTATTTTGTGTTTTTTTGCAGTGGTTTGTGTTAGTGTTATGGTTTTGTATACTATCATGATTATGGATTTATATCATTTGCTGTTTCTTTTTTTTCTTCTTCTTCTTCTTCTAAATCTACAAAATCACAAACCTTGCAAGCAAAATTTCCAACGACTTCCATCTACATTTATTTGTATTTGTGAGCTAATGTTAGATCCAATGCTAGGTTTATATTTCTTCTCAATGCTAGGCTTGATCTTTATTTAGAGTTGATGTATAACTTATGTATGATAATTGTTGAATTATAATGTAAAAAATTTCATGGAAATGGAATATGGATTTTGTTGCTGTTCTTAAGAATGATGCATACATGTTGACTTTTATCAATATGTATATAACTTACTAGGATAATTAGTCATGCTGATTGTACCATGTTTACAATGGCTTACCTATATCACTTCTATTAAATTTAGTTACCATGCCCAAGTGTGTTTCATGGAAAGGGATAAGCATTAATAACACATGTGTGTGTATCATAGATGTGAAACATTCTACAAGAGCACATGTTCATTAAACTCTATACATGGATATTTGGGAGAAAGCTTATACACTTGAGACATCCATCACATTGACTATGATAGGGGACTAATGAAATGTTTGAGTGTTGTCTGCTTTTTATGATTGCACAAGATTTTGTGTGATTCTTAAATAGACTAAGATAGGTAAATAAAATCACATACTTGAGTGACTCACAATGACAAGTGACTTTCTGTTCTTCTAGGAAGGATAATAGGCTTATTATCTTTTTTTATTATCCCAACCAATAGTTAATAGACCACATGACCATCGTGACAAGTATTTTTTAATGTAATTGTTATTTTCATTAATATATTATTGATATTCCTGTTTGATATCTTTGCTTGCCAATTGGTCTATGGGTCATATGGAAGTCTCTTTTATATCTTCTACAAGCTTAGTCAAATAAGCACTTAGTATTCTATTGCAAAGTAACTTCTTTTATCACTTACAATACATTCAGACATATTGAAACATATAAAGATATCATTACACTCGAAGAGAATAACTATCTTTACATCATTTTTTTGTGATGATACTAATTCAATTCATTTAGACACATAATCCACCTCCAATAAGATATATTCTTTCCCAAAATTTAAAAGATAGCCCTATGAGTCTATCCTTAAACATTAAAAATTTATACTTCAAGAATGTTATTTAGTGTCATTTCATTCCACTAAGATATATTGCCAACTCTTTGGAATCTATCACATATTTGCACCATATTTTGGCAATCTCTAAATATTGATAGCAAAAAAATCAAGATTACAATATCTTTTGGGTGGTTTTATTACCTATTAAATTACCCTATGTTTGGGGAATGGCAACATTTGAGTATAATCTCTGTCTATTCTTTGTTTGGTATGCATCTTCTTATTTCTAGATTTTCAAATTTTCCAAATAAAAGTGGTTCATATTATAGAAAACTTCTTATATCTTGTAGAAATTTTCTTTTTTTGTTGGAAAGTAGGAGGGAATGTATTACATGCCAAATATTTGACAAAATTCATGTATCAAAACATAGTTAACTATGTTTTTAAAGATAGCACCTACTCATCCAAAATGTTTTCTGGAATTTCAGCTACACTACTTTTATTTTCATTAGATTTGATGTGGGAAAAATACTCGCCTATTACATTTTCACTTACCTTTTTATCTCTTATTTCTAAATCAAATTGTGGGAGTAATAGCCCCCCCCCCCCCCCCCCCCCCCCCCCCCCCCCTTATTACCTTGTTTTGCTTCCTTTTTTCACCATTAAATATCAAACAACTCCTTGATTGTGTAAACCAAATCTTTTGCTCAAAGAATGTACTGTCTTAATTTGGTACAAGTAAATACCACAACTTACACCTTTGTCTCAGTTGTGTAGTTGATTTGGGCTTCATCTAAAGTCTTGCTTACATATGACATGACCAAGAAAACTTTGTCTTCCATTTGTACTTTTGTAGCTCCAATTACATAGGTAAATATATAACACATAATAACAAATGGCTTACTTCACTATGGTTCTTTTATAATTAGGCGGGCTATCAACTTCTTTTTATGCTCTTAAAAGTTTCCAAATATTTCTGATCAAATTGAATATTTTTTTTTTCCAATAATTTTCACAATTACTTTGCTATTTTTTAGGAATTATTGTTGAACGTCGAGTAGAATTTGACGTGTCCAAGAAAACTTCACACACCTTTTACATTTATGGGAGGACATAGAGTTTAGATGTTTGTTAACTTTGTGTTGTCCACCTCAAACCTTCTAGAAGACAAAGAATGTCCAAGCATAATTCATTTATTCATTCACCATAAAATGGCACTCTCCTAATTAAGGACAACATTCTTTTCTTTACATCATTGCGAGATGACTTTCATGTTTTAGAAACATCCTTCAAAAAAATCCTAATAAATTAAAAAATCATCTAAAAATTACTACATAATTTCATCATTAAGATTGGAAAAGATAAAATTCATATACCTCTAGAAAGTAGTTAAAGCATTACATATAGCGAAAAAGGATATCCAAAAATCATTAGCATGTACGAGTCTTCTTCCATGGCCAACACCACAAAGTCATCAAGAAAGAAAATTTCTTGATTTGAATTAGCACATCTTCAATCATACTCTTCAAAAGTTTATTGATCTATCAACCATTTGTAGACAATGAGAAGTTAGAATAATAAGGCTTTCATGCTATTTAATAAGGCTAGATTTAATAAGGCTAGAAAAAATCTCAGCTAGATTTAGCGTTCGTACTATGATCATTTGTATTAATTTAATAAGGCTTTCATGCTACACATTATTTATTTCATAAACTTTATATATATTGTGACATTTGAGATAGGGTCTCCATAAATAGTATATGGATTTCTAATTTTTTAACAATATTGAGAAATATATCAAATGTTTTATCCAACTTTTCTTTTTTAAAATACTATCGAAAAGAAAGATTAGGGTGGAGAGATTATGGACCATCTACATTATCTTTGTTCTATGCACCATCTTTTGATTTGTTATGATAGTTCATCAATATCTCCTTCTCTAATTCTACTTTCTATTAAGTATCTACTGGTGGGATAAGTAGGGCAGAGTGGCCATGTTGAGTCATGACTTCAGGTGTGGCAACATTGGATGTCATGACTTTGGATGTTGCAACATCGTATGTGCCAAAATCATCATCAACATTTGTTTTTCCTTTTAACTTTTCTTTTATTTTCTACTATTCTACTTCTTTACTGCTCTTTGATTTTATAGGCATGCACCTCTTTTGGTTTTTCATATTATTGCTAGGCAACTCATCGACATTGTTTGATTTCATTATGACTGCATGTTTTCTAATTTTACTTTCTATTATTCTCATCATCATCTTCACGTCATAATGCCTTGTTTCCATTTGTCTCATTCAATTCTCTCACACATCATTTTTCCCCTTTATCTTCATTAGTAGTGCAAGGATGATATCTTCATAAGATAGCTTTTCTACATTTTTCTGCTAGATGTAATTGGAATTTAATTTTAGTGCATTTAGTTTCATATCAAATTACTTCAAAAATTTTTTTTGTTATTAATGTCTCATAGTTTTTCTATAGATTTCCTTGGCTAACATATGCTAGATTTTTTTGATTACTTATGTTTAGATAATAATGTGTAGGAATGTTCTTGTTGATTCTGAAAATATACCCTCTATTTTAAAGTCTTTTGCCATCTTTGCTTCCATCAATGTCAATCTATCCAACTTTAAAATTCTAGCTAATATTTTTTGCACTTGCTCTTTCATTTGGAGTTTGGTAGTTTTTTTTTACCAACTTTTCAAATATGCAATACGTGTCCTTGGGAGACTTGTTTATTATAGAACCACCTGAGGCTGCCTCAACTAAACATCATATTATGTAATATAACCATTATAGAATATCTAGGCTAAGAATCATAGCTAAAATTCATATTGTGGGAATTGCTTCCATAGATATTTAATTTGATGCCAACCATCAAATAAAATTTTTTGCTCCTCATTTTTATATTAACTAATCTACGTCCTTAGTTGTGAAGTGATTGGAAGTAAAAAGAACTTAGTTAGAAAATATTGCACAAAATCATCTCAACTCTCAATTTATTCTCTAGATAGGCATTGAAACTAATTCCTTGCATTGTCCCTTAAATAAAAATAAAAATAGTTGCAATTTGATCACATCTGAACTAATTCCATTCATCTTTAAAGTGTCACTCAACTCAAAAAATGTCACAATACAGTTGTTTAGGTCTTTTGAAAATCATTCACCATATTAATATTAGTACACCGTATCTATAAGGCTTAGCTTCCACTCAAAGTGATTTGCTTATATAGGTTCTATGTATCAATGTTAGTCTCTAATAATAACCAAGGGATTGATAAGAAATAAGCTATTGGATAGCTTGTTCAGCACTCCCTTGGTTATTCTCATTGCTATTATTGTTCTTCAAGATCACTCTCTTTGCTCTCTATCAGACAAACATAATACATTTCTTCTTGTGCTCTCAATTTTTCAAACTAGATGTATTGGTCCAATCTAAAATCTTCAATACATTTAAAAGTGGCTACAAAACAAAAACAAAATAATAAAAGATATCTAAATAACTAAAAGCAAAACTACTTTTTAAAGAAGTTGGGTCAACTCAAGTTACCCTACCAAACTAGATTCAATCATCAATGAGGACAACAAAATCTCTTTTCTACGATTACAAAAACTTGATGGTACTTAGAATAGTATCAAAAGCTCATTAGATATGTGTTTACAACCAACAAAAATTTGCAAATAAAAAGCTCATACAAGCAATACAACTAAAGGTAAAGTCTAGATATCAATCCCGCGTGGATTGTTTTGATAATATTTAAATAATAGTGAATAACTAACAACTATAAATGAGAAGATATATTTGGGTCTTGGATAGATCATAGATACTTAGACTTTATGGTTGGGTTACTTTCTTGTGTATGATAAAGTTATCATACACAAGAGTAGATGAATATAAGATTTTTCATTCATTGTTATCATTCTAGAGGTTGAAATCCATAAGCTATCACCACCTTGGACAATCCTCTTGTGGTTGTACCTTATTGTACTTGTCATGTATCTCGAAGTTAGACATTTATCTATTCATTGGCTATCCCAAAATAATACATTTTTAGACAATATGCCAATTTCTTTTGATGATTGACTTGACTATTCATCTCTATCCTCTAGCCTAAATTTTCATTAAAAACATACAATGATATAGTCATAATTGTGTTTGTATTTTTGGTTACATTGGCTCCTAACTTACATTAATTAACATACATCATTCAAGTAATTCCATTCATAGAATTCATACAAAAAATATAATTGAATATGTTTCATGGCTCACATATCACCATCTACTAGAACCAACAAATAACTTCTAAAATTTGATAAAAATTTAGGTTAGATATTTTATATAACTTTTTCATCCTATTAGGGTAGTCCTTTTAAAAGATACATAATAATATAGTCATAATGATATTTGTGTTTTTGACATAATAAGTATCATACTCACATTAAATAAACTTACATTGAGCCAGGGTTTTTACACATTGAGCTATCACACAAGGAAGAGAGTCAAAGGTTGTCACTTCCTATCGAAACCCACTTCATGCATGTGTTTTATGGCTTACCTTTTACCATCCACCATTTTTGATATGTATAAATCCATTGTATGGTTAAAATCTTAATACATATTTTAGTAAATACTAATATCCATCAATAATCAATGCATAACAAACCTCAAGTGTGCATTACAAAACCACATATATCATATATAATTACATAAACCACCTAAGTTCCTAATTAATCTGACATAATGAATAAATTTAGATGTTAACATTAGAGAATCATCTTGTCAAATTGGGATTTGAAAAAAAAAGCCAACTTTAGGATCAAGGTTTCATAAGAAGTTTTTAATTCACTTTGTTTCACATTCGACATGAGATTTACTAAAAAAAATTAATAAATTCAATGTTATGATGTAGGGTTGTAGTCATGGAAAAGAATTCCCTTGAATAGATTTTTGATAGTATTATCAAAGGAAGTCATGAAAAATGCCATGACTTCAGTATTCTAGTATGAGGATAAAGTCAAATGCATAAAAATGTTTTCACTTAGAAAATTTCTTTTTGGAGTAATAAAGTCACAACCTCAAAATGTATCTTTGCATAAAATTGCTTAGCAAAATATGATTTTGGTTCTATAATGATTATGTCATAATGTAGAAAATATACTATGGCCTGACATATAGATCAAGCATGGGCTTCAACAATATGAAAATAACAGTACAACCAAAAATGGGTCTACATAAAATGTAGTTTTGACTCCAAAATATCTTAGTAATGAGGAATATATTGCATGGTAAAAAGAAGTTACAACTAGGTTATAGATTTGTGGCATATAATGAATACCACAACTTATTAGTAGTGTCATGGCCAAAAAGGACTAAAATAAATTTTTCATGTTGATGTGCTAGTGTATAAAATATTTTGATATTAAAAATGTCACTACTTTTATTATCTCTACTTCTCTAAATTTCTATTTTCCATGAAAATCATCATTTGTAAGCGATTTATTGTAGATTTCAATAGATTTTATTAAGATTTATCAAAAATCTAATTTTATAAAATATTCACCTTTATAGCACATATCTTGTGCGATCACATCATGAAAAAGACTAAAAATAGCCATAGAAATTTTGTACATTGAGTGAAAACAATATCGGGACATAATGAGTTCACTTTATGGAAATTTGAGAATAGATAAGCATAGAGAAAGAGCACTTATGAGAGAGAGAGAGAGTGTGTGTGTGTGTGATAGAAAGAACAAGATAGAAAATGAGAGATTAAGTGAGAGAGAGGGGGAGGTAGAGAGAGAGTGCGCATGAGAGAGAGAGAGAAAGCAAGAGAAAGAAAGAGAGAGCATGAGAGAGAGAGACCGAGAGAGTGAGACCGAGAGAGTGAGACAAGGAAGAGAGAGCCAACAAGAGTGAGAGACTAATCAAGAGAGAAAGAGAGAACTAGAGAGAGAATGATTGAGAGAGAGTAAAAAAAGATAGATTGCAAGAGTGTGAGAGAGGAAGAGAGAGAGGGAGAGGGAGGGAGGGAGGGAGAGAACAAAGAGAGAGTGTGAGAGTGAGTGAGAATGAGAGATAGAGAGTGAGAATGATAGAGAGAGAGAGTCTAACAATGAAAGGGAGGGAGAAAGTAAGAGAGAGAGAGAGAGAGCATGTGTGCAAGAGAGATACAGAGAGAGAGCAAGGGGGAGAGAGAGAGAGAGAGCAAAATAGAAAAGGAAGAGAGAGAGAGACCAAAATAGAAAGGAAGAGAGAGAGAGAGAGACCAAAATAGAAAGGAAGAGAAAGAGAGAGAGAGAGAGAGAGTTATGGGGCAAGAGAGAGATATCAAGAGAAAGTGAGAGCAAGAAAAAGAGTGTGTGAGGTAGAGAGAGAGAGAGTGAGTGTGTGTGTGTGATAGACAAGGATAGAACAAGAGAAAGAGAGATATATAGAAAGAGATAGGGAAAGATGGATAGGGAAATTTAGAAAAGTCTTTTGTTAAAGATAGGGATAGAGAGAGGGGAAGAGAGAGAGAGAGTAAGAGAGTAATGAGCTAGATGAGTGTGAGTGAGCAAGAAATAGAGAGAGAAATCGAGAGTGTGAGCCATGAGCAAGAGAGAGAGAGAGAGAGAGAGTAATAAAGAGAGTTAGAGAATGAGTGATGGAGAGAGAGAGAGATAGTAATCGAGAGAGTGAGTGAGATAGACAGAAGGAGAAAGAGATCAAGAGAGAGCAAGAAAGAAATCGAGAGAGATAGAGAGAAAGAGAGAGTTAGAGAGACTGTGTGGGTGTGTGTTAGAGATAGAGAGAGAGTATGTGTGTGAGTAAGAGAAAGTTAGAGACAGAGTTAGAAAGGGTGAGGAAACTGTTAGAGAACCCAAAAGAGCCATATTCAGTGAGTGAGATAAAGAGTGAGAGAGAAAGAGGATTATATATATCACTTCACCACATCGAAGATATTTTGGAGAGAGCAAAATGAAACAAAAGATACTAAAAGTTGGTTTTTTCTAGCCAATATTATTTAAAGATTGTCAAAGATTTGGATGTCTTAAATATTATTTTAGAGGTCGAAATTTTTGATATATTGGGCATTTATTTTATGAGATCAATCCCTTCTTTCTTTGGAAATCTATATATTCTCTTAGCAATAGATTATGTATCAAAGCAAATTGAAATAATTACCACATAGAAGTGATGACAAGACAGTGATGACATTTCTTTACATCAACATCCTAACACATTTTGGAGCTCCTTAGTGTATAAAAGTGATGAATTGAATAATTTCTATAATAAATTACTTGCTAAACATCTTGGAAGAAATGTTGTGAAGCATAGAAAGGGCATGCAGAAATTTATAAATGAGAGATCAAGAAGATTCAAGAAAAGATAATTTAAAATCTTCAATGAGAGATTGGCCTCAGTGATTGAATAATATTTATGGGCATACAAAACTACCTTCAAAACAACCATCAATATGCCACCTTATAGATTTCTATTTGGAAAGACTTGTCACTCGCAAGTATAGCTGAAAACACCGTGCATGTGGACTAAGAAACAATTGAATTCTGATTTGAAGAATGTGAAAAAAAAAAGATTTCTCTAATTGTGTGATTTAAAAGTGTTATGGAATTATGCTTATGAGAGTATCAAAATATACAAAGATAGAACAAAGAAATAACATGAAAAAAAATCTATAAAGGAAAGAATTTAAGGTCATAGATAAGGTGTTAATTTTCAATTCTAGATTGAAACTATTTCCAAACAAACTAAGATCCAAGTGGTCCGGACTAATGACAATAACTATAGTGCTTCCCTACTGACATGCTTTAAATCTGATAATAAGTTAGAGTTCAAGATCAATGGATAGAAGCTGAAATGCTATAAAGATGACCAGAATGTGGAGGAAGAATTTCATAGATAGAAGAAATGAATTTTCAATGAGAATGACTAAACTAGAATCTTAAAGTAGCTTGGTCAAGCTAAAGATGTTAAACATAGTATTTCTTAAAATATAACTTAAATTTAATAGGTTAGATTTGAAGATTGAATAAAACATCATGAATCTTTTCAACATATTATACTTTTAGTTATCTATTTGTTTGTCACAACAATCACATAATGAGCATCCAATGCTTAGTTGTCTCACTTATTATTTTTTTTAAGGTGGTGACATTGCTTTCACATGTCATGACACTCTTTGTATTCTGAAGGTCACAATAATACTTTCACTTGTCATGACACTTATAGTATTTTCAAGGTCACAAGAACAGTTTCACATGTCATGACACTTGTTTTGATTTTTATGTAGTGACAATAGACGTGAAGTCAATACATAATGTTGCATTATCAATTCTTGAAAAAGAATTTGTGGTTGCAAAATGTAGTTTAAAGTCAAAACAATAATTCATTGTGTTCAAATACTTTTTCATGGTCAGGACATCATTTTTAAGTCACGACTGTATTATCAAGTCATGATATCACTTATCAAGTCACAACAACATTCTTAAGTTGGAATATTATATTGTTGTCGCAATGTCATTTTCTCCATTGCATTACTCTTACTTAGTCATGATTTTATTTTCAAGTCGTGGATTTACTTTTCGGTCTAAATATTTTTTTTATATCATGACATCACTAATCATTATGATATGGAAATCATCATCCCTATTGTTTTTTTCACATCCAAATGGCCTCACTAAAAGACTAAAAAATATGAATGCCACACTTTCTCAATGTCGATGTTAGTAGTGTTTTGAAATTTATTTATAAATGAGTAGAAATAAAAGAGTAGAAGGTGAAGAACATAACATAGCAAACTATGATATTTCTATCAAGAAAGGGGCATGCATTGATGATTAAAACATTCTCTAAGAAAAACTTCATTGGTTGATGGGTATTCAACCAATTTATATTGCCATTTTTGGAAATAATAGAGGAAAGATGATGGGAAGCCCTGTATACACACTTTGGCCAAAGGAATGCAACTATGCTATAGAAATTATATTCAAATTTTGAAGAATGAATGAAGAAAACTAGCTATGTGAGAAATATTTGGGTGTGATTTGATAGAAAAATCATCAATCAAATATAACAACTGCTAGATTCCTTTGATGGGAAGAAATTCAAAATGCTAAAGATGGAACCCACATTTTGCTTTGTTCCCTCTCCAAATATGGGAAGGTTAATTAAAAAATTTATACTAGATTATCAATAAGGAGAATTCAATATCACATGATCCACCCCAATTAGCTCACAACTATGAAAAATGGAATCAATAAAGGTGCATGAGGATATAGATGAGACATAATCAAAAATATCACTTCTAACATGAGGAAACCAGAGTAGGGAGGGAACTAGCTTACAAAGTAAAGAATAGGAAGCATGAAGAGGAAGAAATAGATGTGGACAAAATGAAGTGAATTGAACTATGTAAAGCATTGATTACTAGCACATAAATTAGACAAGAAGTGGAATACAGATATCTCATGATAATGGAGGACCTAAAAATAAGAAATATTTATTTGGAGGAAGAATTGAAAAGCAGTATAATCACTTAAAAAATCTTAAATAAATAATATAAGAATAGAAGGAAAAAAAAATAAAGTTGACATGTGGAAGATGAAGGTAAAAGAAAGAGTTATATTTTTCATGGAAAATCAGGGGAACTAAGAACTCATCTTCATGTAGATGCTAGAAAATAGAGAGCAACCGCTACAAAATGACATGCCCATGAAAGTGCAGGCTTTTAGCATGCTGTATTGGGCCAACAACCAAAAATGAAAAGTTGTTATCAAAAAAAGTGATGAGGCACTTGATTCTTCTCTCAATTTTAGAGAGAAGCTATGGATTGAAAGCCTAGACATATGCAACTCAAACAAAAGAAATATGTTTTATTCACAAGGATCATTTGAAGAGGCACTTAACACTCTTAGATAGGGGGAAAACAAGTTGATCAAAGCAATACCAAGATGATGGAAAGAGAAAAAAGCATAGTGGCCAGCAAGGAAAAATCAATGAGACCATAAACATTCATCCCCGAGTTTCATGCCTCTGCAACTAAATTCTCTTTGAATGATATAAGTACAAAAGAAAAAATCGCATCCATAACATATAAGAAAATAGAAAGAAAAACATTTAGATCATTTTTGAAATCACACTTCTTTGTTATGATTCAACTTTCATCATCTCAGTCACTATTTCATAGATGGGCGCATCTTTGATTTAATTTGATTGATAGATTAAAATTGTTTGTATATACTATGTGTTATGTATATGGAGAAAAAGACTTCTATTTTTTTGGAGACAAACAATGCTCTTTATTTGGGGGAGTTGATAGGCCCAAATATACATTTAGTTTTGGCCTATTATTAACATTATTAATATAGATAATATATGGTTTCGATATCAATTATAGAAATTTCATCACAGCTTGAGATTTTAGAGGTCTTTAGTGAGAATGAAAAAATAAGCAACAAAATGATGTAAAAGGGTCATAATTGAGGTTGCAACTCAGAATGTCTAGTCACGACTTCATTCCTGATAAAGAAGAAAATTTGGATGTTGATGTATGTGTCAAGATACTATTTATATGAGTCACGAGAGTCACATGTTGTGAGATCACTTCAATGAATGCAAAAACATCTTTTGAAGGCTTAAAGTAGAATGGGTCTCGACTTCTTATTTAAAGTCACAATATTCACTTGTCACGTAGCCATTTTTTTAGTCATAATGCCAAATAGAACCAACAAGCACAAGTGAAGTTGTGATAGTAGAAACCATGTTGCAACTATATTCTAGTATGACCAAAAAGCATAAAGTTGGGTTATGGAGCAACATGAACACTTAGGCTTCCATCAGACTTATTACTTTTTGCTTATCTAAGGTTGTGATAGTAGAAGCCATGTTGCAACTCTATTCCAATATGACCCAAAAGCATTAAGTTGGGATATGGACTGACATAACACACATTGACCCAAAAGCATGAAGTTGGGATATGGACTGACATAAAACACTTAGACCCAAAAGCATGAAGGTGGGATATGATCCAAAATCATGAAGGTGGGATATGATCTAAAAGCATGAAGTTGAGATATGGACCGACATGAACACTTCATTGCAAGTTGGGATGTGGCCTGACAATTCTATTCCATCATAACTATAAGCAAAATAGAAAAGAAGTACATGAAAAAAAAGAGTAAGACAAACGACATAGAAGCAACACAGAGACATGGAGCAAACATAACAAGATAGAATATGAAGAGGAAAGAAAAGTTGACTCTGCCGATCATACTAAAACAAAGTAAATTGATAGTAAAGAGCATCACCTGAAGCCAAAAGTATAGAAAAAAAAACTAGAGAAGCTCTTCTATTGAGATTAACTTACAATGAAGAGGATTTCTATTTGTCATTTCCACATTCATTTATTTTGATTCGTCAATAGATGTTATATCCAATTATTTGTCACAATTCCTTCCCAAAGATAGGCTACATATTTATCTAGGGTTTGTTTATAAATTATGTATGATGATTCATTAATATAATGTAATGGATTTTGTGGAATTCTAGTGAGGATTTGTTGATGTCTTAGAAAATATCAAACATCTTGGCTAAAGACAAGATGTATACAATTTATCTGAGATAATTCATCATAAAGATTGTGCTAGGGTTATCAATGATATGCCCTCTAGCATCATGTACATCTAATTATTATGCTCATGTGTATTTTTTAGGATGGTCACAAGTAATAAGAACACACATGCATGACTCTTGGAAATTTGATAGGCTACAAGAGCACATGTGTGATTAATTATTTATATGAAATGCTAGGAAAAGGTATATACACTTGAGACATTTATTGCATGAACTATGCTAAGTGACCAATGAAACTTTCTAAGTGTCATCCAGATATTTGGCTACCTAAGGCAGTATGTGATTTTTAGTAGAATTATGCGATATAAATAACAATACACACTTGAAGGATTCACTATGTCATGTGACTATAAGTGACTCTAGAAAGGATAAAATGCTTAATATCATCCTCATTACTTACATGAACTATTGTTGGTGATTAGGTGATGGGTATTAGTAGTGTGGTCGAAGAATATAGATGTCATGCACTTTATTATCAATTAAATCAATATAGATATCACATTATTGCTTGTTAGACCTATATACTTGTGGTTAATATTTGTGTGAATAATAAATACCTAACAAGATAAAGGGAGAGAGAGTGCTAGATTGAGAGAGAGAAAGAGATAGATTGCAAGAGAGAGTAAGAGGCCATGAGTATGAGAGATATAGAGAGAGAAAGAGTGAAAGATTAGCTATGTAAGCAAGAGAGAGAAAGAGAGAAAGAGATTGCAAGAAAATGAGAGAGCGAGAAAGTGAGAGAATAAGAGAAAGATACATAGTGAGTGAGAAATAGAGAGCAAGAAAGAGCGAGAGTGAGTGAGTGAGAGAGAACAGGCAAGAGAGGGAGAAAGGGCAATCAAGAAAGATAAAGAGCATGACAAAGAGATTTATAGAAAGTGAGAAAGAGAGAGAGGGGTAGACAGAGAAGAGAAAGACAAGTAGAGAGAGGAGCAAAGAGAGAGAGTCGGCAAAAGAGAGATATAGAAGAAGTGATCAAGAGATAATGATATATATATATGTATGTATGTATAGAAAGAGAGAGAAAGAGAGAGAGAGAGAGATATATATATATATATATATATATATATATATATATATAAAGAGTGTGACAAAGAGTGATAAAAAGTGAGTGAGAGCGAAAGAGAGATATAATGAGTGAGAAAGTGAGTGGGAGAGTGATGTCAAAAGTGAGAGCAAGAGATAGAATGAGAGAGATAGATGGTGAGAGAGAGAGAGAGAGATGGAGAATGAGATAGTGAGAGTGAGAGTGAGAGAGAGAGAGATATATATATATATATATATATATACACTATGTGTATAACAAATATCATTTCTATCTGAACTTATATTAACCACAAATAAATAAATAAAACAAGTAATAAAGTGACTCTCGGAACCTAGATATTCATCTAAGATAATGGAGTTTATGATTTATATAATGTGAAAGTCCTTAACTATTTGGTATGCAACAGATATAGAATTAAAGGGTTATATAGTTGATTTAGTTTATTTTACATGGTTATTATCCTTGTTTAACATCCATGGTCATGTAGTCTATTAATTGTTCATTTTAAGGATTATAAAATATGTAACCTCTACATTTATCAGTAACATTTCTTATATTGCTCACCAAGTCACCTACAATGGTTCATATAGGTAATAAACATGATTTTAAGCATATTATCTTATCTAAAAGCACTTACAGTCTATTATAATTGTGAATGATAAGAGACTAAATTTGAAAAGTTTCATTAGTCACTAATGTGATCATTCTTACAATTCTAAAAACTTGATGGTTCCCAAAAACAGCATTGAATAAGTAATAAAATAGATATATGTCGAGATATTGATCCCATATATATTAGTATTGGCTTTTGAAAGAGTTTTCATGATTTGACTTAATTACTTAAGTTGATAAGATAAGAATGGGTATGAGAAATATACTTGTCAATTGTTAGTTATTTTCTCATGTATAATGATGTTTTCTATCAGAATGTTATAGTAATACAATATATATCATAGTTGTGCCTTCGATGTATCTATCATCATCCACTAAAGCTATACATTTACTTAACAAATAGCAATCACAAAATTTTTATTCCTTTTATTCTATTTATTAATTCTTCTTGATGGTTTCTTTAAAGATGCATATATTTATGCTTCTATCAGTACTTATAGATAATACAAAATGATATAGTCATAATAGTATTTGTGCTTTACTCTTTATTAGCACCATACTCACAACAATTTACTTATGACAACTTAGCGATTTTATCTAAGGAAGCCATCGCAAGAAAAAGGTGGTCTGAGGGCTATTACTTTTTGTTAATGCATGTACCCTTATGTTTATCTTTTGGCATGCCTATCACCATCTATTATAGCTAATAAAAATCATTTTATCAATTAGTGAAACCCTAGATAAGAGATTCTAAGACAATCCTATATCCATCAAAATTTAATATGTCACAAATTCACAAATCATTTATTATAAACCATATTCATCATACACAATTAGATAAACCAATTATAGATTCCTAACTTAGCAAGACATCGAGGAGGAATTCAAGCAATGTAATTTGGAGATTATCTAGGTGTATCATTTATCCCAAAGGTAGAAGCATTTATGATCTGTGTTTCAATTCTGGTTCCCAATCTAATCCATTTTATGTTCGACTCAATTTCTATTTTTTTATTCAGGATGGCATTTCCTTCTTCTCTTGTTTTTTTTACCCATCCTTGGTCCTATTTTTATTTTCATTAAGTCAATTTTTATATCTTTGGATTCCATTTGTAGTGAAAATTCATTAAAGTGAATTGTAGCATCTATAATGAGTTCTATGCTGCAATGATGGGTTGATGTCATGATAAAAGATTGTGCTGAATCATATATATAATATCACACCCAAAAATGTTATAGAAAGTGTTGTGACATCATTATGAATGTGTGAATATGATGTCATGACACAAAAAGATGTGACTAAAGTTATTTACATTTTTGAGTATGATGTCATTATGTGAAAAAATTACTGCAACCGCAAAATAGCTTCACACTATTGAAATAATGTGAATTTGATTCTGTAATAAAAATGTCATGACCTTGAAAAATTTTCATGACTTCATATTATCATTCAGGCATTTTCATGATTTTGTTTTGATGTCATGACTAAGATTCAATGCTTTAGCTATCATAAAGTGAAAATCAAGTCATTATTAAAAATGTGCTTTGGTAAAAATGATGTCTTATTTCAGAAATATTATCACAACCATGAAAAAGGTATTGTAATGTTGAATATTGGTATGTCCATGTGATACATTCATGACCTATATGAATTTGATGACCAAAATGTAGAGTCATGACCAAGAAAATTTTGTTATGACCACTTCAAATCTTTGTGGTAGTATTAATAATGTCATGACATTGAAATTATCATCATTTTACCTTAATATTCTACACTTAAATTCTATGATGCACCAAGTTTATCTTCTATACTTAATTAATTTTTAATTTCTCTACTTTTCAGCAAAACACATCAAAAATTCATTTTTATAAAATATATATCTTTTGTGCCCAATTCTCATAGAATACCACTTGAAATAAACTAAACATATTCATAAATCTCAATACTTTTAGAGTCAAACAAACCCCCACACATAAATATTTTCTCATCCTCGAAAAAAGAGAATCTCTTTTATTTTTGGTTTATCTTTCTAGTTAGACAAAGAGCAATAAAATTAAAGGATGTAAGTTTGGCCTCTTTATAAAGACTTTAGGAATGATGTCATGACATGCATATCTTGTGCCAACATAGCAATATATATCCTATAAAATAGTTCATGACCTTAAATGAATGTCATGACCCTGTTGTATGGTCATTTCAAGTAGAAACTATCTAGAGGTATCAAGTGGGTCGGGCAGCCTAGGAACAACATGAGTCAAGGCTCAAATTAGACATGCTAGGCTAGACACAATACTATATAGTATCATGCCTAGACATGACTGTGCCGGCCTAAGGCACGATTTAAATAATGCTGGGTAGGAGTCAGACATACCTCATACTAGGCAAACACAACCCACATGCATGACCCAATGGCATGGTCCACCAGCATGGTGCCCCATGATCATGCATAGGTGGATCACGAGTCACGGGTTGTACTTAGTTGTTTAACCATCTGAATAGGATATATAGGTTTCAAACAAAACCTGACCATGTAAATCCGGGTTTGGCATAGTTGACTTACCTATTACATTTTCTCATAATGGGTGCCAATTGTGACAATGATAGACATGGCCTTTCATCTGTCGCTAGTTTTAGAAAATACAATTTTAAAAAGAAACACATAACCATTGGATTATTTCAAATGGCTGCATGCTAGAAATCAAATGGATATCAGATTTCTGGCCTAAAAAATCTTCAAAGGATTAAAAAATGTATATTTTTTTAATTATAAAAATCTTTATAAATAGTGATTAGCAAATTTATGAATTTTATTCTCATTTCTCTGAATCTCTTTCTTCCTTTCCTATAACTCTCTCTCATCTCTTCTCCTTTGACGTTTCTATTTTTTGTAATTTTTTACTATTTTTATATTTACTTTATGTATATGGCATAGGCAGTGTATGTTGTAACTAGAAATTTTAGTTACGGTCAAAAGTGATGCAAAGAAAATTATTTTACAAAAAAGTGATTATGACAATGGCATACTTTTTTTTTATTTTTTTGTAAGTTTTTTATTAGTTTTATTTATAAAAAAAATATTTTTAAAAATGACAAATAGTGAATATAAAGATAATGAATTTAAAATTGACATAGATATAGGTTATAAAAACAACCCTACCAAAAGGTCCAAGGCTGAAACTAAGTTTTCTACAATGTCCTTGATCTAAACATATTTTCAATTTAAAAAACAAAAACTTAGTTGAACTTCAATAGTATGGAGTTACTTAAAATAATAAAAAATAAAAATTTTAGGCATGTCGAAGAGGAATCAACACAATGTTCATATTATCAAAAGATATATATGGAGGAGTACATATGGCATTGGCCACTTTAAGAGGCATGCTAATGAATGCACCAAAAAATATGGTGCATTAGATCTAATAAAAACTTAACTAAGTGATTGAGTTTTTCAAGATGGATCTAATTCAGCTTCATTGACTCCCTTCATATACCACAATGATTTTGTAAGGGAATGCATGACCAAATTGATTATGATCATGAGTCTTTTGAATAGCTTTTCAAAAGATTTTAGGATAATTAGTAATACATAGACCCTACTTCCAACTTGCTTATCATTCACATGTCTTACTATATACTTTGTAGATTTAAAATAGAAACTTAATAAAAATTTTAGAATTTTTTAAGATCCTCCCTCCTCAAGATGAATTTGCAATATGAGTATATGACAAGGATCTTTAGAGAATATGAATTTATTATTACGTTTGATATTTTTTAGAATCATTTGAGATGATCTAGTAGGTAAGATTTTTCATATTAGGTGTATGTCTTGATAGTATAGGTAGGAATGAAAGTTGTTTTTCCTATATTCGAAAAAAATAAGAAATTCACTAAAATACATCAGGACACATAACAAATAACAAAAGTTTAGCAGTTTCTATTTATCTATGGACCTAAAACAACTTCAAATGGATGTGTGACACTAATAGAATTATACATATCTTATGTTAGTGTTATGTGTTCTCTACAACATATGATATTTGAATACTTCAATAGTAAGAATGACGAACTTATTATTGATGATTCAGGTTGGGATACAAAAATTTCTTTTATAAAATTTCTAAAGATTTTTTATAACATGACAAATATGTGTTCATCTATATACACTTCCACCACTTACATTGCACTTGGATACATATGTAATATTAATAGCATGTTTAGAAAGTATAGAGGTCACCCTACATTTATTATCATGGCTATTGAGATATAAACTAAGTATTTAAAATACAAGTCCTCTATTCCAACTCTATACTACTTTTGATGTCTATGGAAGGGATATAAAACATTTTGACATACATATCTATGTCCATGAACCAAGAACACCAACCTATAGGTTTATTCATGAAAAATTAACTAACTTATTTACATATTACAATGCTATATAAGATAGTTGTAGCTAGGATCCAAGTACAAACATGGACACCATATTACAACATAATGTTCATTAAATAAGAGTGAGCTATCTCAGAACTTAGATATCAATTACTACTCTATCATATCATATAATGATAATAAGAATTTAAATATTTTGTTTTGGTAAAAATCATATGAATTCAACTATCTTATGCTATCTAAGATGACATGTGATCTATTGAACCTTATGATGCCAAGCAATGCAACATGTTCTACTTTTTCTATGGTAGCTAATGTTATTTCAGATGGGAGATCGAGGACAACCAAAACTAGATATCATATAGGCACTTGTATGCTTGAAGGACTGAAAAGTTTTGAGGTTGGATATTTAGGAAAAACACAAGAGATGATAGAGAATAATAATTCATGAGAAATGATGATAGAGAATATTAAAACCACCACTAGCAATACCTTCCAATGGATATATGATAATAACAATCTACATCTACACTATGATATCATAGGTACTGATTAATGATTTATGTGATTTTTGATATTTTGTATACAATACAATATTGACATTGTTATTATTTTTTGTTTCTTCTATATTTTTATAAATTATGTCATTATGCTTTATGTATATTATACTTATTATCTTATGATTTATGCCCTACTTCATCATTTGTTATAAATGTATATCAATGTATTTATCATATTTTATTTTTGATTATGAAATGAAATGAATTTTTTATTTGAGGTGAATATGACGGTGAATGTCAATTTTTTTAATTATTTATTTCATTTTAATTTTTTATAACATAATCTTTTTAATAAATAATTCAATAAAAAAATTAAAATTTAAAAAATATTTTAAATTTTATTTGAATTTTTATTTTTTGCCCAAACCCAAAACTAACATGATTCAGCATGAACTTATATGATTCGACATAGCCTAGTACCACCCGAAATGTCCTGATATGGCCAGCATGACCTGGCATGGCCTAGTACTATTGCGGACCAAATAGGCCACGTTTGGTTTAATGTTTGTTAGTCATTTTGTGCCCATCAAGGTATAGTGACATGGCTATGTCACACAAAAATAAGTTATGCTAGTATGATATGACTCATTTGACACCCCTAAAATTTGAGCATCATGACCTCTTTTAGTAGATGAGAAGGCATATATAATGTTGTGACTTGATTTAAAGTCATGACATCTTTTATTTATTATTTTTTGTATATGAATCAATGGGATGTATAAAAATAATACAATCACATTAGCAAAAAAATAAATACTTTGATTGCCTTTCAAGAGCTGTTATATTTAGTATTGTTGTACATAGTTTGTTTTGATAAACTATTTTGTATAACCAAAATATTTTCTATTTTAATATTTTTATTTTAGTGTAGGAAAGAAAATATTGAAATGTTGGGAATGCAATAATAGCACAATAACGGGGGTCTCACTGCCCGATTAGTGGGCCAAAAAAATTTTAGGAGCAGAACCTGACCCATCCAAGTAATCTGACCCACTCTATTTATTATTATCGAGAAACTACTAATATAAATATACATTTTCTATTTTTTATTTTCTCTCTCTGCTATTTTTCTCTGTGGGAATATTTTTTTCGTCTCTCTCTTCTCTATGCAATTTCATCCTGATTGCTACTCACATACTCTATAAGATATTAATTTAGTTATAATCTATAAATGCATAAATATTTATCTGGTGGATGTAGGTAGTCAAGTTGAATGACTAATTAACCACATTATATCTATGTTTCTGCTGTGGTGTTTGGATTGTGGATATATAATATATTGTGCTGTGAATTTCTATTTATTTTGTATTTGATTGAGATAAAATCACAAGCTGCAAGTGAAATTACCGGACAATTGGTATTAGAGTAGGTTGTGGAAAGCTTCAAGAAATTTCGCCATCAGAATTTTGTGATTTTTTATAAAATATCCTATTAAAAATGGCTGGAACCTTGAATACCACGATTGAGAAATTTAACAGTAGAAATGATTTTTGTATATGGAAAATTAAAATGAGGGCTCACTTGAAGAATTTCAATATCTGGAGCCTCTTATTCATGGTTTTGATCCTACTACTGCCACAACTCTTGGAATAACATAGGCAGAGGTATGGAGACGTGAAGAAAAAGCTCACTTGACCACTCTTCTAAGCTTGTCTGATGAAGTGATTGCTAAGGTAGCAGATGAAGAGTCTGCTGCAAGACTGTAGCTCAAGCTTGAGTCATTGTATATGACTAAATCACTAACGCTTCTGTTGAAGAGGAGGCTCTTCACACTATGGATGCAAGAGGGAATGTCTTTAAAGAATTATCTGGATGATTTAAACAACATTCTCATGGACCTTAAATGTGTGGATGTTAAGGTGGAAGATGAGGATGTTCAACTTCTGATCTTAGTCATTCTTCCTACTTCCTATGAGAATTTTGTCGAATCTCTCGTAGTGGGGAAGGAGGAGATCACCCTAGAAGATGTTCGATCTGCCCTACACTTCAGAGAGATGAGGCAGAAGGCTGCAGTTGAATGACTTGAACAACATCCTACTGGATTGGTAGCGACAAATATAAAGCCACAACCTATTTCTTTAGAGAAAGAGGAGAACAAGCTCTAGAAGAGGTCCAAGGAGGGTGACACTTGTCACTATTGCAAACAAAAAGGGAATTGGAAAACTGAATACCCCAAGAAGAAAGCAAAGCTAAAACATCAAGGTCAGCCTAATCCCCCACCTACTATTGTTGTGGCTTTTAATAACTTGGATGATGGAGAAGTTCTTGTGCTAGTAACCTTTACAATGGTTGCAAGATCAGATTCTTGGATACTGGTTATTGGTGTTTCCTTCCATATCAGTACTCACTTGGAGTGGTTCAGCAAGTATGACATGAAGGAAGCTGGTCATACTATGGTGGGGAACAGTCAACCATATAAAGTGGTTGGAATTGACATTGTCAGATTAAGAACATATGATGGCCAGATTGTCTCTCTATCTAATGCAAGGCATGTTCTTGAAAAGATAATGAATCTAATCTCTCTTGGTGTTCTGGATGATCATCGATACATTCAGTCATGGTGAGGGAACATTGAATATTCATCGAGGAAATGATATCATGCTGAAGGGGTAGAAGAGTGGAACACTATACCCACTAATAGGTTCCACAATGATATGGTCTATTGCTATCACATCCAGAGTGTCAGCATCTAAAGATGAAGTTGATCTTACCAAACTATAGCATATGCGGCTCGCACATATGAAAGAGAACTAAGTTTTTGGTAAGAAACATAGAACTAAGTTTGGTAGGGCTATACACTACACAAATAGTATTTTGGACTATATCCATGTTGACTGTTGGGGCCCTTCTAGAGTCACATCACTTGGGGGTGCTCAATTTTTATATTTAGTTGGTGATTACTCTAGGATGTCTTAGGTATTTATGATGAAATATAAATCTGAAATTTTTATAAAATTTAAGTAGTGGGTTAGCTTAGTAGAAAACCAAACACAAAAGAAGGTTAAATGGTTATGAACAGATAATGGTCTAAAAATTTGTTCATCAAAATTTGAGGAATTCTATAAGGACAAAGGTATAGCCAGACACAAATCTTTTAGGGACACTTTTCAAAAGAATGGAATTGCTGAAAGAATAAACCAAACTCTTCTAGAGAGAACTAGATGTATGCACTCTCAATCAGGCTTAGGCAAAGAGTTTTGAGCTGAAGCTATTAATGCAGCCTACCATCTGATAAATAGATCACCACATAGTAGAATTGATTTTAAAATTCCATTTGATGTGTGGACTTGTAAACTTGCAGATTATTCCAATCTAAAAGTGTTTAGGTATGTTGTCTACTATCATGTAAATAATGGTAAGCTTGAACCACAAGCAAGAATAAGAATATTTGTAAGATATGGTGATGGAGTCAAGGAATTCCGTATCTGGTCACCATCTGAAATGAGAGTAATTCTTTCTAGGAGTGTTATCTTTGATAAAAGTGTCATCTTAAAACAAGTACCTTATCTTATCGAGTTACCTAATGTTCCTCAAGATGAACTTAAGGTGGAGCTAAAATTTGAATCTATAGCTCCAACAATGATGGCTTCTATCTCTAGACAAATAATAGCTAATCATGAAAATGATGCTAATACTATTACTAAACCTAATCCTAAACCTGTACCTAAAGAGTATTTTATATTGCATTACAAGGGATCGACAAAGGAGGGTGAATGTAGGTCCTCCTTTGAGATTCAGCTTTGATGAATTTGTAGGGTTTTCCCTACGAGTTTTCAAAGAGATTGACATTCTTGAACCATCTTTCTTTAGGAATGGTGTTAGATGTCTTGAATTTGAGTCATGGTTAGTTACCATGAATGAAGAGATTGAATCTCTTCATAGAATGGTACTTGACTTACGTAAACCTAAAGGAAGAAACATAATTTCTTGCAAATGAGTTTTCAAGAAAAAAATGATGTCTCTATAGTTGGTCGTGTAAAGTTTAAGGCACGTCTTGTTGCAAGAGGGTTCAATCAGAAAGAGGGTTCCATCAAAAAGTGGGTATCGATTACTATGATGTATTCTTTTCTATAGTTAGACATACCTCAATCAGCGTGCTTCTAGCATTAGTGGCACATCAGGACCTTGAACTTGAGAAACTATATGTTAAAACTACCTTTCTTCATGGAGATATGGATGAAAAAATATACACGAGCTAACCTGAGGCTTTTGAGATATCAGGTAAGGAAATCCATGTGTGCAAGCTTCTAAAGTCCCTTTATGGACTTAAGTAATCTCTCCGTTAGTGATACAAATGATTTGACTATTTCATGACAAGTTATGGATACAGTAGGTATGACCATGACTGTTGTGTTTATTTCAAAAGGCACAAGGATTAGTCATATATCTACTTGCTATTGTATATAGATGATATGCTTATTATTGCCAGAAATAAATCTGACATTAAGGAACTAAAAGATCTCCTCACTACTAAATTTGATATGAAAGATATTGGAGGAGCAAAGAAAATTCTTGGTATGGAAATATCAGAGATAGAATTAAAAGAAAGTTGTTTCTTTTACCAAAAAAATTTTTTGATAAACCCTGGTAGACAGAAAGATATAGTAGGTCAAATTTCTTTTACTGAAATTTGACCTGTTGTATGGATACAGTAGGTCTATCTGTCGAGAGACAAATAACCAGATAGATAGAAAAATAGATAGACAGAAAGACAGACAAATAGACAGATAGATAGAGAGACAAATAAATAGACAAATAGATAGAGAGACAAATAAATAGACAGATCGACAGATAGATAGACAGACAGATTAATTAATAGATAGACTGAGAGATTGACTGATAGATAGACTGACAGATATACAGAAAGATAGACACACATATAGACATGCAAATAGATAGATAGACAGACAGTCATATTGACATACAAATAAATAGACAGACAAACATACAGATAGATAGATAGACATACATATAGATAGATAGATAGATAAATAGATATATAGATAGATAGATAGATAGATAGACATATATATAGACAAATAGACAGACAGACAGATAGACATACAAATAGAAAGATAGACAGACAGACATACATACAGACAAATAGATAGATAGATAGATAGATAGATAGACAAATATTTAGATAGATAGATAGACAGACAGTTAGACATATAGATAGATAGATATATAAACTGATAGATAGATAGATAAATACAAGAATAGATAAAAAGATATACAAATAGATTAACATACATATATATAGACAGATAGACAGACAGATAGATAAACAAATAGACAAATAGAAATACATATAGACCAATTGATAGACAGACTGATAGATAGAAAGATAGTCAGACAGATAGATAGTCAGACAGACAGACAGATAGACAGATAGACGGACAAATAGACAACAAATAGATAGATATATAGATAGACAGATAAACATACATATTGACAGACTAGTAAATAGTTAGATAGACAGACACATATACAAATAGATAGACCAACAAATAGACATACAGATAAATAGAGAAATAGACAGATAGATGGATAGACAAATAGATAGGGCAAATAGATAGACAAATAGACATACATATAAATAGACAAATAGATAGAATGATAGACTGACATATAGACAGACAAACAGATAAATAGATAGATAGATAGATAGATAGATAGACAAATAGATCGACATACAGATAGATAGACAGATAGTTAGATAAATAGATAGATAGATAGATAGATAGACATACAAATAGATAGATAGATAGATAGATAGACAGATAGATAGACAAATAGATAGATAGACATACAGTTAAATAGATAGACAAATAGACATATAGACAGATAGATTTTTACACAGATAGATTGACAGGCCAATAGATAGACAGATAAATAGACAAATAATAGACAGATAGACAAAAAGATAGACAGATAGATAGATAGACAAATAGAGAGATAGAAAGACATGTAGATCGATAGACAGATAAATAGAAAGATAGATAGAAAAATAAAGAGATAGATAGATAGATATATAGATAGATAGATAAATATATAGATAGAGAGGTAGATTGAAAGAGAGATAGAAAGATAGATAGACACACAATTGATTGATTGATTGATATATATATATATATATATATATATATATATATAAACAAATATGTAAATAGATAGACAAATAGTTAGAAGACAGGCAAACAAATATATAAACACATAGATAGATAGATAGATAGATAGATAGATAGATAGATAGATAGATAGATAGATAAATATATAGATAGATAGATAGATAGACATGTAGATAGACAGACAGATTGACAGAGATATAGACAAGTTGATAGATAGATAGAAAAATAGATAAATAGACAGGCAGATAGACAAATAGATAGAAAGACATATTGACAGGCTGCTAGAGAGACTGATAAACAGATAGATAGACATGCATATAAAAAGATAGATAGATTAATAGATAGCGTGACAGATAGACAAACAAATAGATAAAAAAATAGACAGACAGACAAACAAACAAATAGATAGATATATAGACATATAGACAGATAGACAGATAGACAAAGAGATAGACAGATAGACAAAGAGATAGACTGAAAGATAGATAGACAGATATATAGACACATAGATAGATAGATAGATAGATAGATAGATAGACAAATAGAGAGACAGAAAGACAAACAGATGGATAGACAAACAAACATATAGATAGATAGGTAGATAGATAGATAGATAGATAGATAGACAAATAGATAGACACACAGATAGATAGAAAAAATAGACAGATTGATTGACAAATAGACAAGAAGATATACCGACAAATAGATAAAGAGATAGACCTACCTATAAATAGAAAGATAAACAGACAGACAGATTGATTGATTGATTGATAATAAGATAGACAGACAGAAAGATAGACAAATAGATAGAAAGATAGATAGACATATAGATAGATAGATATATAGACTGACAGATAGACTGATAGATACACAGATAGGTAGATAGACATATAGATAAATAGCCATACAGATAGATAGACAAATAGAGAGGTATATAGAGAGGCAAGTAGACAAACAAATAGACAGACAGATAAATAAACATATATTTTGTTATCAAACCAATAATTCACAGACTCTATGACCATGAATGATGAATAAGGGCAATTATCATGCTTCAATCCTTGAATCCTTTGAATTGATTTTCTATTATATGCTAAGATAGTAAAATATTTTGACAAAATTTCAAACTAAACACATCAATCTTTATTTGATAAACTTTCAAACTCTAATAGTTGCCTATATTACGTGTTAGACTTATATACTTATAGTTACATAAAGTGTGGATTTAATTTGTCAAACAAGATTTAGTCATTATTTCTAAATATTGAATTTTTTTTGTTTGGAAACATTGATTTGAAACTATTGTCTAGAGATTAAATATCCATTTCTATTGTATATTTTGTTAAGTGTTGTCTTTTGTTTTTGTATTTTGTTTTGTAGTAGTTTTTTTTTTTTTTCATTTTGCAGACACCCACTTATATGAGCCAAAATCTAGAACTAAATCATTGCCTCAGAATTTAGAATTAAAAAAAACATGGAAATTCTAGAGAAGACGAGAAAGTGGAAAGGTCATAATAGAATAAGAACATGAAACAAAGCAAAAAGTGGTAAAGATGTCAAACAAGTATTAGAATAACACATATATCACCAAACCCTTGGTGATTATTTTAAAGTCCACCCTTGACTGATAGCTATTCAGGAAATAGAAAAAATTTTGATATGAGCCAATAACTTTGAGCAAAAACCAAATTTGATAGTCATGATATAACATCATCAATATGAAAAGTTATCTTTTAGAAGATTACAACAACCATGTTGCATTATTTTTGAACTTATGTGATATAGTAAAAATGAATGGAGTAGATTATGATGTCATCAAGGTGAGTCTATTCCTATTTTCTCCCAAGAACAAAGATAAGAATTGGTTTCAATACTTTTTGAAGGGTTCCATCATTAGTAGTGGAGAGCTGGTTCAAGTTTTTTAACAGCATTTTTTTCCAACACAAATCACCTAACAAATAAGAATGGCTTTTAGTTAGTTTAGGTAAGGTAAGAAATAGACACTCTATGATACTTGGGACATGTTTAAAAATTTATTGAAGAGATGTCAACAATACATATTTAATTTGTGGTTCCAAACTTAAATATTCTATAATGGGAAGAACTATGTGAATGCATGGTGGATTTGATTGCACATGGATGTGTTATGAAAACATGTGAAATTCTAGCAATCCTAACTTTTGGTTATTATGTTAACAATTAAGAATTCATGAGGTACCAGGGATGGATGATAGTTAGGGTTTCCAAAGAGGAAAATCAGCTTAAAATAGAATGCTCATATAATAATAACACTTGCACCATTAGAGAAGAGGGAAAAGAAAGAGAGAGAGAGAGAAAAGATAAAAAAATTTCTTTGCTATTCATACTTTGTGATTGAGTACTATTTTTGTATTCACATACATTCTCTCATTCACTCATATCTCACTTTTTCTTATGTCTCATTTAAAAGCCTTTAAATAGTAAACTCAAAACCTTTTAAACTTAAGTCCAAGTCATGATAACATATAACATGTTATAGCTTCATTCATGACATGACCCCAGGGGGAAAGCCATGATCCAAAGATTCAAGTTATTAGTCACCACAATTCAAACATATTGCAACAATAATGATGTTATAGCTTAAAATGAGTCACAACTTCATAATAAAAGTCATGATTCCAATGATATATTTCTAGTTACAACCTCTCTTAATAGGTTTCAATTCCATTTAGGTTATGACTCTGAGAACGAGGTTGTGACCTCGAACTCTGATTTTTGTTTCAACTTTATTCATAATGGCTACATATAATAGGACTTCTAGCTTTAATCTAGTCATGATTCTACATAATATAACAAGATGCCACATAATATGGCATGACTTCATAGTAGCTATTCCATTTTTAGTCTAATCATGACTCCATGGAATAGGTCGATGACTTCTCAGTAGTTGTTAAGCCTTTAGTTCAATCACAACTCCATAGAATATGGCTATGATTCATTAGTATTTTTTATAGCTTTAGTCCAATCATGATTCCACAGAACAAGATCATGACTTTGTTGCATAGAAAATTGCTTCAGAAGAAGTTTGAGTCAATCCTCCATTTTGAGAAAACTTCTACCTCATCCTAGTTTCCACTTTATACTTTTAGAACTTCTCCATACCTACAACCTTCATCAAGTAACTAACATCATTTTTTACATGAAATTGTACTAAATATCAATGTGCTTTGTCCTTGCATGGAAGGCCAAATTCCTTGCTAGATGGAAGATACTTTGACTAAAATATTTTAGATTCTGGTCACTCTACTCAAAACCAAGATCTATACACAGTCTTTGCATCCAAATAGCTTACTTACTCACATGAGTAAGGGTCATATACTTTACTTCCATGGAAGAAAGGGTAGCTACGGTTTTTTTTACTCATCAAACTTACAAAACTACAAGGACACAAAATAAAAACTTATCCACTTGTAGACCTTTATATATCTACATCTTTGCCAAATTGCAATAAACAATTTGCAATACAAAATCAAGAGTATTGTGCATGAAATATCTTTTTATTATTAGCTGAGCCATTGATGTTAAATATCTCCGTGTTATCGTTTCCACCAAATTGCAATATACAATCAAAATTATTTCGATGATATCTTAATATTTTTTTAATTATATTCTAATGCTCCTTTCTTAAATTAGACATAGATCTATTCTACACTTTCACAACACATGAAATGTTAGTTCTAATATATATTATGGCATACATGAGGCTCCTAATTGAACTGACAAACATAACGAGTACCATCTCTTCCTTCTCCAGTTGAGTAGTATGGCACTACTCAACTATTAGCTTCATACCATTCACCATAGGACTGAGCACTAAATTGCAATCATACATATTATATCTTTGAAGTATATCTTCCACATACTATTGTCTAGGATACAATTACTTATTCTTCCAATCTCTTCATATCTCAATGAAAAGTATATGTTTTAAAACTTCAAGATCAATTATATCAAACTTCAAGCCAAACAACCTTTTTACAAAAATAATTGTGTCCATGTTATTTTTTTACCACTGACATGTCATCCATATACAAAATTAGAATTATAAAGTTTCTTTGTAACCTTTTAGTATATATGTAGTAGTTAGCCTCACATCTATTGAATCTTAGTTGTAAAAAATGAATCAAACTTCTAATACTATATATAGTGAGATTATTTTAGCCCATTCAAAGACTTCTTTAGCTTACACATCAAGCTTTCCTTGCCTTTCACCTTGAACCTAATCAAATGCTATATCAAATTCTCTTCTTCTAGCTCACTATGAAGAAATGTTTTTTTTGACATCTTGCTGTTAAACTTCCAAGTCATACCTTACTATAAGAGTTAATACCGCCCGAGGTCATCTTCATTATAGTTGAGAAGATCACATCATCGTCAATTTCTTCCACTTGAGAATATCCCTTAGAAACTAGTCGTGCCTTATATTTCTCTATCTTTTCATCAATCTTTAGTTCCACTTGTAAACCCACTCGCATTGTACTACTTTTAGATCTAAGAGTAATTTTATAAGCTCTAGGTTTTTTTCTTCTTCAAGGACTATAATTACTCTGTCTTGGCTTGCTCCAATTACATTGATTCTTTGGAGATTATAGCCTCTAGCATAGTAGTGGGCTCTTCTCTCATAATATATTGAAGATTAATTGCACTACTAAATATCTCATGAGTGAATTCCTAATTGATGCAAGCCTTCTTAATATAGGCACTACCTCATCTAACTCTTTATCATAAATATCAGTGCTTGAGTAGATAGCTATGCCTCAACTTGTTCGCCCACATCAATAACTTCTTTGGTATTGAGTCATGACACTAAAGTTCCACATTGTGACTCTAGACTAGGTCGCAACTCCAACTCTCCACATCATGATGTTGAACCCACTCATGAGATCATATTTCCATGTCATGAATAGAACCTATTATTCTATATGCACTCATTGTTCTCTAAAATCACATCTACCTTTTTTGAATCAAGATCTTCACATAATGTCTTTTCAATGGGTTAATCCTTATAATCTCTAAACACAACTCTATTGTATAAGTTTGTTCGTCGTTGGGTTCCAAAGCTTGTCATCCCTGATACCTTGTTTGTAGTATATGAACTTGGACTTTTTAAATTTTAAATATAGCTTGTTCCTTGTTTCCTTTTGGAAAATGGCCTAATACATCACATCTAAATACTCTCAAGTAGGCTATATTTAGTTTCCTTTCATATAGTACCTTAAAAAGTGTCCAATCTTTAACTACGTATGTAGGTGTGTGGTTCTTCAAGTGGATTATATTATGGTATTATACTGATTATGTTCTGCCCAGAAATTTATTGCTCAGCATAGAATTGATCAATTAGAAATTATCCAGTCTCATTATTCATGTGTATACCATGTAGCTTCTTACTGAATTGGTTTTCCAACAATACTATAAACTCATACTTCTTTAAGATCTTATATTTATTCTAATTGAAGTAGATCCATGCATATCTAAAGAAATCATCAATGATTGACATATAATATCATGATCTCCTATGCAATATCATTAGTATATCTGCAAATAGATCTATATGAATCAAATCCAGCACTGCCATTGACCTAGTTGTAGTATGTTTATAAACTTCATTTAATTTTTTTTATAGAAATAGTCCTTACAAAACCTGAGAGCCTCTATATATTTTTTTAGTCCTTTCAACATCTTATTCAATGATATAGACATCAAACAATTCTCACATATGTGACCAAGTCTTTGATACCACAATATTATTTTAGGTCATGAGACTCAAATAGGTCATGCCTCCATGTCCATGTATCATGATATCAAAATTGATTGTGATGTTATATTTCCACATCATAACTGGAAGTTGTTCTCCATGGATTTCATCTTAGAAACAAAGGATCCTACTTGAGCTATGATAGCACTTTTCAACAATTTGTACAAGCTTCCACTTCTTGCTCCACAAGTAATTACCATTATTTTCCACATCATCTTGTAAGATTTATCATCATAACTAAACTTCAAATCAGTCATCATAATCACACTTATACAAATTAAATTTTTTTTTAAGTGAGGAATTTTGCTAAATGTTCAAACTCTCATGCATTTATAGGTATTTTGGTTTTTATGATGTTATGTAGGTATTAAATGAAAGAAAGTATAGATTAATTTCATGACTTCGGAGTTTCGGCAAGTTTTGATGAAATAATCATAAAATCAATAGATTTTTGGAGCTACTTAGCTGAGTGGTTTTTGAAGCTACTTAGCTAAGTGAGTCTTGCATAAATTTATCACTAATTTCTGGTCAAAATGCTATCAAATTGGTCATGGTATACCATTACCCTACCAACTCATTAGTACTATCCTTTCATTGTGTATTATGTACTAAGTGGCTATGATATTATCATGTAGTCATAGTCATACTTATCTCGTCAAATTTAAATAGCTATGATATTAATTCTATATCATAGCAACTAAGTACTTCATTAGTACTCAAGGTCATGGTTAAGTCTAAGCATCATGATGTTATCTTTAGTATGACTTAGTAGTCTCAAGTTAGAGCTATAGTCTTTTTACAAAGACATTATATTTAAGCTATAAAAAATTACAAAGCCAAAACTAATCAGGTAAAAGGCATGGTAATTATTTAAAGTAGTGACTTTTTAGACACTAAAAGATACCGAGGACATTACTCAAGTATGATCATTTCACAAGATCATGATTTTTGTCCTTAAAGGAAAGAAAATCATGACTTTTATGCTCAAAATATTTGCCAATGTCATGGCATTCTTACAATACTATAGCAACATGATGTGGGAAATAAGAGAACACTAGTGTCATATATATATATAGTTCCACATGCACTTGAAGACATATGAAGTGCAAATTTTATGTCATGACTATTTCTCGATATCATGGCCACATGATACACAAGACCTTATCAGTGTTATGGTTATATCACAATATCACAATCATATACTAATAAAGAATAAATAATGCCAATGGCATGACTTTTTTATAATACCATAGCCATATATCGATATGAGAAGCCTTTTATCATGTCGCAGCCATTTCCAAGTGCCACAAACCATTATTAAAGACAATAAGATAAATACACGAAGTCACGACTACTTCATTGTGTTGAGACTTCATGTTATAAAAAAAACATTAGGCCCAAGGTGTGGTCACTATCAATGCCATAACGTTGTATTGCATGGAGATCGAGATGCAATCTAGAGTCATGGTTGCCTTCTAGAGTTGTGATCTAAAACTTAAGAGATGAAAGTCGAAGTTATGACTTTCTTCTAAAAGTTATGACTTTCTTATAAAAGTAATGACTACATACTATGAGTAATATAAAATTATCAGGGTATAAATGTGAAATATAAAAAAATTCAAAGGTATCACTCGTTCTTCTTCCTCTCCCTCCATGTAATAAGCAAAGTTGGAGCAACTACCAAACCCTATAGGTAAATTTTTTTCTTTTTAGGGGTTCCAAAAGTAATTTAAAAGACATGAGACTTAATATGATCCATAAAATTTGGGGGAATGGCTCTCATACTTTTCATTTTTAAGGTAGATTTAGAAATTTTTATCTAAATTGTATGGGTCTAGGGTTTGTATAATTTGAATATATGTGATATGACATAAATTTTTATTTATGCATGAATATGTTTAATTTATTTAGTATTATAGATATTAATGAATAATGATTAAATATAACTTAAACTAGGATTTCAACTATTAGTAGGTTTGTACGAGATTATCAAGCTGGACTAGAGGTGTCAAACGTGTCGGGCCGGCCCGGCCCTGCACGAGGCACGACACGGTTCGGCCGTGCCTGGCCCTGCCCGGCACGTTCTTAAACCGTGCCTGGGCCCGTGCCGTGCCCGGGTTAAGAACAACCTGTGCCGTGCCGTGCCTGGCACGTGCCGTGCTGTGCCTGGCCCGGCACGTCTCGTGCCTTGGTACGGCACGCCGGCACGGGTCCATCCCGTGCCGGTTCACGCAGGCACGCGTGGCACTGGCAGCGTGTCACGTGTGGCGTGCCGTGAGTCGTGACCCGTCCGGTCGTCCCCTGCCCCCCCCGGTAAAAAGACCGCGGGTCGGGTCCGATCAGACCCGACCCGCGGTCTTTTCTGCCGATACCCGAGTCCTGACGCCCATAGAAGTATAGAACCGATCCGAGCAATTCCAACGGCAAAAAAAAAAAATTCAAACTTCACCGATTTTCAGCCCTTGGATTCACCTCCAACGGCTAGGGGGCAGAATCCAATGGTCCTCGTGATTCTGCCCCTTAAAATTCTTAAAAAAAATTCAAAAAAATAATAAAAAAATATCTTTTTTTATAAAAAAGAACATTCTTTAGCCTATAAATTCTACCCCCCTCCCTATAATATTTATGTTTTTCAAAAACATAAAACCTCTCAATACTTTCTCTCTCTTACATAAACCGTGCATCTCTCTCTCGGGCCTCGTGATTTTGATTTCGGCTTGGATTTTCGTGAAACTCAACTTGAGTTTTGAACATCAGAGCTTCCTGCGGTGCACCTTGCATGTGACTGACCTCATTGCTTTTACCGGGTAATTTATTTTACGTTTTTTTGTACTTTCTCTCTCTAAAGCTTCTCTCTCTAGAAAAAATTAAGAAAAATAAAAAATGACAAATACACCTGACACGTATTTAAATTTGGAAAATGAAAATGTTAGTGTTACACAGACGTCTGTGGCTCCTGAAACTTTGGTTTCTCCTGTCGTCTAAACCCAAAGTTCTAAAAAATAAAAAACTAGGAGGACTTCTGTAGTTTGGACACATTTTAAAATCATAACACAAGTAAATGTTAGGGGTGAGGAACTTGAAATGACACAGTGCAAATATTGTATGAGACTTTTAACATGCAAGAGTACATGTGGGACTGGGCACCTCAAGAGGCATGCTGAAATATGCTCCAAAAAACATGGACCCTTAGATCCTAGGCAAACCCAACTTGGCACTACATTTTTTGAGACTGGATCGAGTTCAGTCTCAAAGTTTACTCCCTTCGTATACTCCAGCGAGTTGGGTAGGGACGGCATGGCCAGGCTCATCACATTGATGGGTCTTCCGATCAGATTTTCGGAAGATCCGAGGGTAGTGCGCATCATGCAGACTTATTTTCAGCCTTCCTATCGTAGGATTCCTAGGTCCACATCTAGGAGTGACATACAAAAGATATATAAGTTAGAAAAACAAAAAATAATTAAGGAATTTTTGGCATTTAGTGGAGTGGTGTCCGTGACGTCCGATATATGGACATGTCACGATGATTCTTCTTATGCATGTCTCACGAGTCATTATGTAGATTCTAACTGGACAATCAATAAAAAAATATTAGGATTCACTGAGATTCTTCATCCTCATGATGGCCCGGCCATTTTTGAGTGTATGATGAAAATATTTAGGGAATATAAAATTCAAAATAAAATTTTTAGTGTCACTTTCGATAATGCTGCGAATAATGGAGTAGCGATCAATATGTTTATTAGGAATATTAGAGACGCACCATTAGGAGAGATCTTTCATGTCAGATGCATGTGTCATGTTATTAACCTGATAGTTCAAGTGGGTATGAAGGTCAGTTCCCCCGCGTTGGAAAATATACGCAATGCACTCAAGTATATTCGCACTCCTCGCAGACTACAAGAGTTTGGTAATCTCTATTTGCCTGCGAATCTTAAGAAGAAGAAATTCCAATCAGATGTGAGACATCGTTGGAATTACACGTACCTGATGTTGGAATCATGTGTTGGATACGAACACATGATATCCGACTACGTCAATAGTAAGAGTGGCGAACTTATTATTGACGACACTGACTGGGCTTCAGGAATTTCATAAATGAAATTCCTGAATATATTTTATGACACGACGAACATGTGTTCGTCGGTTTATACGCCCACCACTTGCATTGCACTCCGTTGCATATGCAACATTAGTAGCATGTTTAGGAAGTATCGAGCGGACCCGACGCTTAGCCATATGGTTGCAGAGATGGAGACCAAGTACCTGAAATACTGGTCCACCATTCCATCTCTTTATTGCCTCGCAGCATGCATGGACCCTAGGGCTAAGGTGGAAGGGGTTAAAAACACCCTGACTTTCATTTCCTCGTGCATGAACCTGGAAGAGCCACCTGAAGGGTTCATTTACGAGAAGTTGACAGACCTGTTCACATACTACGATACTAGGTATGGTGGTGGTGGTGGTGAGACTGTGATTACAGACATTGATACCTTGTTCGGAGATGACGATTATTCCATTAACCTAGCGAGGGGGAAACGTAGGGGTGGACCATCACATAGGAGTGAGTTGTCTCGGTACTTAGATACCGATTACTGCTCAATCCTATCACCTTCTGATAATAAGAATCTTGATTTATTACAGTGGTGGAAATCATATGAGCCCACCTATCCCGTGCTATCTAGGATGGCACGAGATCTACTGACTCCTCAGGTGTCGAGCGTAGCATCGGAGTCTGTTTTTTCTGTTGCAGTGAACGTGATTTCGGATAAGAGATCGAGATTACGTCCAGATATGGTTGAGGCCTTGGCATGTTTGAAGGATTGGGAGGAATCGAGATTTAGCATCAGTGATCGTGCTGAAGCTGGGACTGTGACAGACACTGCAATCGCATCCACATCCACTACGATGGCGGAGGAGCTGATTACCGATGATGATGATCCATATGATACTGATCTTGATGTTGCGGCTGATGATTCTCATTATATGCCGCTTGACGATTGATGCTCATCTGCTCTTTTTTTTCGATGTTTTTTTATTTATTTTATTTATACACTTTGTTTGTACTTTGTACCATACGTTGTGTTGAAACTTATACTTGTTTTGTTCGGACTATTGGTTTCAAAAGCATGATTGGTAATTTTTCATTTGTGTAGTTTAATTTTTTTTTAATTTTAATTTTTACTTACTTAATGTATTTATTTATTATTTTACGATTTAAATTTTATTTTAAAAATTAATAACTTTAAATTTTAATATATAATTAATAAATTATAATAATAAAAAAAGCTAAACTTAATTGAATTTGATAAAAAAAAAATTTTCTAATATTTGTTTGTTTTATTTAATTTTAAATTTTATAATTTTTACAAAAAATTATATTTTTTAATTATTACTAATACTCTATGCGGTTACTTAATCAAAAAATTTATAATAAAAAAAAATTCTAATCTGCCATTAGCCCGTGAGTCCGTGACCGTGAGGCCTCACGGACCCCGGTTGACCCGGTCCCGCATTGCGGCTCCTGCCTGCCCGGCCATGCCGCCTGGCCTGTATGGCCAAGGCGTGCCCGAGCGGGCCCGGCACGGCCTTGCCGTGCCTACGGGCCGTGCCGTGCCCGCCTATATACTAACCGTGCCGTGCCCGCCACGGCACGGTAGCACGATCGTGCTCGTGAAAAACAGGCCGTGCCATGCCAGGCCGGCCCGTTTGACACCTCTAAGCTGGACAATGATAGGTAAACCACAAGGCTTACTTGCACATATGATAGGAAGGAAGTAATCTTTTCTAATTATGATGTGTGAGAAAAATCTATATGTGAAAACCCAATTTTGGGAATGTTAATCATCATGAGTATGAAGCTTACGAAGCTGAAAGAGAGAATACTTTTACATGACAATCAATTATACATGCCTTAAAAGAATTTGTTTATGATTGAGATAGATATTATATAGAATATTCTTCTAAGCTTTTTTACATGTCAACCCAAAAGTACAAATATTTACAAATCATGTTAATCTTTGATCTTTATGATACATAAGGTTGGAGAGTGAGAATTTGTATACAAAACATCAAAGGTAGTTGATAAACTTTTTCAAAAGAAATGAGATTGTGATAATTTTTTCAATAGAGATGAATTGTTCGTTCGATGGTGACATACCAAGGGGACAACTATGAGTGAACTACTATTGGGATAGGCTTAATGGTAAAAATTATTTTATATGCTATTAAAAGAAGAAGTCATTACACAATATCCTAACTTTCATTATATACCCAATATAATATAAGTTAAGTAGCTTAAATATTATCACATAGATTAAATGAATAAAATCATTGACCTGAGATTATTTAACAATCTAATTATCCATTTTACTAAAAAATTAGTTGTCTCACTTTTGAATAACTAAGCTGCCGATAGAATTTTTGTGGGATTGATATATGGATAAAAGTCCACTTTGCTACTAGTATAACCCAAGCACTTGTAGATTTCTATTGATAAGATATTCTTGTTAATGAGCTTTTATGATATTGTCTAACCGATAAAAGTAACTAACAAAACAAATGCATAATATCTTTTTGGCACCATTGTTGGGGATGATTTAGTTCGATTAGTTAATGTGGATTGATATAACTATCTTTATAAAAGAATTTTTTATAATAATTTAGATAGCATTGAATTTCATAAGTCTTCTCAAATCTAATTGCTATTTCTTGTAACTTATTTGAAAGTGGATAGGTGTGATTAGGTTTTGTTTATATTCTTTGCATTTTTTGTTCCTTTTTTGCATCCTTATATGAGCCAAACTTCTAGGACTAAGTTAACCCCTATGGACCTAGAAATTAAAAGAAGAAGAAGAAGAAGAACTATTACCAGATAAAGAACTAATAAAGATCCTATAGCAGGCACGAGTAGTAAGAGAGAGCCCAAAAGTGGTAATGGACAAGCTATCCAACACCCCACCCACTATTATACCTTGGAAAATTATTAGAGGCCCAAGATGATAGATAGTTATTTAGGTATTCAATTATAATCAATGGAACCCGCCTAACTTGACTTGAAGCTATCTTATAGATATGATTAAGCAACACTATTATGGAAGAAGTGCATCGGAGAAACCTAATAGAGATGTTGCAATATTTTTGGAGCTAAGAAATATTGAAAAATTGAATGGAGTTAGCCTAGCATAATAAGGTTATGCCTAATTCCATTTTCATTAACTAATATGACATAGAACTAGTTCCAACATTTATCATGGGACTCCAATGAGAGTTGGGATAAATTAATGAGGAGCTTTCTCACTAAATATTTCCCACCTCTTATTATATCTCAATTATGGAGTAAGATAAGTCGATCTGAGTAAGATGAGCATGAGAATCTATATAATACTTATGACTATTTTAAGGAGTTATTAAGGAGATATCCTCAACATGAATTTGAGCTATGTTTATAAGCTCAAATCTTCTACAATGAGCTTAACTATATGACAAGGTGAATGGTTGATTTGGCTGCAAGAGGGTTAGTTATAAATAAATGGTGGATGAGATATATCATTTATTTGAGGAGCTAGCAAAAAGTAACTAATAATGGAAGAAGAGATGCCAAAATATTGGAGTTGGACCAATTTACTACCATTTAAGTGAAGATGAAAGATCTTTTAAAGAAGTTTGACACCCATGAAAAAAAAATAATTTTAGAGAAAATATTTAGTTTACATCAATATGAATTAGTAAACTCAGACCTTGTTTACCTAATGAAAGTTGCCCATAAAATTAAAAGCAAAAGGATATGTGTTTCAAACCTACAATAATATCCCAATGTTTTAACATTCAAATATGAAAAAATCATAAGAATCTCTTGTATGGAAGCTATGGGAGTGTGCTGTTGAATATTAGGCAACCTTTTTGAAATATTTGAAATAATATAATGAGCTACACTAATAATTAGAGGACTTACCATAAATTTTCTAAGAAGTCATAGCCTCAACTAAAGAGAATAATAAATATGAAAGATGTGATATTTTGAGGCACCTAACAAGGCCACAACTCTGAAAGAAGTGGAAGCTCAAGTTTTAAATAAAGATGAGAAAAAGGAAAATGAATAAATAGAGGAGCAAAAAGAAGGTTACCCAAAGCTATGAAGGCAAATAAATAAATTAGATTGAAACTAATGGTAATTTTTTAATGATTCATTCATTTCTCAATGAAATAGAAATAAGAAATTGGATGAATACTTTGAGAAGTTTCTCATGATATTCTAGAAGTAAGAAGTAAACATACCATTTAGTAAAACTCAACCCTAAATACCGAACTATTTAAAATTTATGAAAGACATGATGAGTAGTAAAAAAATTAGAGATATATGTGATCATGAATATAACAGAGTAATTTCATGTAATCATTCAAAGAAAACTTCCAAGGAAAATTAAAGGACACTAGAAGCTTTACTATACATTGAACTATGGGTGATCATATTTTATAGAAGATATTGTGTGACTTGGGATCAAATATCAACTTGTTGCCCTTTTCATTTCCTCGAAGTTTGGATCTAGGAAAAATTATATCAACTCTAAATGATTGATCGGACTATCAAATGACTGATTGGAATCATCAAAGATGTATTGGTCAACATGAGTGTATTTACATTTCTAGCAAATTTTATTGTATTGGACATTAGGAGGACAAATATATACTATTAATATTGGGATAAATATTTTTGGTATTGAAACAAATCTTTATCGATGTAAAAAAAGGAAAGTTTACTTTTTATGTTAGTGAGGAATAAGTAAATTTTAATCTTTATAATGATTTGTGGAGTCTAGATGATGATAAAAATGAAGCATTAGAGTATCAATAATCTTTTATTTTCACAATGCAATAAAAAGTTTATTCCTGGTGAAAGTATTTTATAGAAGACTACTAGCCAGATGAATAAGAAGGATATGAAACAAATGAACAACTTTGAAGCTATGATAATGATAAAGATGAGAAATACGAGGACGAAGAATTATATTATAGTTGTAAAAATGAGGGAAAAAGGAAGATAACTACTATAGATTCATGATATTATATGAAGTCGCAACCTCAAAGGAGTCTTATGTTAACAACTCCAAGAAAGGTGAAAGATCAATAGAGAAAAAAAAGGTTAAGATAGAAATTATGGAAGAGACAATCAAAGATGAGGTAGTAGTTGTGCACAACACTATGACTTTAGTATTATATAATAAAAATGATCAATGAAAACTTGAAGGCAAATGCATGACTATGCACAATGTCATGACTTTGGTGTTATAAAAGAAACATGGCCAAGGAAAGCATGAAGACAAAGCCATAGCTATGCCCAGTGCCATAATTTTGAAGATATATAATGTAGTAGTTCATTAGAAGCTTGAAGACAAAGTCACTATTATGCACCGTATCATGACTTTGAAGTTATAGAATGATAGAAAGAAAAAAATTCAAGACAAAGTTGTAGTTAAATTAACTACTTGACTTTGAAGTTACTAGATAAAAAGGGCAAGAAAAATTTTAAAGGCACATTTTTAGCCACATTCAGTTTCGAGACTTTTAGGATTCATGAATAAACATGAGAAATCATCATAGAAGAATGAGCCCTAAAATTTACTTAAGTCGTGGAAATATATGATGAAAAAGCCCAAGAAACACATAAAGATGAAGCCAACTCAAGGTATAAAGAAATAAGAAGAATCTAAAACAATATACTATGAAGATAGCATGGACATCAGAGATCTCTAATGGAGGAAAAGATATTGTAATAATCTAGCTATGCATGTTAAATGTAATGATACTCGGGAGGAACCCAAATTACTTTTGTACATGTATGATATAATAAATACATATATCTACCATATAAATTAATGTATACATCCAACCACTCACAAGTATAGTAACAAAACTCAAACCCCACCATGACTATCTATGTGTCAACATGAAGTTACTCAATTAATTTTTAAACCCTAGTGTTAGGGATAATGTCCTATAAAGCATGAATTTATATTTATGTTTTATAAAATTAATAAAAGTATCGTATTTATTACATTTAGCTATTTTGTGCATAATGTATGAATGAACATCAGAAAATCTCAGATTTATTATTGTAACCATAACGTCAGTGTATAACAGTTATACATGAGAGGATCGAGGTTATGGATTATAAATCAAATTCTCCATAATAAATTAATTGAAGTTTGAGGATCTTCTAATTAAATATTACTGGTGTGGTTCGCTATCATTGAGATTGAAGTGACCTTAATCTGGGTCACTAATGTGGGGAGATTAAAGTGGAGGCTCCATATATAATAAGATTATATAAGACAGGACCAAGACATAGTTTTTGAATTCTTTTAAATACCGTTTATCTCAAGAATTAAAACAACACCGATAAATGATCATATGTAGATCAGTCTCAATCTTGAGTAGTCATAAACTCCTGTTTATGTCAACTGTGCCTTTTGAGTCACTGGTTAAAACCCATTATGAAATGGGCACAATACTTGTCTCTTGGAGGCCCATTGATGTATGCAGCTGGCAATATAAACTATGGACATGGAATCCAACACTTCCTATGGAAACTGGATAGTTGGTTCCCTTAAGTATTGGTTCTGGAACTGAACAGTTTGAGCGCTCTAATTTATAATTGGTTTATAAATTAACTATTTACTAGTTGATTAATGGAACTTAAGGATCAAGATATATATAGAGGGGAAAATGGTAATTTCACCCGACTCTAGTTATGAACCACTTCTTGGAGGATAGAACTGCATGTAATGATTAAATCAATGGACACTCTAAATTTATGAGTAAAATTGATACTATAAGGACAAGAGTTCAATTTCAAGTTTTTAGTGGAATAACTCTGAAATTAATAAATTAAAATAATCGATTAAAGATTTTAATTAATTATTGAATTTATTGGAGCTTGAAATTACATGTCCATGGGTCCCAATTCCACCTCCTTTAGTACTATAATAAATGATTCATGATTTGGAATAAATTACACTCTCTTTAACAATATAAAATGATGAGAATAATAATCAGTTATTATTTGAATTCGAATTTCATTCGTTTGCTCATTGAATAAGGAAATAATCTGCAAAGTGTAATAATATTAAATGTATATAATTTATTTTCTTATTTGATAAGAATTTGAATTTAAAAATATTTAAAATTATTAATTCATTTCCTTATTTGATAAGGATTTGAATTAAAGAATTGTAAATGTATATAATTTATTTTCTTATTTGATAAGAATTTAAATTTAAGAATATTTAATATTATTAATTCATTTTTTTATTTGATATGGATTTGAATTAAAGAATATTAAATGTATATAATTCATTTTCTTATTTGATAAGAAATTGAATTTAAGAATATTAAATATTGTTAATTCATTTCCTTATTTGATAATGATTTGAATTTGAGAATATTAAATGTATTTTAATTCATTTCCTTGTTTGATAAGGATTTGAATTTAAGAATATTAAATGTATTTTAATTCATTTGTTTATTAGATAAGGATTTGAATTTAAGAATATTAAATATATATAATTCACTTTCTTATTTGTAAAGAAAGTGAATTTTTAGAATATTAAATATAATTAATTCATTTCCTTATTTTATAAGGATTCGAAACATCTATAAAAACCAAAGCAGATTTATTTCCTTATAAGAAACCCTAGCCTTCAAGAGAGTTTATTCTCCTATGATACCCCTTGCATCAAGTGTTGAGTACGCAAGGCAAATCTAGAGTTTATTGTTCCAGATTTGAATAGTTGGTGCCCACACCGCTCAAGGAAGGAGGGCAAAATTGAAGACTTTGGTACAGGGAGTTCTTTCAATCTAACAAGTCAACAAATCTCTTATAACAATAAAATGTATAGATCTGATATTCATCATTTGATATTAATATGTGTTTGCATGGATTCCTACTAAAATAAGAATTCATGAAAAATATTTAAAAAACTAATTCCGCTGCATTTTTTGATTTCATTTCCTACACCTAGGATATTGAAGCTTGATCTAAGTAATTTTTAGAGATGATGAAGACTTTATCATGGAGGGGGAAGTTACTATTCAAGAATTAGTAATTATTTAATATGAAAGTTTTGTTTAATGTTCAAATTATTAAACATTCATAGGTATTTTAGTACTTGTTGTTGTTGTGTATTCATTGAATGGTAGAAATTATAGATTAATTTTATAACTTTCAAGTTTTAGCATGTTTTGATGAATAGTCATGGAATCAATATATTTTTTGAGGTATTTAGAAGAAGAGGAAGGATAATGATTCTTACATTATTTTGACAAATATTCTTGACATAAACTCTATATAATTAGTCATAAAAATCATTGTGCACCATAACCCTACCAACTTATTAGCATAATATATCAACTATATGATATATTCTTAGTGGATATTATATTATCATATGGTCAAAGTCACAACCAAGTCCAAACACTACGGCTTTATCTTTATTTTGACTTGTTTGTTTCAAGTCAGAACCATAATATTTTTACAAAGTAGTAACTTTTGAGCTACAAATTGTTGTAGAGTCAAAACTACTCAAGTTAAAGCCATTATAATTATTTAGAGACATAAATTTTGGGCAAAAATCATTATAGATGATATTAGTCGAGTATGGTTATTTCTCAAAGTCATGACTTTTAGCCTGAAAGGAAGGAACAATTATAACTTTTATGCTCAAGCATATTGCCTATCCTGCAGAATTCTTGCATTACCATGGAAACATGACATTCAAGTAAAGAGAAGGCTAGTTCCATGACCACTCATAGCATCATGAACACTTGAAAACATATGAAGGTCAAATTTTATGTTGTGGTCATTTCCTTGTATCATGGCCATAAAATACATATTACCTTTTTAATGTTAGTGCTATATCATAGCAACATGACCATATAATAATCAATAATGACCACTGAAAATGTCATGATTTTATCATAGTACCACAATCATATATCAATATGAGAAATCCATTAGCATATCACGGTCATTTCTTAGTGTCGCAGCCTTTTATTGAAGACAAGAAAACATATGCATGAAGTTGGGGCCCTATCATAGTGTTGTGCCTTCATGTTTTAAAGACATTAAGTTAAAGTCATGGTCATTTCTAATTCCATGACTTTATGTTATAGAAATATTAAAATGCATCCCAAGTCATGACCACCTTTTAGAGACATGGGCTCAAGCTTAATAGATAAAGGCCAATGTTATAACTTTGCTTTAAAAATAAATTTCTAACTTAAAATAATGTAAAATTACATGATTATAAAAGAAAATGAGTAAGAAATTCAGAAAAATCTTTCTCATTCTTCTTTTTCTCCCTCCATGCAACAAGTAAAGTCACATAGGCTACCAAACCCTATGGAAAATCTTCACTCTTCCTAGGAGATCCACAAGCAAGCAAGTGATATGAGACTCAATGCAATCCATAGAGTTGGCATGGCACTCAAATCCCTTATCTATAAGGTAGATTCTAAAAAATTTTACCAGAATAGTAGAGTCTAGGATTTATGTAATTTAAATATATATGATGTGACATGAATTTTTATTAATGAATGAATGTATTTGATTTATTTTGTGTTAGGGATATTGATGGATAATGATTAAATATAATTTGAACTAAATTTTTGACTATTAATAGGTTTGTACGAGATTGTAATGAAGGATAATGATAAGTAAACTATGAATCTCACAAATAAAATATGAAGGAAGTAACAACCCTTTTTACTACATTGCATGAGATAAACTATATGTAGAAACCCATAAGTATTAATACTTTGCATGTCATTCCATTGTGTACATCATAAAAGAATTGAATCTCATTTGGGACAGATATTCAATAAAAAATTCTCATAAGTAGTTCACCTTAAGTATGAGAGTCGAATCATAACCAAGGAGGATAGTAATAGATAATTCTCAGGAGATGTGTTAATGTGTGGTAACTCTTAAGGTTGTGACATTCATTACAAATTACTTTTACTCATATGGTTCCCATTAGTGAAAGTACAAAAAATATAGATTAATTCTATGAGTATGCTGCTTATGAAGCTAAAAGTATAAATACTTAGAAGTCATATCAATATTTGGTTTTTATGATACTTGATATAGAATAAGAGTATGCATATAAAGTAAAATTCAAGGTTAGTCGATGAAGTTATCTTAAAAGTATGAGATTAGGAATTACTCTTAAGTAGAAAAGAATTATTATCTCAATGCTGACATATTAAAGGAATAACTATGAGGGGACCACCATTTTGATACTCTCATTAGTAAAAACTACTTAGTATGTTATTATAATAAGGAGTCATTACACTACACCTCAACCTTCATTTTGTGTCCAACACAATATAAGTCAAACAAATTAAATATCATCACATAGATTAACTGAAAAATATATGGGACTAAGATTGTTTAAAAATTAAAAAATTATTTTACTAAAAATGAGTTGCATAATATTTAATAACCAAATTACTAATACAATCCAAATAAAATAAATATCTAGACGAAAGTATGTTGTACTACTTTTATAACTAATATAATTGCAGATCTCTATTGATAAGATTTTCTTGTTAATGTACTTTTGGTACATCGCCTAACCAATAGAATTATATAGCATACAAAAGTCACAAAAAATATGCATGATTTCCAACTTTATAGTCGTGTTTCTTCCATTTTTTATAGTCACAAGATCACATCATTCATCAATATCTTCATCTTTCCAAGACCAACATTCTTAACCATTGAGTTATCTTTCATACTCACTTCTCCTCCACCATAAGATTTAAATGACTAAACCATCTCTGATAAAAATTCAATTGATATGATGTACCTGTATCAATGAATTGGGTATGCTCATCAACATAATCAGCATAGGCCTCAACAAATTGTAGGTCACTACTAGTGCAAAGCTCCTTGATTGGAAAGCTTGCTCTCTCTAGCATCATGACTTATCATAATGATGTTGCAACATGGGTTGGCATTTTCATGTATCTGATAGTCCCTCTTGCAATGCTCAAGTCTATCCCGCTTCTAGCATTTTAACTTCAAGTTATCCATACACCTTTGATTTTCCTCCTAAGTTGGAGTTGCATCAAGATCAATTCATCCTTTGGACTTCAGTACTACATCTCACAAATTGTATATCCTTATAGTATTTTCTCATACTTTTTCTTTTCATATTTTCTAATAGTAGAGTTGCAACTATTATCTTATAAAATAATCTTATAGTACCACTATCAATGATAATAATCAAATTATCTCATCAATCAATAATGAAAGGATGAGGGTAGTAGCATTATCATTATCACTAATCTCATTGATAGTAGATGATAGTTGACTAGTGTCTAAAACTCATCTATATGTAAGGTAAATAAGGCATTCTTCTCTATGTGTACAATATAGAGCTTCTACCTCATCAATAATGTGTTGACTGGTGAATACTTTGATAGAGCATCTCTAGTTTCCTTTATAAGTACTTCATGGTTCTCTCACTATAAAGATGCACCAAGACCTCGTCTATCATACATTGTCAAATCTAGCCTTGCACTCTAAGACACCTTTTCCCTTTTGATAGTATTCACAAATGATGTCTCTAATTTTTAAATTTTCATTGTTGGTTTTAAATCTTCTATGTTGGACCTAGCCCTATTAATATGCAGATCTTTCAACTTTAACTTCTATAATTCAAAACTATTCTTCACAAATTTCTAAACCTCAACCCTAGTTGTCACCCAACTAATAATTCTCTAATCTACACTTCAACCCTTCCCCTGAAAGAAAAATACAAGGTGTTTCTAGGTTATGTACCAAATCATAGTTTTTATTTCAATTGTTAACATAAAGAAGTCCCAATGATTAGCTATGATGCCAAATTTTGAGAATCTATGAGGTATCAAAAATGGTTGATAATTGGAGTTTAAGATTTTTAAGGAGAGAAATCAACCACAAATATAACTCTTATAGAAATGCACACTTGTACGATGAAAGAAGAAAGAAGACATACGAAAAAATATGAAAAGAAATATTTTTGTTATTCATTCTTTGTGGGTGTGCAACATTTTTGTATCTAGATACAATCTCTCACTCGATCACATCCTAATTCTTTTCTATGTCTCATTTATGAGCCTTTAAATAGCATCCTAAGAATCTCTTAAACATTAGTTCAAATCAGCCTATAATAAATTGTGATTTCATTCATGTTATGACCCTAGATAATGTGTCATGACTTGAATCATCAAGTTTCTATTCCCCACATTATAAACATATTGCGGAAACAATGATATTATTGCATATCTTGAGTTATGATTTCACATTCAAGTAGTGATTCCAAAGTTATAACCACTAGTTGCAACATTCCTTAACAAGTTTCCACTCTATTCAGAATATGACTCCAAGACCAAGGTTGTGACTCAAAAAAACAATCTTTATTCCAACTTTAGTCATCATGACTCTATGGAACAGAGCTTCTTGCTTTAATCTAGTCATCACTCTATAAAATAGAGCTTTTATCTTTAGTCTAGTCATGGCTCTAAAGAATAGGGGCTGACTCCTCAAAAGCTATTATAGCTTTAGTTTAGTCACAACTCCATAGAATAGGGTTTCCACTCATTAGTAGTTGTTCTAGCTTTAATTCTTAATGATTCCATAAAATAGGACCCTGACTCCTCTATAATTTTTGATATGCTCAAAATATACTTATATTTTTGGAATATTATTAGTATCATTTGAATGGCTACTATACATGTAATATTAATTTTGGAAATTTCACCATAACTTGGGGTTTTAGAGGTCTTCAATAAAGTAGAAAACATAAGAAAGAAAATGAAATAAAAAAGGCCATAAATTGAGGTCATGACTCATAATGTCATCTCCATGTCTCCATTTCAGACATAAGAAAATTTGGGAGCAGTAAAATAAGTCACTTCGTCTTAACTAAAAACTATGAGAACATCTTAGGAAAGCTTGAGTAGAATTGATCATAAAGGTTTATTTAAGAGTTATGACATTCACACATCATGGCATTATAGTTTCCAGTCATGACTCCAGGCGGATCTAATGAGCATTTCTTTGGTTGCAACTTTGATTAATGTATAATTCGTGGATAGTGATTGTTGAATTATGTCTTTTTTGGAAATGTAGCAAAGTTTTTTGTTGATATTTTTGGGAATTATTCAAACTTCTTGCCTCTTTCCAAAATGTACACAGCTTTCCATAAGTAATATGTCATAATTAATGATTAGTTACCTCCAGTAGCTAGTACATCTAGTTACCATCCACATATATATATATATATATTTGGATAGTGACTGATAATAAGAATATACATGTGACTCTTGGAAATGTGACAAATTCTAAGAGCACATGTATGGGATACTCACTACATTGACTAATAAGCACAAGTTTATATATCTGAGACATTCATCATATGGACTATGATGAGTGATCAATAAAATATCCACGTGTTACACAAATTATTTAGCTACCCAAGATTTTGTGTGATTCTTAGTATATTACAAATGAATAAGAATGCATGCTTAGGATACCCAACTTGGTAGATGACACTTAGTGCCTATAGCACGGAAAATATGTTAATTCTATTCACTTATATGAACAATTTCAATGACAAGGTGATGGGTAAGAGAAATGTGACCAATAACATGGAGATCACATATTTTCTAATCAATGAATCAACAAATAACACACTACATGCTCATGGATGTTGAACAAAGATCATCACCATGTGCAAAGAAGTAAACCAACCTTAGAACTCATTGAATTTGACACCTTTTGTAAGCCAAGATTGTATAGAACTTAACACAATATCAAACCAAAAATAACAACCTATATGGGATCAATATCTCGACTCAGAGTGGGCTTTGTTGCCTATTGGACATGTATACATGTTCTATTTAGACTAGTTCTTTATTATTTATTGTCTTCTCAATAAATTAATCCTAACATGTTGATGTTTATTTTTTTTAAACTAGTTGTCTAAGAAAGAACAAATCTATTTCTATTTTGTTTTTATTGGGTTATAGAATTTTTTTTTTAAGTTTTCTACAAGTCATTTGTTTTTTTATTTTGTAGAAACTCACTTGGATGAACTAAAAATTTAGAACTGAGGCATTATCTTTGGATCTAGAAATAGAAAGAACTTTATATTTATTGAGAAGAGAATGAAGTGGAAAAGAAATTATGGGAGAGAATAACAAAAGTTATAAAAGTAATAGTAGAGATGCCGAGAAAATACCACAACATCACATGCATTACAATACAATTTGAAATTATTGGAGACCTTCCTTGATAGAGAGATATTGTAGAATGACAAAACAGCTCATACAAGCCAACAACTTATAGCTGAAATCAAGTTTGATAGTCATGGTAAAGCAGTAACAATTTGGAGGAAAGCTTTCAAAAAATTCCAACATCAACATTGCATTCATTTTAGAGATATGTGACATGGTAAAGATGAATAAAGTCAATCATAACGTGATAAAGCTAAGACTATTAATCTTTTCTCTCAAAGTTAAGGTGAGGAATTGGTTTTCATGGTGTAGAGGAGCTATACCAATAGTGGAAAGAGCTAATACAAGTTTTTCTAACCAGATTTTTTCCACCACTAATCACATCATAACTATGGAAATAATTTAGCTATTTTAGGAAAGGAGAGCTAGAGATGCTATATGGTACGTGGGATAGGTTAAAAGATTTATTGAGGAGATCCATGATACATAAATTTAAACTTTGGTTCCAAACTCGAATATTCTATAATGAGCTAAACTATGTGACTCAATACACAATGAATGCAATTTCAGGTGGATCCGTTATGAACAGGTTCCCCTGAAGAAGCTTATGTACTCTTTAAGGTATTGGTAAAGAATAATCACCAAACCCCTACTAAAAAAACTGTAGGCTAAAGACAAGCTAGAATTCTCGAGATGAAAATTATTTGTACCATGGAAATGAATCTAGATGCATTTATGAGACACTTCTCATCTCATGGAAAGAAAGGACAACAACCAATTGAAAAGATTTTAGCTATGCAGAAGCAACATGTAATGGGCCAAGAGCAAGTATACTAAGTAGAATATGTAAACTATGTAAACAAAGGGTATGTCTTATGAGCCAACACCAATATACTCACTTACTATCATCCAAATACAAAGATCATGAAAAATTATTCTATGATAATTTATCATATATTCTGTAGTTTCGATATCAAAATTATTCTATCAATGTAGCTAGATTTCATAGGCAAGGAGCTTCCAATTCCAACTATCAAGGGAAGAAAAAGTCATCATCTTTTGAAGACATCATCTTGTCATTATTGATTGAATTAAAAAAGAACAATAACATGCAAGACAATTGAATCAGTCGAATATAACTATAGTCAAGCAGCAAAAATGTCATAATGAAAATGATAGAAACTTAAATTGGGAAACTTGCTCTTGTACTAAAAGGACTATCTAGATTATTTCTTAGAAATGTTGAGAAAAACATAAAGCAATGCATGGCAATCACTTTATTAAGTGGAAAAGAAATTTGAAGGGATGAACATGAAGAGGTAGAGATAGCTAAAATAAAAGAGGAAACAATAAATTGGAAAAGGAAAAGGAATGCGAAGCTATGGTGGAATTTAGCAAAATAAAGGGAAAGAAAGTAGTGTGCCTAGAAAAAAATCATTTCCAACCAACCCTCCCATTTTCACTCCACTTTACCTTTTCCACAAAGATTCAAGAAAGTTAAAATAGGTGAACAATTTGATAAATTCCTAAAAATATTCAAAAAGTAGAATTGAACATTTCATTTGTTGATTCTTAAGTTGCGTTGCTGAATTGTGTAAAGTTTATGAAGGAAAACATGAACAACAAGAAGAAGGTGAAATTATATATGATTATCAACTTGATAGAGAATTGAAATGCAATTATATAAAGAAAACTTTCATATAAACTAAAAGATCCAAGTAGTTTTACAATCACTTGTGTGATTGGAGAACATATGTTCTATTAAAATCTCTGAGTGACTTGAGAGCGAACATCAATATGATGCTCTAAAAAATTATGAAAGAAAATAAATTTGGACAAAATCACTCCCTAACACGCTTATCAGAGATGGTGGATAAAATTTCACTTAACTGAGAGGTATCTTTAAAAATATTTTGGTGAAAAATGGAAAGTTTATGTTTCCTATATATTTTTTTGATATTACAAATTTTTAAAAAATAATGCACCACTACTTCTGGGAAGACCAAACTTTGGCGATAAGATAAGTGATAATCGATGTGAATAATAAAGAATTGTTTCTCCAATTGGGTGAGAAGTAAGCAAAGTTTAACATTTATCAAAATATGGAAAGAAACTCTAAGGATGGAGGAACGTAGAAAAAATTGGTACTCTAATAATTATGATGAAGACATGTAATGATGAAGATATTAAAAATTATGATGAAGGCATGAAGTGTGATGATGGAGTTATGACATGTTATGATACGTCAATCTTGTTTGAAGAAACCATGATAAATGATGAAGAAAAAATAGAGTTTGATTCTAAAGAATGTAAAGAAGATGAGATCATGATGCGTACTAAAGAAGTCGTGAAAGAAGAAATTGAAGATGAAATGGTGAATGACATCGTGACACCTTTTGAAGAGGTCACAATATATAAAGAAGTAGTGAAAGGAGTAGCAGCACATGAAGAAGAGGTTGCAATGCATGATGTTAAAGCAACAAATGAAAATGTCACAATAGGAATTAATGGAGTCACGGTATCAATTGAAATCAATGTGACACCTTGTATACAAAAGATAGAAGTTGGATTAATTTTGAAAGAACTACCAAAGCATCTCCATTATGCTTTCTTAGGAGATGGTCAATCAAAGCTTATCATCATTTCATCTTTTTTGATGAAGGATATGGAGCACAAAGTGTTGAAAAATTTTCAACAATATATAGAAACAATCACATGGTTGACAGAAGACATCAAGGCAATTAGTCCTACCATTTATATGTACAAAATTCTTATGGAAGATGATGGAAGACCAACCATTGAGCATCAGAGAAAGTTGAGTCCCCATGATGTAAAAAGTGGTGAAAGTAAAAATATTGAAGTGGCTGAAAGATAGATTTATCTATGTCATATCTAATAGCTCATGAGTGAGTCCCATTCACATGGTGGCAATGAAAAGGAAGAATGATGTTGCTGAAGAATTAAAATGAAGAGAAAATATTTATATGCATAAATCGGCATCATGTGACTCCCATTCACATGAATTGGCATCATGTGAGTCCCATTCAAATGAATGAGACTCACATGATGCCTATCTAGATAGAGAGTATCTATAGATTACCGGAAGCTCAACAAGGATATGAGAAAAGATCATTATTTACTCCCATTCATAGATCAAATGTTGGACAAGTCAGATGGACATGAACATTATTTCATCTTAGATGAACAACCATGTTACAACAAGATTGTAATAACTCCAAAAGAACAAGAGAAGGTAACAAACACAAGTATATATGTGACTTTTTCATTTAGACTAATGCCATTTAGATTATGTAATGCTCCAACATTATTTCAGAGATGTATGATAGTGATTTTTGAAAATCTCATTGAAGATGTGATAGAAGTGTTTATGGATAATTTCTCAATATTTAAGTGCTCATCTAGTGGCTGCCTATTCAACTAAAAGATGGTGTTGAAAAGGTGCAAGGAGAAAAATTTAGTGCTTGATTGGGAGAAATATCATTTCATGGTATCAAAAGGAACTTCCTTGAGACATTTGTGTATCTTCCAAAGGTTTGTAATTATATAAAGTCAAGATTTCTATAATTGAGACTCTAGCTCCACTCTTACTACAAAAAGCATGAGAAGTTTTTTTTTGACATGCTAGGTTTTATCAAAGATTCATTCATACTTTTTCAAATATTGACAAACCTTTAAGCAAGTTTCTGAAAAAGAAATCTGCTTTTGTGTTCAATAAAAAGTTTTTGGAAACTTTTCAAGACCTAAAAGAAAAATTGATGTCTACCTAGATAATGATTGCACCACAATGGGCTAAGCCATTCAAAATTATGTATGATGCAAGAAACTGTGATGTTGAAGTAGTTTGAGAGTAAAAAATAGACAGAATTTTATGGGCAATATACTATAAAGTAGGACCTTGAATGAAGCTTAAAATAAGTACACCACAACAACAAAATGCTACCATGATGTTCTCATGTGACAAATTCAGATTATATATAATTGGAGAAAACATGATTATATTTGTGGATCATGCCACAATTTAGTATTTAATGAACAAAAAGGATGCAAAACAACAAAGGTTGTTTGTTTGGTCATTTTGCTCCAATGTGAGCGCGTTCCACCTATCACGCATAGAGTCTTAGAAAACTAGTGGCGTTGCAGTTGAAATTTTAAAAACTTTTTAAGGATGAAAAGCAATTGTTTTTAAAAAATATAGCAACCTTGGTGTGTAGATTATGTGAATTATCTTGATGACAACATCTTGTCTCTTTTGGTTAATTCTTAGCAAAAGAAGTTCCTACATAATGTGCACTGCTATATATGGGATGATTCCATTCTATTCAAAAAGTGTGTTGTGACTTTGTTACAATGTCAAACTTATTGTTTGCAATAAGTATAATACTAAAAGTTCATTTAATGACTATATACATTCAATATAAATCTACGTGTGAATATGTCATACAATTAACATTGTTAATATATGTCTAGATATCGATCTCATAGGAATTATATGGGCAGTTTGGCCCAACAAATTGTTAATTAACCATTACTTGCGTTGAGAAGATAAACTTGAGTATAGGATAGATACTTTGACTCTAATATTGGTTTACTTTCTTGTGTATGATGACTTTTATCAATATTATGATAATGACATGCTTGATTATAAGACAGAGGAGAGAATGATGTGGATTACCCCTTGCCCCATTAACATACAAAGTGGTTGTCAACCATAAACTATAATTACCTAGCTTAATCCCTTTGTAGTTATTCCTTATGTATTCTACCAGAAAAATCAAACTCATCCTATTCATAGGTCATCCTCATTTGTATCATTTTCAATAAAATATTAACTACCCTTAATGACTACTATGTGTGCATTTATATTCTCCAATCTCACTAGTCATGAAATAATAATATGCTAATAAATATGATTCATCTTCCAGCTTCATAAGTATCATACTTATGTCAATTAATATATATCTTCTTAGTGTTTCTAAGTATGGAAACTATACAAGAAGAATGATCTAAGGGCTTTCATTTCCATATGAAACAGATCCCCTTGACCATGTCATCTGACTTACCCATCACTATCTACCACAACAATACACAACTCCCAAGAATGGTGAAACTCTATGTTAGATATTTTACATAACCCACATATCATTTGAAAAATAACTTTTCTAAAAGAAGCACAATGAAACGGTTATAATTTCATTTGTACTTTTGACTTCATAAGAAGCATACTCACATCATTCTAACTTATATAAATTTATGTTTTTCACACATAGATTCATCACATGGGATAGAAATAGAAGAGTTGTCACTTTCTTATACTTCAATTTCATAAGTATGTCCCATGATTTACCTATCAATATTTACCATGGTCAATTCACATGAAGTGTAATATTTAATATTTATTCTAATTAGCCTAACATTGAAAAAAGATTTCAAGTGTGAGGATTGGAACAATATTTTGTCAAAATTGAGAGTTCTCAATGATAGTAGACATGAGGAACTAAATCTCAAGTTTTGTTCCCAATATATTTTTGCTTGTGTTCCGCTTAAATTTGTCTCTAATTAGAGATGAAGTTCATACCTTTTGGTGGTGATGTGTTCTTGGCCTTCAAATATTGAATCTCTGAGCTCTACATTCCTTTTGAATTTCTTAAGACCATGTTTTATTTCTATGGGATTGCATGATGTTCTATAGCAGTTTAATAAGTTAAAAGTCACAAACTAAGGTTGAGGTCATGATATTAAATAATCTTTGAATATTCTATGGAATACAATTACCTTGTTGTTAAGAGATGTCATAATTGAGAAAGTTCCTCTCAAGAATACAAAATGACATTGTTAAAAGATATCATGACTAAGGAAGATCATCTCTCGAAGATAATGCCATGGGGGCAAGAGATGCCATAACTAGGAAGATCCTTTTTGGAACACAAGTCATAGCTGATAAAGATGTTATGACTAATGAAGATCCTCTATGTAACACAAATTCATAGTGGTAAGAGATGCCCTGACTATAAAGAATCCTTTCTGAAAGACAATATTGTAGTGACAAAAGAAGTCACAAGTTAGGAAGATCCTCTATGGAAAAAAAATCACGATCACAAATAATGTTGTGATAGAAAATCACATGGTATTGTGTGATTTTAGTTCTATAAATTCATAATGTCACAATTAAGGAAGATCCTTTCTGAAAAACAATTTTGCCATCATGATTTGAAAATCACAATGGCAATAATATGACATGGTATTGAAAAATACCTTGACTTTACATATTAATTTGAAACTTGTCTATCATGATATAAAATTAATATCATGACCAAAATTGTATTTAGAATTAATATGACCCCAACTCCAAGATAATATCATAGCCATGAAAAATCTATTATATAGTAAAAAATTATGACATCTAGGTGATAGAGTCAAGGCATGAAATGAAAGCCATGAAATGAAAGCCATGACTATTTTGTAGAGTCATGGCCAAGAAAGGTCATCATGAATTCTCAATAGGCATTCACCAATGTACAAATTTAGTGACATTTGGAAATGTCATGACTTCCTCCTTGTTCTTCTTCCTTTTAATTCAACTTTCCACTAAGTCCATCATGTATACTCAAATTATGACTAATTCTACTATTATTCTTCAAAATCCATCAACAGTATAATTCAATAAAACTTTGCTTTTGAAAAACCTCTTAAATGCAAAGTCATAATGAGAGCAACCAAAAAATTACTCAAAAACTAGGTACTTTGAATATCGAACAAACTCTCATACTCAAACAATAAAAATTTTTCTTCCTCTTTGAGACTCTATCTAGAACTAGAGTATGAAGAATAAAACAAATAAAAAGTAAATAATGCATCAAGATGGAGAAGACTAAAAGATCGAGAGACTAAATATATTTTGGAAGGTTTAAATTCTGGTATGGAGGTGGAGAGCCTCTGTGTATCTTCATTGTCACTCATTTCCCATTCCATCGTCCTTGAAATTATATTGTTGAACATATATTATCTTTTCTTGGTTGAGTTTAGTACATGCTCAAAAGACTCCAATGCAAAATACATATTCTTTTGATTGGTGTTGCACCACTTCATGTCATATATCCACACTTCCTTTCTAAAATTCACATTAGATCCTATCTCTTGGTCTATACTCTATATCATCTTTTTCCACTCATTTGAAATGGGTTCATATAGATTCCTAAAGGATTTAGTACTTTCTATCACTTTGATCTCCAATATTTTCTTATGTTTTCTCAGATTTTTATAACTCTTTCTAAAAACTTCACTTCGGTAGTCACAAATAAGCTCTTATTCTTACTAAGATGCATCTCCCACAATACATCATGTTGCCCCTCCTTGGCTTTTTATTGTGACTTTATTATGTTATCTAATTTTTATGGGTATGCAATGTCCTAAATGATGGTTAGTAAGTATATCTCATCAACAAAAATTCACAAATATATATATCATACAAATAATGAAGAGGACTTTTATCTAGATATTGATTTTATATAGATTGTATCAATATTTTGGTCAATCAATAGTGAGACAAATTGATTTTAGTAAAATAGATATTTTGGATTATGAAATCAATTTTAGGATTGTGGATTTTTTCATTTAATTTATGTGATCTATATTTAAATAGTTAGAATTATATTATATTTGGACACATTATGAAGGTCGATTTTTTGTGTCATGACTCATTGTTCTAATATCATACAAGATATTCATTACCATAGATCATCTCTCAAATTATGGTCCCATCATAAATGTTCCCTCGGTATATTACCTCCAAGATAAAAAATCATCCCTACTCAAGTGTAATTCATAATCTCATACCTTTTAGGAGACTTGTTGACTTTTCTTGATGGTTACTTTGCATATACACTCTTATTCTTTAATCTATGGTATTATAAAGACTAAAAATTGATAAGGTTTTAAGTATTTGTGCTATTAGTTTCATAATCATCATACTTGTACAACTTATATATGTTTCTCTAAAGTTTCACCAGTGAGAATCATACAAGTAAAAGCAACTCAACAGGATTATCACCACCTTATGAGTGACAATATACTCATACATGTTTCAAGAATTACCTGTCATCATTATCCTTAGTGATGATTCAATTCTCACACTAAAAGTTGAATCCATAAAAAAATATTTTATATAATATTCATCCCAATTGAGAACTAGTTTATATAAGATATTTATACTTGATTGGCATATGAAAGTATTCATGCTTTCGGCTTTATAAGAATGATACTCACAATAATTAATATACCCAAATTTTATATTTTAACATATATTTTTTTTCAAGCATCATAGTCAAAAAAGTTATCACTTCCTTGCTACTATATGTGCAAGTGAGCCTTATAGTTTACTTGTTACTATCTATTATGAAAATCTCGCATAAACCAAACAATAGTCAAAACCTTAATTCAAATTTTATTTATTCTATCATCCATCAATATTTATAACATAATATAAATCAAAACTTATTGATTAATACAAAATCATTTATACATCACACAAATAAAGTTCACAAATCATATGCCACATGTTATTTTGACATAATTTTTTGAATCTACCCTGGAGGGGGAGGGCTTTGAGAATCATGCCCCCAACTGTATTAATTAGTTGATGTATTGCGTACCTTACTTGCTTGTGAAGCTCCAAGAGAGTGCAAAATTAACCTATAGGGATTGTTAGTCGTGCCTTGGGTTTTACTTATTGCTTGAAATGAGAAGAAAGAGATATTTTTCTAGATTTTTCTTTCTTCCTCTTCTATACTCAAATAATTATGTATTACTTTAAATTAAAAAGTCTTAGATTTTAAAACAAAATAAAAACTGTCTTTCATCTTTTAAGCTCGAGGTCATGACTCTAAGTCTTGGTTTTGGGCAATATCAATGACATGGGCCTAATGTCTTTATAATACAAAGTCTCAATACTTAGAATGGTCATGACTTAGACATTTATCTTTTTTCTTTATCATATAGCTATGGTATTGAGAATCAACATGGTGTTAATAATAACCTTTGCTATTATAATATGGTTGTGGTGCTAAGAAATGATTATGGTGTTAGCATGATGTTATGAATGGTCATGGCCTCTTATATTATAATATGCTCAATATTTTTATAGATATCACATGAAATAAACAAAATATCTATAAAAATTTTGTTCTTTTGATGTAGAACAAATGATTATTACTAGTGAATAAGAACATATGCTAGAAGCATGCATCATGATGGATACCTTTACATTTCCTAACACGGAAAATATTTCTATTATCATTATCATTGTCCATTTAAACTATATTTGGTGACTTAATTATGAGTGTGAGAAGTATTATATATTTTCAAGATCACATATTTTATTATACATAAATCAACAAATAGCACATTACATGCTCATGAATATTGAATAATGCTAATCACCACGTGTAAGAAAGTAAATTAACCTTAGAACACCTTAAATTAAGTACTTGTTGCATTCCATGATACTCGAGAACTTAAACATCATTTCAAACTATTTATTTCAATCATTATGGGATCAATATCTTGACTACAAGAGTCTACTTTATTACTTACTAGACCTAAGTACTTACAGTTGCATTTAGTGCGAACAGAATTCATCACAATTGTAAGCATCATTGCTAGACTCTTGCAGTTCACTCAACAGTTGAAATATTTTTGCTTGCATATTCTTCATATCATAATTCAATTGTTTCATGGCCCGCCAAGAATGATCTTCTAGCTCAATTAGAAAATGATAATCCTTTTCAAACATCAATCTGTAAGCTAACATATTGATTGGTGTTTTAAAAATTGTTCAATGTACCGATAAAGCTTCATTTAACTAAAATGACCAATCTCTCCTTGAAGCATTGTTTCTCTTTTCAAAAATATTTTTAGATTTTTAATTGGAGATTTCTACTTTCCCATTGGACTTTGGATGATAAGCAAACGCCATTATATGTTTTACATCATGCTTCACAAGAGGTGTAGTAAATAATTGGTTACAAAAATAACCTCTTTGGTCACTTATAATGCATCGTGGAGCTACTAGTCTTGTGGGATGAAACTAATGATGTCGTGCTTCATATATATGCATAAGAATAAAATCATGGTGTTAAGGAATGTCGTGACTCGATATTTTTTTAGAGCATAAAGTCATGAAAATTACTCTCTAGGATATAATGTCATGGAATGTCTTGAGCAAAGTCATGATATTGTATAGATTCCTAAGAATAAGGTAGAAATGTTGATGAATACAATGACTTAGGAAATTCTTTTCTAGAGCCTAATGTTTAGAAATAAATAATATTGTGACATAAAATAAACTTGTGTTTCATAACCTTGGTTCTATAAGGATTATGTTGTGGTGCTAAAAATTATTGTGCCTTTATGTTTCAAATTGGCACTTGGTTGTTGTGATGTGGAAATAATATCAAATCCAGAAATTATGTTTAGATCAAATATAGCCATGACTTCAAAATAAAATTACGACCACAAAGAATATGTTGCATAATAAAAGAATGTGACTAATGGATGGTAACTTTGTAACATAAAATGAATGTCGTGATTTCTTTTGTAGAGTCATGATGAAAAAAGATTGTCATAACTTTTTAATAGGATCATACTAGTGAATAAATGTTATGACATTGGAAATGTCATTACATTTTTTTATCCATTTGCCCTCCATTTCAATGTTCCATTAAGTTCATCAATTCTTCCAATTTATGTTATATTTCACTATTGTTCATTAAAATTTATCAGAAATATAAATACATGTAAAATCTACTTTTAAGTATAATTCCCATACAAACATGTCCTAAAAAAGACCTCCAAGACCCAAAAAAAAATTATGTACTTTGTGTCCCAAATAAACTCATAAACTTAAATATTTGTTTGTCCTCAAGCAAAGAATATCTCTCTCTCTCTTTTCAAGATGTTCATCTGGAATTAGTGTAGGAAGAAATAATCTAACAAAAAGCACACATAGAACCAATGGGAAGCATAATGGTTGGTAGATTGGTTGGTCATTTATATTGTCTTTTTTTTGTGTGGAAATTAAGCTTTAGATTGTTCAAATTGTCACATGGGCATGGAAGGTTTTTCTGTATCTCACTTATTGCTCAGTGCCTATTTCATTATCTTTGAAATCATATTTCATAGCATGTATTGTCTCTTCCAATTGAGTTGAGGGCAACCTCAAAAGATATCTATGCAAAATACATATTTTTTTTAGTTTATCTTGCACTTGTCCAAACATCTATCCACACATTTGATCTAAAATTTATGCCTGTTCTATCTCTTCATCTCTACCATTTATCAACCATTTATATTTCTTTATGTTGGATTGGTATAATGTCCCAAAGGCTTCAACAGTTCTCATTACTCATGTCTCTAATCTTTTTATTATGTCCTCTAAGATCATTATCACTCTCTTTAAACATCTCATGGATAGACACAAATAGGCTCTCATTTTTGTTAAGATATATTTCCCATTATGCAAAATGTTGCTTTGATTTTGCATTATCTTTCTCTTTCTTTTTTTTCCCAATACTTCCCATGTATTGTCTCTACTTTCCAAATCTACCACTAATAAAATGTGCATCCTCATCAACTTCCTCTTCAGTAAAATCTCTATGTAGTATATAAATTATTTTGTTATATATTTCATTAACCCTATATTTTGTTTATATATTTTGTTTATAGGTATAGGTACTAATATGTTGAGAGATTGGATTCATGGCATTGGGACAATCATGGGAGTCCTGTTGCCCGATCAATGGGCCAAGGAAATTTTTGGAGCATGACCCAGTTTGCTCTGAAAATCTGACTCATTTATGTTCTATGTAGAATCATAATTATTCTGTGTGTGTGTGTGTGTGTTGGGAAATTCCACTTCCATGATTGTGATTTTAGAAATTCAGAAGAAGAGAATAACAAAAAATAACAGACAATATATATATACACAACCACAATCCAACAAATCCATGGCAGAATCTAAAACACAATAGAAACATATGAAATAACATGGTTCACTAGTCGTTCAACATGATTAGCTACATCTACTAGAAAAATGCTTATGTGTTTATAGATTATAACCAAATAGAATGTCCAAAATATCTTACAGTATGTGTGCAGAAGCAATCGTGATAAAATTGCGTAAAGAGGAAAAAAAATGGAGATGAACAGTTTCATGCCAAAAATTACAATAGCCTGAAAAACATAAATAAAATCAATTTATATTAATGACGGAGCTGGTCGTATCACTCGGACGGGTGGGTTCTACTCCAAAAATTCTTCGGCCCGTTGACCTGTCAGTGGGACCTCCGTTATTGTGTTATTGCTGCATTCCTGACCTCTTAATATTTTCTTTCCTATACTTACATGAAAATTTAAAACAAAAACATATTCGATTATACAAAATAGATATCAAAACAAATTATGCACAGTAATGTGTGTGTGTGTGTGTTGTATCCATAATCATAAATGTGCACTTTATTCTTCTCTCTCTCTCTCTCTCTCTCTCTCTCTTTCAATTTTGTATTAAAACAATTTGAGATAATAAATCTTCAAGCAGTATATAATTTTCTAGTGGACATAGCTAATCATATTGAAATGATATTTGTGGTGATGATGTTATGTTATTCTTGTTCCTTGTCATATTATGTTATGTTTTGTACAATTCATTAATATTATGTTTAGCATAATCACTATATATATATATATATAGATAAAAAATTATAACACTCCATTCGATCAGCCTCCAACTTCATGTTCTTCAATAGTAAGACATTTTGTTCCAAAACCGCTGGGCGGGGAATCCATTGACTCCAAGTCTCTTTCTCTTCTACCCTTTTTACACTCATATTTTAGGGTTGATTCTTCCTCTAAATTTTCTCCAAATATCCCTCATTTTTTCATATCAGCTTGAAAGAAGGTTGATACTTCTATACATACACCAATTGATTCTCTTTTTTTTTCAAGAATCAAATTTTTATATCTATCTTCATCAAGTCTCTTATCATATCGACCAATTTCAGGAAGGAAAATTCATTAACATAATTTATCTCTATCCTCAAATATGAGGAATCTTCTAGTTTGATATAACATAGTGACGAGAGAGTTGTGAACTAAATGGCCTAAAAATTATACTACCTAAAAATTGAGGATAGATCACAACAAAGTATTATCAAAATTCATTTTATAACCTCTCTCAAGGATATATAGCAAGATTTCTCTGTATTGGTTGATGGTAGAGGTGGAGAGTGGGTTGCAAAACTAAACATAAAAATATAGCTAAATCTCATTCTCTTCAATCATCTCTCCCCTCAATATTTGTCCAAAAGGTCTTCTAGTTGATTTTCTCTATTTTCCTTTTCCATCGATCAAAGTATCGGAAATTGATTTGTAGATGGGATGCATATTTAAGGTTTAAAGGTTGTACTATCTAAAACTCCATTTAATCTCAAAATATCATTGATGAATTATCTATCAAAACATATCCAAACTCCTCGTAAATATCATTTTTTTTCTTGAATGTCATCAAGATTGTAGTAAAACTTTTTCATGATAGTAACCTTACTCATTTTCATATATCAGCAAAAATGCTCCCAATTTCTTTTCTTGATTATTGCTAGAAAGGTAGCATAATTTCCCCAGAACCATGTTTTCCTGTGAAATTTTTCTTCGCTAGGATAGAAATCATTCATCTCCTCCCATTTTCGATGAAAGATATTGGATCATGCAACAAGATGTGGGTTGTGGTCTTGATGAGGGTTTCCTTGACTCGCTTCCCCTTCATTTTGTGATTAGTTTTTCCTTCTTCTCACTCCCTCTAAGCATTGAAATCAGAGTTTCTTCATCCTTCATGGAATTTTATAGCAAGATTTAGCTATTGTGATAGGTTGGATCGGTTGTGTGGGATTAAAAATTGGCTTTATAGCTCTTTATAGAGTTTAGGCTATAGTCATGACACACAAAAATTTTATCATGGAAAAATAGCACTATTATATTTGAGTGTCGTGACTTCATTTTTCATAGAACATGTCATGTCTAGGATTGAGTATTACGACTTTATTTATCATTGAAAATGTCTTTATTGAGTTTTAGTGTTATGACTTCAAAAGACATAGACAATGTTGCAACTTGGTTTTAATTGCATTATAATATTATTTGGTCTATGTACAATTATCTAACTTCATAAAAAAAATTTATTAAAAAAAATGAAATAAAAGCACACAAGTATAAAGTGGAATCCTTGAGTTACCTTTCAAAAGGTATTATATTTAATATCTTTAGCTAGGTTGATATTTTGGTATTGGTTCCCCATATTGACACCACTTTCAGCAATGTAAGAAACCTTCTCCATATAGTTTGTTCACTTCATCCTTTCTCATATTCTTTATATCTTCTACTTATAGTTCATGTCAAAATATTCTCTCCATATTTTATAGCTAAGCATACTTTTCGAACATTTTTATCAAAATCTCACCAATGGTCATATTCCTTCATTCTAGATCTACTTCATCGAATATCAAAACTTCATTAAATATTGTTGTATCATTCAATGTAGTATTTTCACTTTGGTTGTGACTTTGAAATTTATCATGACTACAATTAATTTCATGATGATGGAAAATGTTATAACATTCTATTTTGTTTTTTGTGGCAGTTGTGCCATGTCTTTGAAAAATATCACGACATCTTTTTTTTATTTTCTATTTCACCAATTTCACAACTTCTTTGGCCATGACTTTTTTTTCAATGATTTGAACTTTAGGTTGTGACCATTTCTAATATCGTGACTTCTTTCAACATGTCAACCATAGTCTATTTTTCTTTTACATTTTTATTAACATTTGGCTCAATTGTTTCAACTTCACCAAGGCCCACTACAACTTCTTATTCCTTCTCTTTGGACCAATAGTCATCTAAGAAATTTTTCCATCTAAAATCAATTATATATCTTTTAGCAATGCATATGTGGCTATCTATTATCTAGTAGTTTTCCTCATCATCATAAGTAATTTGCAAACTTTTATACATATTAAATTTTATTTATTGTTCAACACACAAAGTATGAATTATTTCTTTTTCACTTTAATCATTACTTTTCTTGTTTTCAATAATGGTTATATCAAAATTAATGGTATATATGAGCCTTCTTCTATGTCTAACAAAATAAAGTTATTAGAAAGATAAATTTCTAATTTTGACTAGCACATCTTTAAAAATCTATCTTAGAAACTTATTTAATTTATCGTTAATCTATAGAAAAAGAGATGTTAAAGTTATCTTACCAGAATTAGTTTTCATACTATGTATCCATATTCTTCAGCCTTTTGTTATCAAAACATGCAATGAGTTATCACCACGTTATGAAACACAACACATTGCATTTGTCTCATGACTTACCTTTCAATATCTATCAAAATCAATATACGACTTCTAAGAATTATTGAAACCCTATGTTAGACATTCTAAATAACCTACATATCATTTGAGGGCTAATCCTTCTAAAATATATTTAATGAGGTCAACTTCCCATCATTAGGGGGAGACATACTACCAAATGAGGAACATTTTGAAATTATTTGAAATGAATCATTCATGCCATATCTCGACCCGCATACTAAATATGAAAATGGAATACAAAGAATTACTCATCTTCAAAAGTTTATCGATCAATTACTTGATGCATTTACAAATACACTAAAGTAACTAAGACCTATATACCGACGGTAAATATACCAACAAGAATCAATATACTAACAAAAACTATTATTATGATAACTAATGAATTATCTATAACACACTTGAAGCTTGATTGAGCCATGGGATCAAAAGATTTTTTTTCCCAAAAGAGAAAAATAAAAGGACAATAAAATATAAGTCTTAAAAAAATATTACATCTGAAAAGACTATTCCAATAATTTATAAATAATAACTTCCAAAGAAAAAAGTGTCATTGAAGTGACACATGCCCCTGAGCAGTAAAAGTCCCTAAGGAGATACAAAATCATGAAGATATATAAGTATTTGCAAATAATAAAATTTCCAAAAATAATGCATTCACAACGTAATTATGGGATCATACAGAAGTGTTTATTAATGATATATTATACATTGTTAAAACCACAAAAAAAAATTTAAAGATGATGATGATCATGAACCATATAATGTCGATGAATGTCACAATAAATATGATTGGCCAAAGTAGAAAAAAAAAAGATTCAAGCATAATTGGATTCTCTAGCAAAACACAAAGTATTAGTCCTTATAGTCCCAACCTCTAATAATGTGATACCTATAGGTTAAAAATGAATGTTTGTAAGGAAACGTAATAATAAAAAAAATTGTTAAATACAAAGCACGTCTTGTGGCACAAAATTTTTAATAAAGACTTGAGATTAATTATGAAGAAACATATTTACTTGTGATATATATTATTACATTTCGATATTTAGTTAGTATATCGATTTCTGAATGACTAGATTTGCATCTTATAGATGTAGTTAATGTATATTTCTTAGATATGCTAGAAAATAATATTTATATGAGAGTCCTGGAAGGATTTCAATTGTCTCATGTAAATACATCAAACCATAAAATATGTACTTAGTTAAGTTGAGATGATCATTATTTAAAATTTAAATAATTTGGAATAATATAGTATAATTGTCAGAGTGAGTATTTAATTAAGGATGTTCATATTAACAATCCTATATGCCCTTGTATTTTTATAAAGAAATCAAAATTAAGATTTATCATCCTTACCATATATATTGTTGATATAAATTTATCTGGAGTCTTGAATAACTCACAAAAATAATTAAATATTTGAAGGATGAGTTTAATATGAAAACATAGGAAAAATTAAATATTTTCTCAACTTGTAAATTGAGCATGAGTCAAATAGAATTATCATATAAGTTAATATATGTCAAAAAGATATTTAAACAATTTAATGTGGACAAAACACATTAAGTTCTCTTATCATTATTAAATCCCTTGATGCTAAGAAATATCATTTTCATTCAATAAAAATGAAATTTTACTTGGTCCTGAAACATCATATCTTAGTACAACTGGCACTTTGTTATACTTAACACAATGTACAGAGCTAAATATTGTATTTTAAATAAACTTGATAGCAAGATTCAACTCTGCACCAACACAAAAATACTTGAATGATATGAAACATGTCTTATATTACATTTGTGAGACTACATATTTGAATTTATTTTATTCAAAAGAATTAACTCTAAACAAATATGCTAACTCTAGATTCCTTTTTGACCCTCATAATACTCACTCCCATATAGAATATGTATACACATGTGGGAATACAATAATTTCTTGGAAATCAACAAAACATACTTTGATTATCACTTCCTCTAATCAATTTGAGATAATTACACTTCAAGAAGCAAGTCATAAATATGTATGATTAAGATCGATGGTACAACACATTCAGAATGAATGAGTTATCTTTGATTACATGCATTCCAATAATAATTTATGAAAACAATATTGTATAAATTAAACAAATCAAAGAAGAATACATCAAATCTGCCATAATCAAGCATATCTTACAAAGTTTTTCTTCACTTACAAACTCTAGAACATTCATGAAATCAAAGTGAAACAAATACAATCAAGTGATAATATTATAAATTTATTTATCAAAGCTTTGTCATCATCACATTTAAGAAATTAACATATAATATCATGATGCATCGAGTTTGTGATTAATCAAGTCGATATTTATTAGTGAGAGTATTCAACAAGTCTACTACTACTCTACTTATTTAGACATATATATGTTATAATATTTTACCTGCATTCAAGTTTTTCTTAATGGACTTTGGTGACAAGATTTTAACAAGACAATTTCTTTAGTAGATTCAATATAACTCTCAGATTTACAAAATATTTTAATCATTTTTCTTTATTATAATTTTGAACAATATTTTTTAGCAAGAATTTAATGAGTCACATTATCTTAATATGATAGGCATCCAAGAGAGAGTATTATAAATATGAATAATGACTACTTATTTTATTCCTAGGTAACACTCGTTTTTATCTTTAATGCTTGTTATCTATCTGATACTTATTTGTATGTTCAAGTGTCTCTTTATATTTAAGATTATGAGCCTATAAAAAGATAGACTTATTTTTCAAATGAAAATATATATATACAAGACAAAAATTATTTTTTCTAACTCTAATACATTTTCTTACTTGTACAATAATTTCAATCAAATTAGTGTTGTCTTCATTTTCATTTAGAAATTGAATTGAATTACCATAGATAACTATCAAGTAATGAAACTACCAATTACAATGAATCACCACCAATAACCACCACATGAACATGTACCATCTTCAAATCGATGGAACCTAGTGTTATCCCTCAAAATAATTACTCTTCTGGAACATCGTAATATGAACTGGATGGCCAAGTGACAATCACTACACACTCACAAATTCTTCATCACCCTAATTGGACTATCGTAATATAAGCTGCCAAATTCTTCATATCTTCTTCTAATTCCTTCAGCTTTGCATAAATTTAATGGGTTTTCACCTAAGTCCTATCTCTTGCAACAAACTTGTGAATTATATTTCCTTCTTCAACCCAACTCAACCCAGTTTCCTTCTTCAACCCTTGATCTCTAAGTAACTTTCTATCTTTGGCTGCATCTTCATATCTTCCAGCAGCTGCATATACTTTAGATAGTTGCATGTGAGTGCCAGAGCTAACCGAACCCAATTCAAAAACTTTATGAGCTGCAATGGCAGCCAACTTCGTGTTTCTGTGAATTTGAAAACCCGTCAAAAGAGCTCCCCACACAGACTCTGCTGGCTCCACTTCATTAGGTATTTGGTTGATAATTGAAAATGCTTCCTGCAATTTCCTAGCTCGAGCAAGCATGTCAATCATGGACGTGTAATGCAGAGACCAGAGCTGAATCCTGTACTCTATCATACGAGCAAAATAATGTACCCTTCATTAATCAATCCTGGATGGCTTCAAGCATGAAGAAGATGTTGTTTTAGAACAACAATTTCATGTTAAAACAAGGAATTCTTAAGAAATAGAAGCACAAAACAGAGAAGAAGAAGAGTAGAAGAGAAGAGAGGAAGAAGAAAGAATCGCGCAGCAGGAAACCAATATAAAATCTCTTAGAAAAATGTTCAGCCAAATAGGTCAAGAAAAAAATAGGCTTTTATATCCCTTCCGATAATTGAAATAAAAGAAATAATAAAAAATAACTTTACAGCGATAAATCAATAATTGCTCATTAAGGGCTTAGTAGTAATTTTACTCTAAGCCCGCTCAACTTAACGAACAGCCCGTCAACAGTCCCCCCCATTCGATGTAGTTGAGATCAGACCAAGCTTTTCTCTCAAATAGACAAGCTTTTCTCTCGGCAGGGACTTCGTAAATATATCGGCTACTTGTTCTTTGGTCCTGCAAAAAACAAACTTAACTTCATTAGATTCAATTGCATCCTTAATGAAATGATATTTTAAACCTATGTGTTTAGTTCGACGATGCATTACCATATCACTCACAATAGATATAGTCGATTGATTATCACACAACATTTTTGTTGGATGTTTTTGAAATTTATCTAAGTCACCCAACAGTTGTCTAAGCCATAAGGCTTGGAAGGTTGCAACTGAAGCTGAAACATATTCAGCTTCAGTAGTGGACAAGACTATGGTTGATTGTTTCTTGGACTGCCAAGAAACAGCCGTAGTTTATAAATTAAACACATATCCAGAGGTACTTTTGTAATCCTCTGGATTTCCTCCCCAATCACTATCACAATAACCAATAATTTCTGTATGGTTAACTTTGTGATATTTCAGACCTAAGTTAAGTGTACCTTTAAGATATCTCAACATCCATTTGGGAGCATTTAAGTGTATATGATTTGGACAATGCATAAACCATGACAACAGGTGAACAGAGTATACAATATCAGGTCTGGTTGCTGATGCATACAGCAAGCTTCCGATTAAGCTTTTGTATGTCTTTTCATTTACAGGTTTACCTTGAGCTGAAAGTAATTTTTGGTTTACTTACAAGAGGGTAGATATAGGCTTGTAGCCACTCATTCCAAAACTTTTCAACAATTGTTTAATATATGTAATTTGAGAAATGGACACACCATTTGTGTCTTGAGTTATTTCAAGTCCTAAGAATTGTTTTAGATTTCCTAGGTCTGACATCTCATATTTAGTTTCCATTTCTCTCCTAAAGTTATTTATTAATTCAGTTTTATTACTTGTAAAAATAATATCATCTACATATAAAGTAACAATTAAAATTCCAGAATGCTTATATCTTTTAATATAGAGTGTAGGCTCACTCTTACTTCTGCTGGATCCTTGATTCAGAAAGTATGAGTTGATTTGTTGATACCAAGCACGAGGAGCTTGTTTAAACCCATACAAAGCCTTATTTAATATATAAACACAGTGTTCACTCCCCTTTTTTACAAACCCAGGGGGTTGTTCTACATATATCTCTTCCTTAAGTTTTCCATTTATAAAGGCTGACTTTATGTCTAATTGGAACAAACTCCAGATTTTCTATCTAGCTAAGGCTATTAAAAGCCTTATGGTTTCTAACCTTGCTACTGGAGCAATGGTTTCATGGTAGTCTATTCCGGGTTTTTGTGAGTAACCTTTAGCTACCAATCGAGCCTTGTATACAGGCTGATTTGAATTTGATTTAGTCTTAATCCTATAAATCCACTTAACACCTATGATGTGTTTATTTTGAGGTAAGTCCACTAAAGTCCAAGTGTTATTTTTCTCAATGACAGACATTTCTGTCTGCATCGCTTTGAACCAGAATTGATGTTTTACAGCCTCTTCATAGTTGAGTGACTCAACTGAGGCATAATTACATCTCTGGTAAATATCCGTCAAGTATTTATATTTTACAGGGGTTATTTTATTTAGTTTAGTCACAAATTCAGAATTTGGTGAGGAACAATTATTGTATTCAGAAACAGATTTAGATTTGGATTCAGAATCATATCCAGAAGAAGAATTAGAAGAAAACTCAGAAGAAAAATCAGAGAGTGAGCTAAAATCATACCTTGGAGCGCTTATTAATTTATTGCTAGTTGCAGTAGCTTCTGTGCAACTATTTTTGGTTCCAGAGTTTGCTTCATTTAAATTTTCAACCCACTTACTATTTTCATCAATTAAAATGTCTCTACTCACCAGAAATGACTTAGTTTCTGGTGAATATAGTATGTAACCCTTGGATTGCAGACTGTATCCTACTAAAATACACTTTAGACTCTTGGAGTCTAATTTGGTTCTTTGTGCACTTGGTATATGGGAGTAACAGACACTCCCGAATACCTTAAGTGTTTGACATTAGGTTTCCTTCCAGTCCAGGCTTGCACTAGAGTTAGGTTTTCCATTGCTTTGGTAGGGCACCTATTGAGCAGATACACTGATGTGTTCACTGCCTCTGCCCAAACGGTTTTTGGTAAGTCTTTCTCGTTTAGAAGTGATCTGGCCATTTCCATTACAGTTTTGTTTTTTTCTCTCCACAACTTCATTTTGTTGTGGTGAGTAGGCAGTGGTAAGCTGCCTAGCTATTCCTTTGAATTCATAGAAGTTTGTGAATTTTTGAGAGAGGAACTCACCTCCTCTATCTATTCTAAGTATCTTAATACTTAGTCCAGATTGTCTTTTGACAAGTGATAGGAGCTTCTTGAAGCATTCAAGTGCCTCAGATTTGTGCTTCAGGAAGAATACCCATATATGTCTCGTGCAATCATCAATAAATAGTAAGAAGTAACTACTACTACCTAGTGATTTCACCGACATAGGACCACATATGTCACCATGCAGTAGTTCTAAGGGTTTGGAAGCTTTCCAGGCAGAGTGCTTTGGAAAGCTCTTTCTGGTTTGTTTTCCCAGTAAACACTCTTCACAGACAGAGGTAGGTAGTACTAGGTTTGAAGGCACTCATTTTACTAAATTATTTTGAAAAATGTTTTTTAGGTCTAAATAATTTAAATGCCCAAACCTTATGTGCCATAGAGAAGCTACAGATTGGACATTCATAGAGAATGTCTTATCTGTTTTCTCAGTAAATGTCAGTGGAAAACTTCTTCCACTTGATATTTTTACTATCCATGAGGGTTTATCACTGCCATGATCAAAAATTTCATACATTTTATTTTCAAATGATAGTTTATAACCCTTTTCAATTAACTGGCCAACACTTAGTAAATTCTGGTCCAAGGCAGGAACCAAAAGTACATCTTTTATGAATTTTGTTCCAGAGCAGGTGGCTACTGCCACTCTACCCTTGGCTTGTGCCTGAACTAATTCACCATTGCCCAGTTTGACTTGTGAGTTTACCACTGGAAGTAAATCCACAAATATTTCCTTATTTCCAGACATGTAGTTTGAGCAGCCACTATCCAGAAACCAGGTATTTATCGAAGGTGTATTTTTTGTTTCATTTGCATAAAACAGATGTTCTACAGAGGCTAATCGCTCGGTAAAACCAGCATTCTGTTTGGAGATGCTTTTACAGTTCTTCGAATTATGCCCAAACCTTTTATAGTTTTGGCATTGATTTTGTTTTCGAAACCAACACTCAGTCGCAGTGTGGTTTAATCTCTTGCATATATTGCAAGAGATTAAATTGGTCCTTAGGTGAGTCAATTGAGAGAGTAGTAGAAGGGCATGTTTTAATTTTATTTTTGTTTTTATTTTTAAACTCATACCATTGTGTGTTTTTCTTACTCATCATGTCTCTATATTGAATTTCAGCCTTGTTTGAATTTTCTTCCCATCTTTACTGCATTGTAGTTTCTCCAGAACTTTCTGTCCTCTTCAGTAATCGACTTTCGTATGACTTTAAAGAACTCAGAACTTGCTGGATTGAGAGCTTTGATAAATCCTTGGTTTCCTCTATCACTGCCATAATGGCATCAAATTTATCAGGCATACAGATTAGTAGTTTTTCAACTAATCGAGTCTCAGAGATGTTTTCTCCATGAATCTTAAGTTGATTAACTATATCAAGGAACTGAGTTGAAAACTCAGTAAGAGAATCTGAGTTTTTCATACACAGATTTTCGAAATCTTTTCTCAAGGAGTGCAGAAGAGCTCCTCGAGCCTTCTTATCTCCTTGGTATTCCTCGATTAGGAGGTCCCAAGCCTCATTGGCTTGAGTACAGCCAAGCAATCGGGGAAATATTGCATTACTTACACCATGTTGGATGAAAAGTAATACTTTGGCATTTAATTTTCGTAATTCCTTCTCTTGCAACAATTCCTTACCTTCCAGAATAGAGAAATTTGGGGCTTCTAGATATCCAGAAACCACAATTTCACATATATCTTGGGAGATAAATAATGTTCGCATTTTAACAAGCCAGTAGTCAAAATTTTCACCATCAAACAAGGGAATAGGAATCGAACCCGAGTTTGATGAGTTTTGAGCTTTTGAAAACATAATAATTTTAAAGAATAGCTTGAAAAATTTGAACAGAATGTTAAGGTTTTGTAAAAAATAGGTTTTAAAAACCACAAAACCTTTAGATCTTAGTAGATCTGGCCAGATCTATGCTCGATCTTAAGAAATTTGTGAAAAATAATTAGGTTTTCAGAGAACGCCTAATCTGGAGAAATTAGATTTGAATAATATTCAAAAATAATCTCGATCTCATTTAGGAATCGAGGCTCTGATACCACAATGTTGTTTTAGAACAACAATTCCATGTTAAAACAAGGAATTCTTAAGAAATAGAAGCACAAAATAGAGAAGAAGAAGAGTAGAAGAGGAGAGGAAGAAGAGAGAACGCGCAGCAGGAAACCAATATCAAATCTCTTAGAAAAATGTTCAGCCAACTAGGTCAAGAAAAAAATAGGCTTTTATATCCCTTCCGATAATTGAAATAAAAGAAATAATAAAAAATAACTTTACAGCAATAAATCAATAATTGCTCATTAAGGGCTTAGTAGTAATTTTACTCTAAGCCTGCTCAACTTAACGAACAGCCCGTCAACAGAAGACATAAAGAGGTTATAAAGTTTGGCTTCATCCCAAAATTCTCCATTTTTCTCAAACAATACAACACCACTTGTGTATGGGCGTGTTGAGAACAAGCCATTAGCATAGAATTCCAAGATTTAATTTTCTTTATCAGTACCTCATTGAAAATCCGATAAGTTCCTTCAATAACGCCACATTTTGAATATAAGGAAATTAAAGAGGTGCTCACGGAACACAATGAATCATAATAACATGCTTTCCAACACAATGCGCGTATTTGCTTCCCAAGTTCAAACAATGTCAAAAGGTTGCATGCCCTTATTGCCGTTGAAAACGTGAAATCATTCACATCCAAATCTTCCGATAATGCTTCTTTAAACAACCCTAAGGCTTCTTCATTTTCAGCCAATTGAGCGTACCCACAAATCATTCAGGTCCAAGAAACTGTTGACGGGCTGTTCGTTAAGTTGAGCGGGCTTAGAGTGAAATTACTATTATACCCTTAATGAGCAATTATTGATTTATTGCTGTAAAGTATTTCTTTATTATTTCTTTTATTTCAATTATCGGAAGGGATATATAAACCTATTATTTTTCTTGACCTAGCTGTTGGTTGAACATATTTTTTCTAAGAGTTTGATATTTGTTTCCTGCTGCGCGATTCTCTTCTTCTCTTCTCTTCTACTCTTCTTCTTCTCTGTTCTGTGCTTTTATTTTTAAGAATTCCTTGTTTTAAACATGGAATTGTTGTTCTAAAACAACATTGTTGTATCAGAGCCTCGATTCCTAACTGAGATCGAGATTATTTTTGAATATTATTCAAATCTAATTTCTCCAGATTAGCTGTTCTCTGAAAACCTAATTATTTTTTACAATTTTTTTAAGATTGAGCATAGATCTGACCAGATCTACTAAGATCTAAAGGTTTTGTGGTTTTTAAAACCTATTTTTTACAAAACCCTAACATTTTGTTCAATTTTTCAAGCTGTTCTTTAAAATTATTATGTTTTCAAAAGCTCAAAACTCATCAAACTCGGGTTCGATTCCTATTCCCTTGTTTGATGGTGAAAATTTTGACTACTGGCTTGTTAAAATGCGAACATTATTTATCTCCCAAGATATATGGGAAATTGTGGTTTCTAGATATGTAGAAGCCCCAAATTTCTCCATTCTGGAAGGTAAGTAATTGTTGCAAGAGAAGGAATTACGAAAATTAAATGCCAAAGCATTACTTTTCATCCAACAGGGTGTAAGTAATGTAATATTTCCCCGATTGCTTGGCTGTACTCAAGCCAAAGAGGCTTGGGACCTCCTAATCGAGGAATACCAAGGAGATAAGAAGGCTCGAGGAGCTCTTCTACACTCCTTGAGAAAAAATTTCGAGAATCTGAGTATGAAAAAACTCAGATTCTCTTAATGAGTTTTCAACTCAGTTCCTTGATATAGTTAATCAACTTAAGATTCATGGAGAAAACATCTCTGAGACTCGATTAGTTGAAAAATTACTAATCTGTATGCCTGATAAATTTGATGTCATTGTGGCAGTGATAGAGGAAACCAAGGATTTATCAAAGCTCTCAATCCAGCAAGTTCTGAGTTCTTTAAAGTATTACGAAAGTCGATTACTGAAGAGGGCAGAAAGTTCTGCAGAAACTGCAATGCAGTCAAGATGGGAAGAAAATTCAAACAAGGCCGAAATTCAATACAGAGACATGAGGAGTAAGAAAAACACACAAAGGTATGAGTTTAAAAATAAAAACAAAAATAAAATTAAAACAGGCCCTTCTTCTACTCTCTCAATTGACTCACCTAAGGACCAATTTAATCTCTTGCAATATATGCAAGAGATTAAACCACACTGTGACTGAGTGTTGGTTTCGAAAACAAAATCAATACCAAAACTGTAAAAGGTTTGGGCATAATTCGAAGAACTGTAAAAGCATCTCCAAACAGAATGCTGGTTTTACCGAGCGATTAGCCTCTGTAGAACATCTGTTTTATGCAAATGAAACAAAAAATACACCTTCGATAAATACCTGGTTTCTGGATAGTGGCTGCTCAAACCACATGTCTGGAAATAAGGAAATATTTGTGGATTTACTTCCAGTGGTAAACTCACAAGTCAAACTGGGCAATGGTGAATTAGTTCAGGCACAAGCCAAGGGTAGAGTGGCAATACCCACCTGCTCTGGAACAAAATTCATAAAAGATGTACTTCTGGTTCCTGCCTTGGACTAGAATTTACTAAGTGTTGGCCAGTTAATTGAAAAGGGTTATAAACTGTCATTTGAAAATAAAATGTGTGAAATTTTTGATCATGGCAGTGATAAACTCTCATGGATAGTAAAAATGTCAAGTGGAAGAAGTTTTCCACTGACATTTGCTGAGAAAACAGATAAGGCATTCTCTATGAATGTCCAATCTGTAGCTTCTCTATGGCACAGAAGGTTTGGGAATTTAAATTATTTAGACCTAAAAACATTTTTCAAAATAATTTAGTAAAATGAGTGCCTTCAAACATAGTACTACCTACCTCTGTCTGTGAAGAGTGTTCACTGGGAAAACAAACCAGAAAGAGCTTTCCAAAGCACTCTGCCTGGAAAGCTTCCAAACCCTTAGAACTACTGCATGGTGACATATGTGGTCCTATGTCGGTGAAATCACTAGGTAGTAGTAGTTACTTCTTACTGTTTATTGATGATTGCACGAGACATATATGGGTATTCTTCCTGAAGCACAAATCTGAGGCACTTGAATGCTTCAAGAAGCTCCTATCACTTGTCAAAAGACAATCTGGACTAAGTATTAAGATACTTAGAATAGATAGAGGAGGTGAGTTCCTCTCTCAAAAATTCACAAACTTCTATGAATTCAAAGGAATAGCTAGGCAGCTTACCACTGCCTACTCACCACAACAAAATGAAGTTGTGGAGAGAAAAAAACAAAACTGTAATGGAAATGGCCAGATCACTTCTAAACGAGAAAGACTTACCAAAAACCGTTTGGGCAGAGGCAGTGAACACATCAGTGTATCTGCTCAATAGGTGCCCTACCAAAGCAATGGAAAACCTAACTCTAGTGCAAGCCTGGACTGGAAGGAAACCTAATGTCAAACACTTAAAGGTATTCGGGAGTGTCTGTTACTCCCATATACCAAGTGCACAAAGAACCAAATTAGACTCCAAGAGTCTAAAGTGCATTTTAGTAGGATACAGTCTGCAATCCAAGGGTTACAGACTGTATTCACCAGAAACTAAGTCATTTCTAGTGAGTAGAGACATTTTAATTGATGAAAATAGTAAGTGGGTTGAAAATTTAATTGAAGCAAAATCTGGAAACAAATCCACCAAAAATGGTGGATTTGTAGGATTAAGACTAAATCAAATTCAAATCAGCCTGTATACAAGGCTTGATTGGTAGCTAAAGGTTACTCACAAAAACACGGAATAGACTACCATGAAACCTTTGCTCCAGTAGCAAGGTTAGAAACCATAAGGCTTTTAATAGCCTTAGCTGGACAGAAAGGTTGGAATTTATTCCAATTAGACATAAAGTCTGCCTTTCTAAATGGAAAACTTAAGGAAGAGATATATGTAGAACAAACCCCTGTGTTTGTAAAAAAAGGGGTGTGAACACTGTGTTTATAAATTAAATAAGGCTTTGTATGGGTTGAAACAAGCTCCTCGTGCTTCGTATCAACAAATCAACTGATACTTTCTGAATCAAGGATTCAGCAGAAGTAAGAGTGAGCCTACACTCTATATTAAAAGAGATAACTATTCTGGAATTTTAATTGTTTCTTTATATGTAGATGATATTATTTTTACAAGCAATAAAACTGAATTAATAAATAACTTTATGAGAGAAATGGAAACTAAATATGAGATGTCTGACCAAGGAAATCTAAAATAATTCTTAGGACTTGAAATAACTCAAGACACAAGTGGTGTGTCCATTTCTCAAATTACATATATTAAACAATTGTTGAAATGTTTTGGAATGAGTGACTACAAGCCTATATCTACCCCCTTGGAAGTAAATCAGAAATTACTTTCAGCTCAAGGTAAACCTGTAAATGAAAAGACATACAGAAGCTTAATTGGAAGCTTGTTGTATGCATCAGCAACTAGACCTGATATTGTATATTTTGTTCACCAGTTGTCATGGTTTATGCATTGTCCAAATCATATACACTTAAGTGCTGCCAAACGGATATTGAGATATCTTAAAGGTACACTTAACTTAGGTCTGTAATATCACAAAGTTAACCATACAAAAATTATTGGTTATTGTGATAGTGATTGGGGAGGAAATTCAGAGTATTACAAAAGTACCTCTGGATATGTGTTTAATTTTGGAACTTCTACTGTTTCTTGGCAGTCCAAGAAACAATCAACCATAGCCCTGTCCACTACTGAAGCTGAATATGTTTCAGCTTCAGTTGCAACTTCCCAAGCCTTATGGCTTAGAAAATTGTTGGGTGACTTAGATAAAATTCTGTGTGATAATCAATCGACTATATCTATTGCAAGTGATATGGTAATGCATAGTCGAACTAAACACATAGGTTTAAAATATCACTTCATTAAGGATGCAATTGAATCTAATGAAGTTAAATTGGTTTTTTGCAGGACCGAAGAACAAGTAGCCAATATATTTACGAAGTCCCTACCGAGAGAAAAACTTGTCTATTTGAGAGAAAAGCTTGGTCTGATCTCAACTACATCAAATGGGGGGGATTGTTGATGGGCTGTTCATTAAGTTGAGCGGGCTTAGAGTGAAATTACTACTATGCCCTTAATGAGCAATTATTGATTTATTGCTGTAAAGTATTTCTTTATTATTTCTTTTATTTCAATTATCGGAAGGGATATATAAACCTATTATTTTTCTTGACCTAGCTGTTGGTTGAACATATTTTTACTAAGAGTTTGATATTTGTTTCCTGCTGCACGATTCTCTTCTTCTCTTCTCTTCTGCTCTTCTTCTTCTCTATTCTGTGCTTCTATTTCTTAAGAATTCCTTGTTTAAAACATGGAATTGTTGTTCTAAAACAACAGAATCTACATTTCCGCTAGGCATTTCATCAAATATCTTCCTTGCATTCGTCAACTCCCCAAACTTTTCGTACATATCCACGATAGAGGTCCCAACAAACACGTCCATGAGAAGCCCTAGTTTGAAAATGAGACTGTGAATTGATTTCCCAACAACACACTTTCCCAGCATCGCACATGCTTTGGAAATAGTAGGCATGACATAGTTATCACGATGGTTACTATACTCGAGAAATCGACGAAAGTATAAAATGGCAAGAAAAGGTATCTCATTTTGAACAAATGAAGACATCACAGAGCTCCAAGTGGTGACTGATTGCTGTTGCGTCTCCTCAAAAACCAGCTTTGAAAGAAGGGAACATTCTACTTTGGAGTAGAGTTGTAAGGTGGTTACAGAGAATAAGCATTGTTAGAAGACCTGACTTAATGATGTGTGCGTGGAGTTGGGTTCCCTTGAACAAAGATCTTGACCGAGTTTGACAAAACAGTAGCTTACAAATGAGTCTAGTTTTCTTCGAGCGAAAACTGGTTAAGAGGGTTTTTTGCATAAGACGAAGATTTGCTTTATTTTGATGAAAATGATTCTTTTTCATGGAAAAGGTATTTAATAGTTTCTGTGTGTGCCTCGATATAGTGTTGAGTATCTTAGAGTGACGATAAATTTGGGTGTGTTTGGGTCCTTTTACGAATCTCATTGTCCATGAAAACAAATAATCGATGAAGAAAAGGTTTCATGGAAGTCGCCTTCTAAGAGCAACTCCAATGGGAGTTGCCAAATATGGGGTGCCAAATATCATTTTGGCATATTGGATAGTGTATTGGCACCTCAAAAAAAATTTTTTGCTCCGATGGTAGGTGCCATAATGAGATGTCATTTTAATACATTAATATATTTTTTTAAATTAATCTTTTAAATTTCAATTCAAAACATAATAAATAACGACTAAAAAATAAAACCTCGTTTTTTCATAACTTCCATCTTCAAGTTATTCTAATATGTTGTAGAAATTTGGTCCATGCTGGTAGTATCAGTTTCCATAATTTTCATCTCATTTTGCATTTGAATTTCTTGCACGTGTTTTTCTTTAATTTCTAACTATTTGCGATGTTGCTCCAGTGCTATCTCCTGTTGCGCATAAATCTTTTCATGTCGCTCAATTTTTTGTCATTCTATTTCCATTCTTTCATTCCAGTGATGATAATCTAGTGACCTTTCATCATCAATATTTTTATCTTTGCTTTTAAGTTTTTTCTTCGAAGCTTTTTGGCCCAATAGATTTTTGAGGTTGGGAGAGAACGATAGTTCAGTATTGTCCCCTAAATATGGAGTTGAATAACTGGATTCAACATGAATTGATTCAGCAGGACTACTAGTTGAATGCTCGTATTGCTGGTCAAATTATCATTCCTTTTCCGCTTCATTTTCAATATATTCCAACAATGCTCGTATTGAAATGGTTTTCCAATTATCTTAGCAAACATTTCTTTCGCTTCATCAACCTAAAATCATTTGAAATAATTCAATAAATTATTAAGAAATCAAATCTTGCTAGTGGTTGAATTTAAAATATAAATCTTACATTATTTTGCTCGGTATGTCCACTTTGTCGTAGTTTTTCTATTTGACAATAAAAACCAACAAATTTACTGCATTTTACATTTATATCACTCCAACGACTTTTAATAGAAGATTGGGAACGCCTTTCGTTATTACCTCCATTAAGTTCTAAGTATTGTGATATTCTTTTCCAGAATGCACCACTTTGTTGTTGATTCCCAGTAACTGAATCTTTCCTCGTATTAAGCCACGCTGACACAATTAATTTATCTTCTTCAACAGAGAAATTCTTTGTCCTTTGCGCCTTTCTCACATTTGGGACGACTTCATTTTGTATTCGTGCCAAATCTATTGGATTACTCTGAATAATATCATCATATAAGTCGGTCTCGTTCATTAGCAAATCAGTTAATGAACCATGATTTTGCAAATTCATCTACAAAAAAAATTTTAATCAATTTATATAATGAGTAATTTATAAAACATTCAATTGAATCTATTAAAAATTAAAATTATAAACCATTTAAAAAATTAGAAAATAATATACATTAATTATAAAAATCAAAATATAAAATAAAAGAGAATGAAATACCTTTTTTTGGAAATATTTCTCTTGTGCAGATTTTAATGGAAGGAATGCAAGGTTGGAATGCAAATATAGAAGACAATAAATTTTTTAGAATTTTTTTGATTGCTGGAAGGAAGATATGTAGAAGAGCATTCAAAAAAAAAACAAAGCTGGATGGAATTGATTTGTGCAGTAGCCCATTCAAATTTATAAATTAAATTAAAATATATCCATTGGATATATACGTTGATTTGTACAGTAAAATAACCGATGTTTTGTATCTTTATCTTTCTCTCTGCAAGGTTGCAATTTATGGCACCCCGAATTCATGGATGCTATTTTGGCAATCCATATGCCATCCCCGTTGGAGCGAAGAAAAGTAGTATTGAGGTGGCATTTTGGCAGTTACGGGGATGGCACCCCGTTTTGCAACTCCGGTTGGAGTTGCTCTAATGGCCTAATATGCCATTAATAGTACATTTAGTTTTCTTTGTATGCATCGAAATGTTTGTTCAAACGAAAAGAAGTTAAACAATATGCAAGGATTGTGATACAAAATTGATAATGAATAGCTCCCCCGGGCTTGTTTCCGTTAAGCATTTAGAAATTGAAGGCAACTTCAAAATGATTTAGCAATTAGCAGCACCTGTTGGTAAACTTTAACTTAGCCAAGAAACATTTACCAACCAGTTAAATCAAAAAATAGGATAAATCATAAATCACATTTTAAATCCTAAAATTTAAAGACATTTCCAATTACATCCTAGACAAAAAATGTTTTTGGAATCTATTTTTTTTCCAATTTATTGTACCAAACAGAAAAATTTTTATATTTTAGTGGACTTAAATACCCAATTTTTATACACACAACTACAATATATATAGAAACACTATATATATATATACACTATGTGTGTGTCTACAGTAAAAACAATATGATGGCTACAAACTATCGCTGAGAAGAAATATTTCTGGAAATAAGCTTTTTCTTTTAATTCTATTATTTATTATAATCAATACAATGATTTATTTATAGTCTATAATTTACCCTAATAAAAATGAAAATTAAAAATCATCATTACCCATAAGAGTAACTACTAACTCTTGATATTTCATCTTCCGCATTAAAATGAACATTTAATGTTTATTTAACAAAACTCCGTCATAAACTTAAATGTTTCTGTCATCTTTCATGCCGAGTAATCTTTTGTAGTTGCCGAGTAGTATAGTAGGTAGCAGTTTCGTGAAGATATCTACGACTTGGTCCTGACTTGCCACATATACTAATTTTATATTTCGTTCCTTCACTTGATCTCAGAAGAAGTGAAAGCGAACATCAATATGATTGTTTCTCTCATTATTCACTGAGTTCTTGCTCAACTCAATTGTTGATTTGTTGTCAATTCATATCTCAGTCACACCGAGTAATTGTTGCTCCATCTTACCCAACAAATTTCTAAGCCATATCACATGACATACACACAAAGATGCTGCCACATATTAAGCTTCACATGGTGAGAGTGTCATGATTGGTTACTTTTTTGAAAGCCAGGTAAACGCCATGTCACCGATAAAAAACACATAACCCGATGTACTTTTTCGATCGTCCAAGTCTCTGCACCAATCGCTGTCGGAGTACCGGACTAACTTGTAATTTGCCGCATTTTTATAGAATAACCCGAGTGACATTATTCCTTTGATGTACAGTAAAATTTGCTTTAACGCCTTCGAATGTGAATAGACTGGCTCCCTCATGAACCGACTTATAATGCCGATACTTAATGCATGGTCCAGCCTTGTGCATGTGAGATAGAGAAGGCTTCCCACTAAACTCCAGTATTTGCTTGCGTCGGCTCGTTCTCCTCCATCAAACTTAGAGAGTTTTGCACCTGGTTCCATTGGTGTTGAAACCGGATTACAAGAATTCATTTTGTACTTCTTCAAAATCTTTTTTATATATGCCTCCTAGGATACAAAGATACCCATCTTTTCTTGTCTTACCTCTAGACCAATGAAAAACTTCATCAAGCCCAAAACTATCATCTCAAATTCCCGTGTCATTGTGCTCTTGAACTTTTGTATCATTTCATTATTATTCCCCATAAAAAAAGATCATCATCATAAAGAGCAACAAATAGCATATTACCTCCACTCTTCTTCACATAAAGGGCATGTTCGTAGGGACATTGCTCTAACCCATTCTCTTTGAAGTATATATCGATACGAGTATTCCATGTCCGTGATGTTTGCTTCAACCCATAAAGTGTCTTCTTCAATTTCAACACCTTCTTTTCTTCTCTGATTTTCATGTACTCGGGTGGTTGTTTAATAGAAACTTCTTCTTCAAGCACACCATTCAGAAATGCCGATTTGACATATATTTGTAATATCGGCCAATTGAATTGATCTGCTTGTGAAATGAGCAATCTGATGGTCTCTATTCTTGCAACGGAAGCAAACACCTCGTCATAGTCGATTCTACCTTTTTCTTGTATTTCTTTGCTACATGTCTCGCCTTATATCATTCTATCTCCCCTTGAGCATTCATCTTTCTCTTAAACACCCACTTGACATCATTAGGCTGAGTTCCTCATTTGTCGAATCATACAAATCTTGTAAGCTTCGCATTTTGGGTTGTCGCGGTTCATCTTCATCATCAATAGTTTCATAATTTTTTGGTATAGTTGTTGGCATAGCAGTTGATAATTCTCCAACTTCGATGATATCCTCTGTTGCTTTATTCCAATCCAATTCATTTCCTTCATGAACTCATACATCACGGCTCACTAGAATATTCTTGCTTATCTGGTCGAATAGCTTGTATCCTTTTGTTTTCTCATTATACCCAATAAAAATATATCTTTTGCATTTGTCTTTGAGCTTTGTTCTTCGCTGATATGGCACGTGTGCATAGGCCAAACTTCCAAATACTTTGAGATGAGAGACTATCAGTTTTTGTCCACTCCATGTCTCTTGTGGTGTTTGATCATACAACTTCGCACGTGGACACTGATTTTGAACATAGATGGCACATTGCATGGCTTCCGCCCAAAATTCCTTCAGTAGTTTTTTGCTTTTGAGCATTGACTGACCCATGTCGAGAATGGTCTGGTTCTTCCTCTCGGCTACACCAATTTGCTGTGGAGAGTAGGGTGCGGTTAAAATCACATTATGCCTTGATCCTCACAATACTCCATAAAAATCATAGAAGTGTATTTTCTGCCTCTATCGAATCGTATAGATTTAATACATCTACTGGTTACCTTTTCCACCAGCACTTTGAATTTTTTGAACACCTCGAACGCCTTAGATTTTTTTTTCAGAAAATAAACCCAAGTTTTTCGTGAGAAATCATCAATAAAGGAAATGAAATATCTTTTTCCGCTGAAAGATTCAGAGGTGATTGGTCCACATATGTTAGAATGAATTAACTCAAGAGGTTGCATAGCCTGATATTATACCTTCTTTTGAAATGACATTCTTGCATGCTTTCCGAGCACACATTCTTCCCAAAATTTTCCCTCGTATTCCATGTTCGGTAATCCATGCACCATGTTCTTCTTTGGCAACTTGTTTAGGCCTTCATGATGTAGGTCACCAAAACGGAGATACCACTATGATGCATTGTCTTCCATAATAACTTGCAAACATTTTTCTCGTACACTTCTCAAATTCAGTGTGTACATCTGATTTCTTTTCATTTCAACTTGTGCGACTGAATGCCCTTACTTGTCTTTCAATAGTAAAATCCGATCTTTCATAAAAACTGAATAAACTTTCTCCATGAGTTGCCCCATACTCAAAATGTTTCTCTTGAGGTCTGGTAAGTAATACACATCTTGGATTGATTCAATGAAACCATCATTTTGTACATAATAAATAATACCTTGGTCTTTTACCTCAACCTTCAAGCAATCTCCAAACGATACAGATACAGCTTCAACCTTTCGGATCTCTTTGAAACAATGCTCGTGCCCACACATATGGTTACTTGCAACTGTGTCGAGGTATCATACTGTATCATTGTCGGTGTTGACTTTATTATATGCCATTAAGAGAAAACCTTCTTCCACCTCATCTTCCATAGCTAGGTTGGTTGTCTCTTCCATCTTTTTCTCAACTTTACATTATTTTGCAAAATGTCACACCTTTCCACAATTGTAACATTTATCTGAATTACAATCCTTTGAATATTGACCATATTTGTCACACTTGTATCACTCGAAGTTTGAAATTTTGACAAACTGCCTCTTCCACGACTACGTCCTCTTTCACACCAATTTTGTTGGTTTTATTGCTCTTTTCCTCATGAAACCTTTCTTGACTACGGCTTTTTCCACCACGGGTATTTCCTCGACCACCATGGCCGCGCCATTTATCTCGAAAGTTTTTAGAATAGAATATCTTTTCATCATTGAATGATGTTTTGGTTTGAAGTGCATGCTCAAGTGCCTCCTCCTCATCCTCCTTCTTACGATATTCATGTGCCATTATAGAACCTGCAAGCTCATTGATTGTGAGCGTTGCTAGATCCTTTGACTCTGCTATGGCATATACCACATTCTTGAAACTGTCGGTTAACAACCTCAGAATCATTTCCATGACTCATGCATCAGACAACTTTTCTTCATCTCTGTTGAGTTGATTCACCATGGTTTGAACACGTGTGATGTAATCAGATACACTTTCTGACTCCTTCATCTTCATGCCTTCCAACTCGTTGTGAAGAGTTTGAAGATGAACTTGTTTAACTCGGTCGGCTCCTTTGTACGTAGTCTCCGAGATATCCCACACTTTTTTTGAAGGTTTTGCACTCGCAATCTTTTCAAAGCCTGACTCATCAACAGCTTGGAACAGGATGTACAATGTCGTCTTATCCTTTGATCGCATCTCTTTCAACGCCTTATTTTTAGCCATCGTATATCCTTCGGTAGATTCAGGTTCTTCGAAACCTTCTTGAACTACCTCCCAACAATCCACAGAACCGAGAAGAGCTTTCATTTGGATGCTCCAATTTTTTATAATTCACCTTCGTTAATCAGGGCAGAGGCACATTATTGATTATACTTCTCATCCCTCCGATACTAATTTGTAAAAAAAAAATATGTTGGTTGCAAACTATAACTAAGGAAAAATATTTTGAAAAGAAGCTTTTTCTTTTAATTCTATTGTTTATTACAATCAATACAATGATTTATTTATAGGTGATAATTTGCCCTAATAAAACCAAATATTAAAAATCATTATCACTCATAAGAGTAGCTGCTAATTCTTGACATTTTATCTTCCGCATTAAAAATGAGCATTTAATGTTTATTTTACATTTACACACACAGACACACACACAAACACTATGTTTATGTGTTTAAATACACATACACAAACACATAATAATTTATTTTATTTTTTTCATTTTTTCACACATGACAAAAAGCTTGCGTTTTACTATATATTTTAATGTTGATGTGATTTTTTTTATGATGTTGGATGAGAAATAAGCAAATATGAGTTTATATATTTCACTGCATTAAAGTATAAATTTGTTTGGCTAGGCACACCAAACTAAAAAATATTTCAATGTTGAATGTTTTTTTGGCAATAATTTTTTATTTCAAATTTCAACATAAAGTAACTAATATGTTTTATAAAATAAAGAACAATTATTAATAAAATTATGTTTGAGTATTCTAAACTGAAAATATTTATATTTTAGGTCTCAAGAATTTTTTTTTGATGATTTAGAATATTAAACCTAAAAATATTTACATTTTGATATACAAAAATATACCAACCAAAAATTACTTCTTTCTCATTCACGTCAACATTAAAAAAATCACATCACAATTAAATAAGTATATGTCAGCATGCCATCTGTCAAAATATTGGGAAAAAAATAAAATAAAATCTTTTTTTAAAATATATATATATATATATATATCCATGAACAAATTTTTGAAAAAATTACATTTTTCTTAACATTATTATGATTACAAGAGGGTATAAATATATACAAAAGTGTTCTCAACAATTTTAATAGCTAATTTCTCTTGATTTCATAAGATTCAAAACTATAATAGGAATTAGTAACAATATTTTTCTATTTTCATGAGAATGTAGCTATTTTTAATACCCCTCCTCAAGTTTGAACATAGATATGACACATGTCCAATACTCAATCCGATCAGCTACTACTTTAGTGAGGGTACTTTGCTAGCACTACTTTAGTTAAGACATCTGCTAGTTGGTCGTCAAACTTTATGAATGGAAGAAAATGATTCCAACATCAAGTTTCTCTTTCATAAAATATCTATCAATCTCCACATGCTTAGGCCGATCATGTTGAACATGATTATAGGCAATATCCATAGCATACTTTTTTTTTAATATAGGTTCATTGTCACTTTTGGTTTGATACTGAAATCTTTCAATATATTTCTTAGCCAAGGCAACTCACACATCCCAAGTATCATACCTCTATACTCAACTTCAGCACTTGATTTCGATGCCACTTGTTGTTTTTTACTTCTCCAAGACACAAGGTTTCTACCTACAAAGGTGAAGTATCTTGAGATAGATCTTCTATCATCAGCCAATCTTACCCAATCAACACCGGTATAAACTTCAATCTTCAGGTGATCATGATTTGAGAACAATAAACTTTTACTTGAAGTAACTTTTAAAAATCTTAATATGTATTCTATAGTATTCATGTGAGGTTTTTGTGGGTCATTTATGAATTGATTCACTACACTTATAGCATATGAAATATCATGTTTGGTATGAGATAAATAAATTAGTTATCCAATGAACCTCATGTATCTTCCTATATCAGTAGGAAATGCACTTAAACACTCAAATAGTTAGTGATTTGATAATAAATCATGAATATTTGTTGGATAATAAATTAATGGATATATGTTAGATAATAAATCATAGATATATTTTTGTTGGGATAAGAAAATATCATGCTTTGATCATGTTACTTCAATCCCAAGAAAGTATTTAAGTTTTTAAAGTTACTTCAATCCCAAGAAAGTATTTAAGTTTTTAAAGCTACTTCATTTCAAACTCAAAAGCTAAATATTTTAATAAACTAGAAATTTCTTGATGTTCTTCACTTTTCACCATCATATCATCAATGTAGATAATTAAAATAGTGATTTTATCTCTTTTGTATTTTAAAAACAAAATGTGATCTAAGTTACTTTGTTTGTAAATGAAATTTCTCAAAGAATCCATGAACCTACCAAACCAAACCCTTGGAGACTACTTCAACTCATACATGACATTTTTCAATTTTTGCACTATTATTGTATCTTACCTAGAGTTGAATCCAAATATACTTCTTTTAAATGGTCATCATGCAAGAAAGTATTTTTGACATCAAACTAGAGAAGAAACCAATCCTGATTAGCTACTAATGATAGAAATACTTTCACGGTTATTATGTTTGGCAACTCATATAAATATTTTTTGATAATATATACCATAATATTGTGAATACCCTTTTACAACCAACCTAGCTTTGTTTCTTTCAATAGCCATATCTTCTTTGTATTTGACTATAAACATATGTCAGCATCTTTGATCCAATGATCTTCTTTACCTTAGGTGAGGGCAAAAGTTCTCAGGTGGTATTTATTTCAAATTTATCACTTCTTAGACATAACGTTGGTCCATCTCGAATCTACTACAACTTTTTATAATTTACCAGGAATAGAAATATAGGATAATTATAGTACATGGGATGCATATGACTTAGACAACATGTGGGATGGTATAATTACTTATTGGATATTTAGCTTTAGATTTAGGGTCTGGCTCATATCTAGTGGCTAATTGATCACAATTATATCTATGTGGAAGATGATATCAAGATGGTTCAGATGTAGGTTCAATTATACTAATAATATTATGAATATTGGAGCCAATATGAATGAGATCATATGAAACCTCCAAGGAGTCCTCAGAAGAAGATTGAGTCAATGGATTTGAAGATGTAGGAGACAATGTACCATTATTGTTACTTTGTTGCATTAATCAATTTTTAGGATTATACAATATAATAGGCTCGACTACTTTCCTAGTTGAAAGGATAAGATATATTTTTTGGTGAGACTCTAAGATTCTAGGGTTGTCTCAATCTATTATGTATGATGACTTATCTAAATATCTTGGATTTTATTTTATTTTGTTATAATACAAAAGTTAGACAATTGTGAAAATGCCTTGGTACCCTAATTGCATACAAGCTACAAAATGATTATCAACTATTGGATCATTCCCAATGATGGTCTCCTAAGAATTTTATCACCGAAATTCAAATTATTTTTTCTTTAGGGGTATTCATAAGTTCATACTTTTTTGGCAACTTATCAATTATCCTTAGCGGTTATTTGTATATGCATTCTTATTTCTAACCTCATGTGTCAAAGATATGAACTAATGTGCCATTAAAAGTATTTATACTTTTAATTTCGTAAGTGGCACACTCCCATAATTAATATATATTTTCTCTTAAATCTCATCACTATGAGTCATATGATAGAAATATACTTGTAGGACTATCCCCACTTTATGAGTCATATCCACTCATGTGTCTCATAGTTTACTTATCACCATCTGCCACGATGACATGTGACTCCTACATTAATGGCGAAATAATTAAGACAACCCTCTATAAAATTTCAACATCAATTTAGGTTTATTTTTTCTAAGACATGCATAATAGATTGACTCATAAAAACATTCATGCTCTCAGCTTCATAAGTGTCACACTCACATGATTAAACTTACCTCAATATTGAGTTTTAAAATATAGGTTTGTTTTGCACATCATGATCGGAAGGGCTATCACTTCTTTCCTACCATTATGCATGAGTATACTTTATAGTTTACTTATTATTTTATGCCAAGATAACACATATAAACTAACTATAGTAAAATCTTAATTTTAGTTTTACATAAATACCATATCCATCAATAACCAAACTATAATAAAATCCAAACATTAAAATTAATAAATTAAATATCCATCATATGAAATAAACTATACTAATTTTAGATCTCAATTAAGCATGACATTTGAGAGAAATTCATATAAGATAATTTGATATACAACTTGTAGAATATTAGGATTCCAATGATAGCCCTCATAAGTGTTTATGAATCAAATCCTAAATATATACATTATAGAAAAAAAGTGGGCCAGGCAGCCTGGGCTCAGCACGAGGCATAGCCTAACTAAGTCATGCCTGGACCAACATGGCACGGTCCAGAACCATGCATGGGCCCCTATCGAGTCTGCTTAAGGCATGGCTCGTGCCATGCGGGGCCAAGAGGTCTCAGGCCTCATGCTGGGCTAGGCATGACCTAGTTGCCTTGTCTGAAGGCATGATACGGTGACACGACCAAGCACTATGCCCGAGAATTTGGGTCGGGTATTATGTTTCTAGCATCGGGCTTCCTTGATGCATACCCATCGACTGTCGGGCTTAGCTCGTGTCTAGGGGTCAAGCTTGGCCCTCGCCTGATTCTAGATCCTTTTGGAACCGTAGAGTCGAATCAACCTAATAGTCAAAAAAAATTAAAACAATATGCATCCATTCATTGGATGCACCCCCAATGGCCTGGGTAGAAAACACGATGGATGTCAGGTTTCTGCCTTAAAAAAGTCATTAAAAATTAAAAAAAATCAAAAAAAAATGATTTTTGTTTAAATCTTTATTATATATATATATATATATATATATATATATATATATATATTTCCCTCACTTCTTAACAACACACCTTACATTTCCTCTCTTTCCCTCTAATCTAAAATCTATAACTAGTCTAATTTCTATCCTCGGCCATTTCTCTTTCGGGCATTCAGCTTTCGAGTCTCAAGTGCAGATTATGAACATCAGATATTAGACATTAGGTTTGGCAATCGGGAATCAACATTCCATAAATGGTCAAATGTTAAAAAAGTATTATTTTTTAAATTTTATATATTTTTAAAATTTTAATTTTTATAAATAATTTAAGAATAAATATTATTTAATTTAAGAAATAGAATTTAGAATATAATTAATAAACTAATAAAAATCTAAAATGACAAAAAGTAAATTTAATGATAACAATGAGATTAATATTAACATAAACATTATAATTTTAATATTGATAATGAAAACCCTAATAAAAGGTCCGAGGTCGGAGCTAACGAAACCTTGTTTTCTCTCATAGTTTTGACCCAAAAATCTAAAAAATAAAAAAATAAAAGAAAATCTATTATTCATACTAACTTTAATATTATACAAAATAAAAATATTAGGTATGTTGATGAAGACTCGACATAATATAAATATTATAAAAAAATATTAACCTATAGGAGTGATTGTGAGACTAGGAATTAAAAGAGGCAAGCTGAGCAATGCACTAAGAAATTTGGTGCATTGGATCCTAGCCAAACCTAAATGAGCAATGGGGTCTTTGAGGTTGGATCTAGTTCAGCCTCAATGTTGACTCCATATACCACAACGAGTTAGGGAGAGAAGTCATGACCAAAACTGATCACATGATGAGTCTTCTGATTAGATTTTTGGAGGATCTAAGGATGGTCAGTATCATCCAGACTGATTTGTAGCCTTCATATTATTGGATTCCTAGGACCAAATCTTGGAATGACATACTAAAATACTATAAGTTAGAAAAATAAATAATAAATAATAACTTTAGAGTAAAAATAAATAAAAACAAATAAATTATTGGCGTGATGTCCGTGACATTGAATATCTAGACTAGTCATAATAATGCATCTTATGCATGCCTTACTGCCTACTATATAGTTTTTAAATGGATATTAAATAAAAAGATATTAGGATTTTCAGAGATTCTCCATGCTCATGATGGCCCAAGCATATGTGAGTGAATGATAAGAATCTTTAGAAAATATAATATTCAAAATAAAATATATAGTATCACATTCGATAATGTATCTAACAATGAAGAAGTCATTAACATATTTGTTAGGACCATTAAATATGGGTCATTATGATAGATTTTTCATGTTAGATGAATGTGTTACATTATTAACATAATAGCATAAGAAAGAATAAAGGTTGTTTCCTCTGCTTTAGAAAAAATATTTAACTCGCTAAAATATCATTAGACCCCTAGTAGATAACATGAGTTTGTTAGTCTTTATTTGTCTCCAAGTCTAAAAGAAGAAATCCCAATTGGATGTGAGACACTATTGGAATTACACTTACCTGATGTTAAAATCATATGTTGGATACGAATACATGTTATCCTACTATATCAATAGTAAGAGTGATGAACTTGTTATTGATGATATTGACTATAATATAAGAATTTATTTATAAAATTTCTAAAGATTTCTTATGACATGGCGAACATATGTTTATCAATTTATACTCTCATAACTTGAATTGTACTCAAGTACATATGCAACATTAGTAGAATATTTAGGAAGTTTAGAGATGATTTAATATTTAGTAACATGCTCTTTAGATGGAAACCAAGTACTTAAAGTTCTAGTCTACCATTCTATCACTTTATTTTCTAGCTACCTGTATGGAACCTAAGTTTAAGGTGAAAGGGGTAGAGAACAATTTGATATACATATCCTCTTGCATGAACCAAAATACCAATCTGAAGGGTTCATTCACAAAAAGTTGACTGAGTTATTTGCATACTATGGTACTAGGTATGATGGTAGTAGTAGCCAGGCTCTAGGTACAAACATGGATACCATATCCGGTGACAATGCCTTCTCCATTTAGTTAGAGAAGGGGAAACGACGAGGTGGACCATCAAATAAGAGCGAGCTGTCTCGGTACTTAGATATTTATTACTGCTCAATCCTATCACATAATGATAATAAGAACCTTAATATTTTATAATGGTTGAAACTATGTGTCCACCTATCTCATTCTCATGTTGTCTAAGATAGCATGGGATCTATGACTCCTCTAATGTAGAACATAACATTAAAGTATATTTTTTCTATTGTAGCCAAAGTAATTTTCTATAACATATCAAGACTTATCCAGATATCATTGAGGCACCATCATACATGAAGGATTGGGAGGATTCAAGGTTGAGCATCCAAGATCAAGATCATGCTGGAACAAGAGTGGAGGAGTTGCTGGTAAATAATGACTCGTGGGACTTTGAAGAGGCTGAGCCCCATGCTAGTGATGCTATCAGATGCTTATGCAATGGTAATCAGTTGCATATTCTTATGGGTTGGCATTGAGATTGAACAATGAAGTAGTTAAGCTTAGTGCATTATTATTATTATTATTATTGAGATTGATGATGTTTATATTTTATTTTATGTAGTTGTTATGATTTATAAGTTATACAACTTTGTGTTATTTTACTTATTTTTGGATTGAATGATGAATGAATAATTGAAGTGTTTTTTTGATATTTTTTGTGATTTATATGAACTTAATAAATAATATAATATGATGTCGCATTCACAACTCATAAATGTTAACTTAAAATATGAAATTTATAAAAAAAAATTAAATAATTAATCCACACCACAATTTTGAGATTGAGACTGTGAGTTGAGTCATGATTATGACTATGCAAGTTAGTCTCAAGCTCAAACTCGAAGTCCTAGCCTATGACCTAGCTATGCTAGGTCCAATGCTAAGGTACTAATCTAAAAAATTAAGCCCGAACCAACAAGGCCCAGCCCAAATCCGGCCATACTCGGGCTGGTAGATCATGCTAGACCAGCTAAAAGTGTGTTTTGCTTGCCATGCATGATATGACTCATATATTGTGTCATGCCATACACGACACGGTGTCCTAATTGGGCCACCCAAAACTAGGTTGTGATAGCACTGTAATGCCCATTTGAAACCTCTAATATACATCTTATTTTTGTGCCTTAGATTTCCCCCTAGGTGGGAGTCAAAATTTGCTCCCCCTTTTAGGGATTATGCTTATACTTTGTACCATCTCTTTACTAATAGATCATCCCTAGGTTTGGGTTAAAATGTGCTCCCAAAACACTAGATTTTTGTCTCTTTTATGTGACCTAGAAATCTCTTTGAAAAAGCTATTGTTCTATGCTTCTATACTCAAATGTCACAATATGAATTTTAAGTAGTAAGTCATGAATTTTAGAAATACTATGGCTTTGGCTATTCATCTCTCTAACAAAAATTCATGGTACTTGAAATAAGCTACAGGTTTAGTCTCTTTCTTTCTTTAGATTCTCATAACATTAGGAAAAGTCATGACTATACATTTTATCTCTATAATACAAAGTCACGATACTAGAAATGAACTATGGAATTAGTCTCTTTCTTTCTTTGGAATGCTATAGGAATAGGAAAAAGCTACAACTTCGGTCTTTCTCTTATATCAGATTGCCATAATGGTGGGAATGATCATAGTTATGTATTTTATCTCAATAACACTAAGTCAAGGTATTGGGAATGACTATGGCTTGTATATTTTATCTCTATAATACAAAGTTGAGGAATTTGGTATGAATTATGACTTTGGTCACTCCTCAAGAGAAGAAAGTCATGACCCTAGAAATGACTATAGCTCAAGTAAATGTTCTCTAGAACTCACTATAGCTATAAGCCATTACATTGGAAAAGCATAATGGTTTTTGTTTTTATCTTGGTGGCTATATAACTAGACAATTATGGCACTAAAGAATATTGTGTCTTTTAGCATCGGTGAGATACTTGGTTGCTATGGTATAAAATTTATATAGCAACCATAAAAATATTCTGAGCTGGTATGGTTGTGACTCAAAGAAAGTTTTGTAGTTAAAAAAAATATACTCCATAGTGAAATTATTATGTCAATGAGGTGATAGAGTCATAAAGAATATCATGATTATTTGTGTATAGTTTTGGTCAAGAATATATATCAAAACTACTTTATAAGCCCAATGAGGTGTATCAAAGGCATAACATAGAGAATGCTTTGACTTTATATGTCTTTTTGCTCCACTCATTCTAAAATAATCTAACATGTTTCATATGTCACATGAAAACTAGTCCATTTCATTACTATTCATCATAATCTATCAAAACTATAATTTAGTGAAATTGTTCTATTTAAATTTTTTTTTCTTTACAAACACATCATGCATAATCATAAAAAGAATTATTATCATTCAATATTTAGCATATCGAACAAACCCACATACTAAAGTAATTGCTTGTTCCTGAGTAATAACTTTCCTTCTATATAAAAATATACACTTTCCATCCATTCTACATAAGTATTTTCTAGGACTATATTTGAGTATCATAGAGTATCTATATGGTGAAGCTACGTTTTGTTGTGGACATACAAACAAGTTGTAGTAGGATTTGAGTTCCACGACTAAACTTGTTTGTGCAAAAAGATCTATGTAAATGGATATTTATCACGCCATGTAGAAAAGAAATTCTTAGATTACCTCCCAAATAAAACTACATTTAATATTCTTAATGACCACCAAATAAATATTACCTTTATTGGTTATCCCAACTATCTAGGCTACCTTCTTTATATAATCTCTCACATCCTCTTTTTATCCTGAGTTTTTTTTAGTGATGAATCACATTTCACACCCTCTAGGCTTCATTGTTTTCTTTCTCCTTTCCAAGATTTCATAAATTTTTAGATCACCACAACTTCATCCTCCATAGATGTCATAATTTTATGGTTCATTATGACTTTTTTTTGGGTTGCACGTTGAGCTTTTCTTTCTAGATCTCCATAAGTCATGATATTTTGGTTTGTCGTAGCTTTTATCTTTTTTGTATCTCCAATGTTGTGATGTTGTTCAAAGTAGCAATTTTTTAGTATCACATTGAGCTTTGGTTTTCTTTTCTACCATTTTGAAGTACTCTTCTTCGTACCCTTTTGAATTTGAAATTTTTATGAATGCCATGCCTTCATAAGAATCATTTTCCTCAGTCTTAGTTTTACTTTAATGGCTCCATATTTATTATTCTACATTATCCTCCTTATTTTCATTGGACAAGTAGTCATATACAAAATCCTTCCACCTAAAGTCCATGTTTTGTTACCTTGTAATGTGGAAAAGGTTTTCTAGCCTCCAAAAATCTCTCTCAACATCATTTAGACTTTACATGCCTTTGTAAATGTAGAATTTCATTTGATCCTCATTTATGTGAAGTATTAAATCTCTATTCTTGACATTAATGAGGGCTTGTCTAGCAACTAAAAACTATCATCCCAAAATCAATGGAGTGTTGTGGTCTTCCTCCACACCCAGTACCAAAAAATCTATAGAAACCATAAATATACCAAGTTTAACCAATACATATTTAATAAAATCTCTATCAAGCACTTCATCAATCAATCTGCTATTTGTAGTGAGAGAGTGATTGGAATAATTTTCCCAAGTTCAATCATTGCAATATTGATAAAAGCATCAAGTTAATGTTGAATCTCAAATTACATAATACATTTTGGAATGTTTTTTATATAATTATCCAATTTCATAGCCTCTCCTAGGTTGATAAGTGTGGAAGATTATTAGTATTAGATCGGAATGCATACTCTTTACTTTGAAAACTATTAATCTCTTTCTCTTTATAAGTAAAATTGAAATTCATCATTTCTTTCAATTGCAAGATGATGATTTCTTCCAATTATTTTTGTTTCTCCTCTTGGTCTTCCAATTTTTAAGAAATGCTTCAATCTTTACCTCCAATGTAGTAAATTTGTTGAATTCCAATACTCTGGCTTATTCTCTCTCAAAGATATGGTCTTTTGGAGTTTGGTAGTTGTTCTTCACTACTCTCAAATAAATAAATATACTTCCTCGAGTAACTTGTTCATAATCAAGCTACCCAAGACCACATCAATAGTGTACCATATCATATATTTTATTTTATTATAGAAGATTTGGACTTGGAACCATAATTCAAACCCATGATGAATGTATATTTTTAATAACTTCTTAAAATGGTCTCGAGCATCATACAATATCTCTTGCTCCTTTTGATGGAATTAGGTATCTCACTCCATAACTGTGATGTGATTTGAGATATATAGAACGTTGTGAGGAAAGTTAGCATACGTTCATCTCAACTCTCTTTTGAGGCTCAAGATAAGCACCGAAGCAAACTCTATACCTTATCTCTCAAAAAAGGGGAATAGACCTAACATCAATGCATCTATACTAAATCCATTCATTTTAGCTATGTTGCATATCTTTAAAAATATTATTATATGTCCATTTAAATTCTCTGATATCTTATTACTACATTGATATTGTTGAACTATCACTATCAAACTTGGCTTTAACTAAAAACAATTGACTTTTGCTGGTTATATCTAATTTTTAGAGTATCCACCCATTATAATAGGCCGCTAATAGCTTTCCGATGTAGTGACAGTTGAGCTATTGGACAGATTGCACATCATCTCTTTGGGTTTCTTTATTGTTACTAATACCTTTCATATGCTCTTTCTCAACTCTATATCTCAATAATTCTATTCTATTTTTTTAATCTCTATGTAAATAGGTGTTAGCTTTATCCTAAAGTTTGTGTTGATAAACATGGTGGCCAAAAAATTAAAAAAAAATGGTGACAAAAAGGTACAAACAAGTAACACATAAATAAAATACAAATCTATGCATAAATAAAAGATAATTTTATTTAAACTACTAAAAACATAATTATCATTTTTTCAAAGATAGTTTTGTCAAGTAAAATTGACTATCCAAATTAAAAATCCTCTGCATTAATACCAAATATTTATTGCAATTTTATTATGTTGCCAAATTCTTAGGATTATGCAATATTCCAAAATCTCATTGGGTGAGTGTCTCTCCTCCAATAAATCATGTAAGTGTTGGATCATATAAGTAGCAAAGTGAACTTTAATCTAGATATCAATTTCAGAGGATTGTATTGGCAGTTCAATTAACCAAAAATGAATAAACTACTACTCTAGTTAAAAGGATAAGCTTGAATTTTTGATAAGACACTTAGATTCAAGGGTTGGTCCATTTCATTTTCCATGATAGCTTACCTAAATATCCTTAATTTTATTGTACTGGGTTATAAAATAAAGTTTGGACTATTATGAAAATGTTCTAGTGCCATATTGGAATACAAGATATTTTTCAACTTTTAGGCCATCTCCAATGATGATCCTATCATAGTTATGTTTTTGGTACTTTACCACAATATCAATAAATCATCTATGCTTGAGGTTCATTCGTGCATCTTTACCTTTTAGGTAACTCATCAACTTTCTTTGATTATTGTTTCATATATACATTCTTATTCTCTAATCTCATGTGTCATACAGATATGATTTGATATGATATTATAAATGTTTCACTTTTAGATTCATAAGCACCATAATCACTTAATTTACACATATTTTCTCAAATCTTATTGATAGAAGTCATATGATAAAAAAACTCTTTGAACTATCACCACTTTATGAGTCACGTCTACTCATGCATGACTCATGGCTTACCTGCTATTATCTATTATGATAACATATGATTCTCACACTACATATGAAACCTTAAAAAATTATATTAAAATAATCACATCAATTCATGGTCAGTTCATCTAATACATGCATAATGGATTGACTTATAAATTTATTAATACTTTCCACTTCATAAGTATCATACTCATACATTAAACTTACCTCTCTATCGAGTTTTAATATATATGTTTGTCTCACATGTCATGATTGGAAAAACTATCACTTCCCTCCTACCATTACACGTAAGTGTGCTTTGTATTTTACCTATTACCAATTATCATAAGATGACATACACAACCCTACTAATAGTAAAATTCTAATTTTGGCTCTATATAAAATCAAATATATCAATAACTAAACCACAACAAAATCAAATTTTAAAATCAATAAATTAAGTATCTATCAAACAAAATAAAATATACCAATCCTAGGCCTTAATTTAGACTAATATTAGGGAGAAATACACAAATGATAATATGAGATATAACTCAAGGAATTCAGGGTTCCCAGTAATAGCCCTCATGATTGTCTAGGAACCAACCCTAATTCCACCCTTCTAATTTTTGTGCATTTGATTAGCCTCTAGATGGTAGTTAAAATCCACTCACCTCCTTTAAGGTTTATGTTTACCTTGTATTTCCTCTTTGTTCGTTGATCTTTCATAGGTTTGGGTGAAAGTGTGCTCTCAAAACCTTAGATTTTCATCTCTTTTGCATGGCCTATAAATCTCTTTCAAAAATCTTTTTTTTGTGCATTTATACTCAAATGGATGGGTGCAAATTTTAAGTAGAAAGTCACGACTTTTAAGAATATTGTGACTTTGGCTTTTCATCTTTATAACACAAAGACATGATCCTGAGAATGAACCATAGTTTTTCTTTCTTTCTTGCTTTAAATTTTCGTAGCACTAGGAATAGCCATGACTATATATTTTTTCTCTATAATAAAAAGTCACAGCACTGAGAATGAGTTGCATATTTGGTCTCTCTCTTACATCAAATTGCTACAATGCTAGGTATGGTCATAGCTATGTATTTTATCTTTCTAACACTAAATCTTGGCATTGAGAATATCAATAGCTTTTACATTCATATTTATAACACAAAGTCATGGTGCTTGGAATGAGTCATGACTTTGGTCATTCCTCGAGAGTAGAAAGTCACAGCCTTACAAGTAGCCATGACTCAAGTAAATGCTATTTTGAACTCATTGTAGCTAAAATTCTTGGTGCTAGCATTTTGTGTTAGTCTCAGTAGCTCTATATTTAGAAAGTCATGACACTAAAGAATGATATGACTTTTAGTAGTAGTGCGATACTTGATTATTATAATATAAAATTAATATCATTGCTATAAATAATGTCATTGACTAGTATGGCTAAGACTCTAAGAAAATTTTATAGTCAAAATAATGTCTTGTATAGTAAAATAATTGTGTCAATGAGGTGATACAATCTCAGCATATGAAGATTGCCAAAACTATCTTTGTAGAGCTTCGGTCAAGAATGGATGTTAAAACTACTCCATAAGCTCAATGAATTATAATAAAATCATAATACAAGGAATACTATGAATTTATATGACTTTTTATTCTTTTTCTTCCCAATAAATCCATCAAGTCTTATATTTCACATAAAAACTAACTAAATTCATTACTATTCATCATAATCCATCAAAACTATAATTTAATGAAATTATTCTATTTAAAGTCATTGCCTTTATAATGGCATCATGTATATTTACCAAAATAACTAGTATCATTTGGTATTTAGCATACCGAACAATTATCATGGAAGTAATCTTTATGTCCTTCAAATTGAGCACTCTTTGGTGGTTGTATCTATTATCTCGACTTCAATACTAGATGTCTTCATTATCTCAAAGTAGCCTGGCACTGCATGGGATTTTTCCGTGGTGTGCCGTGCTGAGTCCAACCGGGCCTCGTGCCATACATGGTCTGGCATGGTATTGTGGTCAAGTTGACCCGGTACCTCGGCATGAGCCGAGGCATCTCTACCATACTACCTCATTGGGCTGAGGCTCAGCCTGACGGATCCGGAAACTAGGCGGGCCCGGATCCGAACCAACCCCAACCCCAACGGCTTGTTACGGTCAAAGGTTCAAAACTTCAAATATTTAAAAAAAAGTATTTATTTGAAATTTAGCAGTCAGATTTCACCTCCAATGCGGCAATGCCTATGGGGCAGAATTCGATGGCCCACATGATTCTGCCCCAAAAAAATTATTAAAAAATTCAAAAAAATAAAAAAAATACTTTTAAAAAAAATTCAAAGTTTTTTTCTAAACCCCCCCCCCCTCTAGTTTTTATGTTTTTCATAAACATAAAATCCCACATTCTCACACTCTCTCAAATCTCTCTCTTAAAATTCTCTCTCTCGGGATTACGGCTTGCTTTTCAGGACTCGCAACTCAGGCTAGTCTTTAGTTGGTGTTTGCATTAGTCTTTAAAAGTTTGATTGTTGGTGTACGTGCTTTTCCTTTTTGCTGCTTTACATGTATTTCTATTTTTTCTCTCTCTATACTCTTTAAGCTATCCTCGTCTAAAAGAACTGAAAAAAATGACAAATATAAATACTAATGAAATTAATTTAAATTTAGAAAATGAAAATCTTAGACAAGGTCCGAGGCTGCAGAAACTTTGGTTTCTCCGGTCATCTCAACACAAACATCTTAAAAACAAAAAATTAGGAGGAATTTTGTAGTTTGGACTCATTTTAATATAATAAAACAAAAAAATATTAAGGGTGAGGAAGAAGAAATGGCATTGTGCAAAAATTGTAAGAAAATTCAGTCTCAAAAAACATGGTGCATTAGATCCTAATCAAACTCAACTTAGCACTGTATATTTTGAGACTGGATCCAATTTAGTCTCAAAGTTTACCCTCTTCATATACTACAGCGAGTTGGGTAGGGAATGCATGACCAAACTTATCACATTAATGGGTCTTTCAATCAAATTTTCAGAAGATCCAAAGGTAGTGAGTATTATGCAGACATATTTTCAGCCTGCTTATCATAGGATTCATTGGTCCACATCTAGGAACAACATACTAAAATATTATAAGTTAGAAAAATAAGTAATAATTAATGAATTTATGGCATATAGTGGAGTGGTGTCCATGATGTCCGATATCTAGACTAGTCATGATGTTACATCTTATGCATGTCTTATCGCCCACTATGTAGATTCTAAATGGACTATGAATAAAAAAATTTTAGGATTCTCTGAGATTCTCCATCCTCATGATAACACTGCCATTTTTGAGTGTGTGATGAAAATATTTAGATAATATAAAATTCAAAATAAAATTGTTAGTATCACATTCGATAACGCATCTAATAATGGAGTAGTGATTAACATATTTGTTAGAAATATTAGAGATGCACCATTAAAAGAGATTTTCTACATCAGATGCATGTATTACATAATTAACTTGATTATACATGTAGGGATGAAGGTGTATTCCCCCGCTTTGGAAAACATACGTAACTCACTAAAATACATTCGCATGCTTCACAGACAACATGAGTTTGGTAGTCTCTATCTGTCTGCGAATCTTAAGAAAAAGAAATTCTAATTGGATGTTTGATACTGATGGAATTACATGTATATGATGTTAGAGTCATGTGTTGGATACGAACACGTGATAACCGACTATGTCAATAGTAAGAGTGGCTCACTTTTTATTGATGAAATTGACTAGGCTTTAGGAATTTCATTTATGAAATTCCTGAGGATTTTTTATGACACGATGAACATGTGTTCGTCAGTTTATACTCTCACGACTTGCATTGAACTTAGGTGCATATGCAACATTAGTAGTATGTTTAGGAAGTATTGAGCTGACCCAACACTTAGTCATATGGTTGCAGAGATAGAACCCAAGTACTTAAAGTACTAGTCTACCATTCTATCTTTTTATTGTATCGCTGCAATCATGGACCCTAGGGTTAAGGTGGTAGGGGTAGATAACATTTTGACTTATATTTCATCGTGGATGAACTTGGAAGACCCACCTGAAGGGTTAATTCACGAGAAATTGACTGACATTTTCATATACTATGATACTAGATATGGTGGTGGTAGTAGTGAAGCTGTGAGTACAAACATTGATACCATATTCAATAATGATGATTTTTCCATTTAGTTAGCTAGGGGGAAACAACGGGGTGGACCGTTGAATAGGAGCGAGCTGTCTCGGTACTTAGATACCAATTACTACTCAATCCTATCACATTCTAATACTAAGAATCTTGATATATTATAGTGATGGAAATCATATGAGTCCACCTTTTCCGTGCTAACTAAGATGACATGGGATCTACTGACTCCTCTGGTGTCGAGCGTAGCATCGAAATCTGCTTTTTCTATTGTAGTGAATGTGATTTTGGATAGGAGATCAAGATTACATCCAGATATTATTGAGGCTTTAGCATGCATGAAGGATTGGGAGGATTTGAGGTTTAACATCAAGGATCATGCTGGGACTGGGAGTGAGACTACAGCGAAAGCAGAGGAGTTGATTGCTGATGATGATCCATATGATAGTGATATTAATATTGAGATTGATGATGATGATAATACGCCGATGGATGATTAATGAGATTGCTACTTGATACTTTAAGGTTGACAATTGTGGGATTGCGACATGCCGACAGTGACACTTATGTTATATCTATGCTTTTGCTTATGAGTTATGTTTGATTCTGCTTTTTAATTTCGATGTTTTATACTTATTTTTATTTACATTGTATTTGCTTTGGTTTGGCCGTCTGGCAATTAGTTTTGTGAGTGTGACTTTGTTATTTTTGTTAAATAAATTGTGTTTATTTTATTTTTTTATTTAATAATTTCATTAAAAATTCTAAAATATAATTCTAATAAATTATAATATAATCTAATTAATACATAATTAAAACAAATAACATAAAAAATTAAATTGGATAACTATTCAAATATTTACAATTTATAATTTAAATATTTTTAAACATTATCTAATTTATATTTTATAATTACATAAATATTATAAACAAAAAATGAAAAAAATAAAAAAAAAATTAATTTTTTTAAACCAGCTCGCTCGTACAAGCCTAACCCGGCACGGCCAAAACTGGCCATGCCAACTGGATCATGTTAGGCCTTGCCTGAATAAACCATACCGAACCAAACACAACACAGATATTATACCATGTTGTGCCTGGAAAAACACGATAGCACGGTTGGGCTTGCAAAAACCGTGCTGGACCAGCCCGGTACGCCCCATTTGACACCACTATCTCAAAGAACTTTAATTCATCCATAATTTGTACTACATCTCTAGGCTTCCCTTGAATTGAGAAATTAGTGATCCTTATTGAAAAAAAATAATTTTTCATGGTATTATATCAATATAGACATAAAACTTTTTAGTAAAGGGAAGGTACCATCGATACTCTTTTTTTGTTAAGCCATACCCCACAAACACACACTTCAAAGCATGTGGTTCTAACTTGGTACATTGATTTGTATGTAAGTAAACATATACTACACATTCAAAGACATTAGATACCAAATGAACAATCGATGAAGGTGTATAGTGGTTAGATAATACATCCAAAAGGTCTTTTGAACCCAAGAATACTTGATTTTGTGTGATTAATCAGGTAGACAAAAAAATTCAATGCTTCACCTCATAGGTGTGATGGAACATGACTACTAAGTAATAGAGATCAAGTGACTTCCAAAAGGTGTTTGTTTTTCTATTTAACAACCCTATTCTTTTGGTGAGACTAAGAGCATGCTGTTTGATGGAAGGTACCAACTTTATATCCCTCCTATAATAAGAATGAATAATCTTGATAGATATGTAAAATTATGTGAGCACCATTTGATGGAAAAGATGATACACAACACATGAATCACTCGTGTCTTAGCAAATAAATCTAAGTCATCCTAGTAGAATCTTTAACAAATATAATGAACCACTTCATTCTATTATTTTTATAAAATGAGTTAGATCTTCAGATGTTTGTATGAACTATGGTAAAATGTGCATTAGTTTTATTATCATGTGGATACAAAATAAAAAAAATGACTTTTCATCTTGACACAAGTTTCAAAGAAAAATGACAATTAGTAACAAGGATGGAAATAATCTTCTAAGATAACCAAATGATAGGTGTCCCAATCTTGGATGTCATAACCAAATATTTTTTTTCTATTTAAGTATGTTGTCACCCATAATGTGAACTAAGGCTCTATCATCAAATTATTGTGACCCATTTTCAAGATACAAGCCTCCATGTAATATACCATTGCCAATCCTCTTTTTGGTATGTATGTTCTATAATAAGTGACAATAACCATGGTATCACTATTATAAGATTTGGTTAATTGATGAATAGAAATAAGTCATTAGTAATTTTTGATACTGACAAATAAAATATTATTCATAGATAATGATGGGGATATGGTTAAAGTGATGATACTGACAACTGAGGAAGACATACCATTGGCATTAGTAATTTCTAAATTTGGATAGCTAGAAGATAAATAGCTTAATTATTTTTTATCATAAGTCATATGATTAGTAGTACCCATGTCAATTATTGAAGCCCTATGGACAACAAAAATAAAGAATAATGACAGAGTTAGTCATACCTAACTTGGCAACAAATCCAGATGCATTTAATAAGTGGCTCTTGGAAATGGAACCCTCTATCATGAGGTTGTGAGTCTTGGGAGATATCATCTTACCCTTGGGATGCCATTTAGGATAATCATGGAGCTTAAAGCATGTGTCTACCACTTGAGTATCATCATTACAATGTGTACACTTATGAATACCTTTCTTTGGGTCAAGAAAGCCCTAGTTTTGCAAATAGCCATAATAGCTCCTCATTTGATATCATACCAAGCTTAGCATCTTGGAAATTTACCTTAGCACAAATAATGACATGCACCTTATAGATTGGGAAGAGGAGAAGTTGTAAGAAAATGATCATGAAATCAATCTAAATGGTAATAAAGACTAACCAAGAAAATATATAGACATTGAGATAAGAGAACATCCATTATGGTAGATAGAAATTACCTCACAATATAATTAATATGCCTTTGGGTGCCATCTAATTACCATAAATAAATCTTCAATGTTTCCTACCTTGGATCTTTTTTTGGGCATTCAAAGGCTACTTGATATAGTTATCATCATCAAGTCTTTCTAGGGTTATCAAAAATGGCATATCTTGTAATTGGAATAGCGACAAGATAGCGAGATAAACCTTATATTACTCTATCTGAGTATCTAGATTACTTGAAGATGTATCAGTCATGATATACAAAGCAAATCAAACAAATTAAACAAAATGATTTGTAGTAGAACACATATTCGATACCAGAGGAGGAATTAGCAACACCCTTTTCTATTTTCAAGAGATTGAGGTTGACTATTTTCAATAATCCATATATGCATATATATGTGAATATCCATATTGCATATATGCAATATGTTTATTCAAAAATTAGAACGAAACAAAAATTCCTACTATTTTCAAGAGATTTGTTTAGAACACACACACACACACACACACACACACACACACACACACACACACACACACACACACATATATATATATATTGCATATTCCTACTATTTTGGAAAGAAACAAAAATTTCCTATACATTTAGAAAGAAAAAAAAATTTGCAAAAATTTGGAAAAATTTTAGCAATGTGTATTATGTATTGCATATTACTATTGTTTTGGATCCTTGATATAAGTTAAAATATGTGATATTTTATTTTGAGCATCTATATGAAGTAAGTGAAACTATAACAGAAATTGTTTTGGTTGAAATAACTTTTAATTAATTAGCAAGTGTGGATTTTCTGATATTTTTGATTGGTAGAAGTTGAATGTTTTTAAATATTCAATTCTCTCCAAGAAGACAAGAAATATATTAACAATTCCTATTTCAAGCATTGCGTCTAAATCTACTTTTACTACAAGTGGGGATAAACTTGATGCATTTAAGAGTTCATTATCTTTTAAAATAGTAAACACTTATATGTTCACAAAATTAGTTGAAGAAAGATCACATTATTTATTTAAAGAAATTTTAGATAAGATTGAAAATTATGAAGATATTATACAAGGTATTAAACATAAATCTTTTGGTTTGGTAATTTATATTTTTTATGATATATAAAATAATAATGTATCTTCTCTTCTCTATGTTTTGCTAACAAATGGAGGATAGAGTACAAATATAGAGGAAGATCTGATGGAAGAGGATATATGAAGCTTTGAAATATGAAATGTATCTTCTTTTTCCTTTGTTTATTGAATTGTGTAAAATTTAGACTTTATTAGATAATTTATATTAGTATTTAAGATAATTTATAGTACTTAATTTTTATAAATATTTACACTATTTTTCTTATCATGTTTGTTAAATATTTTTTTAAAATTTTTATTTTAGGTTTATGAAAAAAAATTAAATAATTATTCCTTTTCAATACATAAATTGAGTTCAAGCTGTGGTTCGAATCGTAAATAAAATTGAATAACAATATTAGGTTGGGTTGCTTTGATTAATTTGAATGGTATGGATTAGATTATAATTTTTTTCAAACCGATGTCATAAGTTTAGAATGAATATTATGCTCAAACTTATCTAAACTAATCCACAAACACCTCTAACTATAGTTATATATAGTTATAATTATATAAATATGTGACCATATAACTATATATAGTTACACATTTAAAATATATATAGTTATAGAGTTATATAATTATATATATATATAATTATATAACTCTATAACTATATATATAACTACATAACTATATATATATGTGTAATTATATATCTATATATAACTATATTTAGTTATATATAACTATATATGACCATATATATAATTAAATATACATATAAATACACATAGATGACTATGTATATACCTATATATATATAACTATATAAATATAAATATAAATATAAATAAATAGATGTGTGTGTGTGTGTGGGTTTGTGTGTATCTATCTATATAGCTATATATCATGATATATATAATGCTTATATAGTTTATATAATACAATACTTATAACTGTATATTGTGATATCTATGATATGCATTATGATCTATATACAATACTACTTGTGATATAAAAGTTTTAAATTGTTTTTATTTTTCATAATATGTGTATGGCATGATGATATAACATGATGAACAATATTTTTTGGGAAGGAAAAAATGCATCCACCAAAACTCAAATATTTTGCGGTTCAGTGCATCACTCGACAAACCCAAAAATTTGGTCTCCCAAATTTTTTAAAAAAAAATTAATCTTTAGTTTTTATTATTATAATAATTAGCAAAATTCATTTCTAATATTATCATGATGTTTACATGAATTTATTTTTCTTTATACTCACACTTAAATCAACATATTACAAGTTATGCATCAGTGGACTTATGAAGTTTTTCATAATATACATTTTTATTTGTTTTTTATTAATTTGTTCGTCTAAATGTTTTCAAATAAATTGTATTTTTAACTCCTCAAATATGTTCAATATGTGTTAGATTTTTTTCTCAAATTGTCTTGTGTTAATAAGACACTTAATTATTTTATCATCTTCAATTTCATTCTTTTAAGTATGTCTTTATATTCAATTTAACATATACATCTATGCTACTATTATTTTCAGTGTGTCTCCAATCTTGTCTTGTTATAAATGTCTAGAAACAAGTTGCTTGTTGAAGCCCAATCTTCAACTGTGATTTTGTGGGAAAGATATTTTTTTGAACTTTTTTGAGTCATCTTCAAGTATATTCTTCCCAATTTATTTTTCAATTGTTCTAAAAATAAATTTTTTTGGTGACATAAATTACATAAAAACAAATTCTAGATGACACTAAAGTTAGATAATAAAGATTGTGAAAAAAAAATCATTAATTTTATTGAAATAATATGAGTAATCTTATGAAGTAAATCAATTGGGATAAAATGCAAGCATAAAAAATGATAGTTTTAACAATTAATTTAATTTTAAAAGAATAGCAATGCTATTACAATGTATAACTATAATTTATGCAAAAGCTTTAAAACAAGTTAACATTTTATTAATTATGAGTGTTGTGTAGTACATCGACTATCTAACTTATCAATGAAGTCATTTTTTCTTCAATTATCCTAAAAAATGTGCTATTTCGAGATTATAAACAAAAATTAATCCTTGAATGATCAAAACAATGAGGGATATTTTTCCATCATTTCAAAGTTTTGAAGTCCTAGTTATCAATAGCAATGAAAGATATACATTATTCAGTCTAACTATTAATCTTAATATATTATGATGCTGATATTGATATTGTTAAACTCGAACTAAATGATGAACAATATAATTTTTGTAAAAAATATGATTTCCAATAAATCTCTGCTTTAAGTGTAGTTGTGTTTGTTTGCCTAATATTTCTTAAATTTAGTACTATTTTTTTACAATAGATTTAAATGATGACTTCTTATTTTGAGGGACAAACATATAGTGGAGAAAAATAAAGTTTGTGCAAGATGGATCCACTCATGTTTTACTCCATTTGCCTCAGCTCAAATATAGTCAACCAAAATGTCATCATTATCCATTTCGTTATGACTCATTCTGTCTAGCAAACTGCAAAAATGATTGGTACATATCTTAATCATTTGGTTTGGTTTATTTTGCCCCTCCAAAATAGAACTACATGTAAGAAATTTATAAATAAGAAAAAATAAACATAGATTTGACCAGTTCTATATCAAGTTGACAAACTGGGTTGGGCCTAATTAGAGTCAAAATAGATTAGTCATAGGCAAACTCATTATGTTGCCTATATATGGTAAAAATTACGAAGTATTTATAAAAAATGCAAACAATATATATTAATTATAAAATATTAATATTGAGATAGCAAAATGGGTTAAATCGATGGCCAATCCATTTAGCTCACTACATGGTATAAATTATAATGTAATCATAAATAAAAAACATAAATAGTGAATCCTAATTAGATAATTCAGATATAGAGATGATAAAATAAAAGAGATGGGTCCCAACAAATTGATTGCCTATAGGTAGTCCAATTTGGCCCAACTAATTTTTTTACTTTTATTTGATATAAACTACAAAGTATTTACAAAAAAAAATAGAAATACAAACATTGATTAAGATACCCTTATGTAGAGGTAGAAAAATAAGAATACTAATCATTATGACCTCGTGTAGAGGTTGTGGGGACTCAAAAAATCATGTCCCATTAAGCAACCTTATTTTAATGAGGACTTTGGTCCCACATAATGTATCTCATTATCCATGTAAGAAAACTTCTCTATGATAAAATTTGCTTAGGCATTCTCAAGAAATGCTAGTATGCACAATGACCTTGGCTAAACACTCCCCAACTACCTCACCCTAGGTAGGACATCATTCTAAATATAATACATTTTCATAGTCTAGAATCATCACTAATATAAAGAACTTACAATTTCAATGCTTGATCAATTTATTAAAGTAGCATTTTATGGATGTTAGTGATCCATGAATCATCCCTAAAGAATTATAGTTGTTTGTAACTCAATTACTATAAAAGGCCTAATAGCGATTAGTCTGAAATATAACTTTTTAATATTTAATTGTCAGAAAATAATTCAAATTTGTTCAAGAAACCAATTTAAATATCGAAGAGTATTACTAGCCAACCTAATCAATATGTGCCTTTTTTCTTGCAAAGAGGACGTATCTAATGAAGAATAGATGAAAATTTCTAAGGAATAAAAAGCTCAATCAATTTGACACCCACCTATCAAACATATTCTTCTTCCAATTAATTAAGTTCTAAAATTTGGTGTCATCAATGAGATAAGAATGAAAAGGGATGGTTGTTCTCAATATAAAGACAAGAAGAACAAACACACTTAAGTGTAGGATCTATTCCATCTAGCTAAATGCGTGCATAATGAAAATAAGCAATTAATCTCTTGACTAAGACTAAGAGTTATCCAATTCCTTCCCAAGAAGCAACAAAAGTTTTAGCAAAGAATTGCAAAACTATGGCTCCTATAAGGGAAAGAAAATTATTCATATTCATGAAAATGATAATCCTTTTGTAGACAATGAGCATTTTTCCCAAAGTCAAGATGGTTCCGTGCGATGCCATCTCTTCTCACGAATCTAAACTCTGGTAAGGCCTAGTATCGGTAATGGGTAGCCATTTACATGAGTGATACTTTTAGTTACCCTAAAGAGAAGCACATAAGAAGGAAATATCAAACATCATAAGTGATAGAAGTTCTTAAACATCAATAACTCATCCTCATGTCATTATTGTATAATATTAAAAGGTGGAAAACTCTGAAATATAGAAAATCTCACACCCTACCTCAATGGCCTATCAAAGGAATGGAAAAAGGGTTAGATGACATCTTTTCAACACAACATAGTTACATGATTAACTCACATCACATTCACTGTATTTGACAATATCTCAAATATATATGACCATATGCTACATTTCAATTAGGTCATGATCTTGAATATGAGAGAGATTATGTTATATTGTTGAAGTGAGGACAACCTATCTATTCCCACTTAGCTTGGTTTTATAAACTACCACAAGAATTGATTGATTACAATAAGATTTAGGAGACAAGTTTATCACTCAATATTTATGTTAGGTGACGTAGAAATAAAATATCTGCTCAGTCCAGAATATTGATATCAAAGAAGATTCAATGTAGAAATTTACCAAAATATTTATATAGGCCATGTAATATAAAAGGGAGAGGAGAGGATCATTTCAAGCAACATATACTATGAAGGCCATACTCCTTATCTTTTAAAACAACTTAGGTCAAAAATTAGTTTTGTTCAGTTTTTGTCACAATGTCATTTACTACCAAAGAGGATCTCTTCAAGCAAAATAAAAAATACTATATACTTTGAAGATAATGTTCATGCAAACACATATAAGGTGATGATAACAAAACTAAAAAAGGAGTATAAAAGCTAGACTTAAACTAAAAAATAAAAGGGAGAAGAGAGGATTGATCATCATTTATTTGGTTGATCATTTGTCAATAGAGTTGGTTCATGCTAAACTGGATGATGCTACATATATTCTTCAAACATAGACAAGTTCTATTAGAGAAAATATCCAATTTGAAAAAAAAAATGATTTCATAGTTAATTTGTTTGAATGAATCCCTAATATTAGGCTAAATTTGTAATCTATGGTTGGCTTATGTATTCGTGTGTAATGAATATTTTATTGTAATAAATTAGATTTTTGGTAATATAATTAATTGAATGTTGATGTTTTAATAATGAATGAGAAGTTCTAGTCTAAGTAATGAAAATGAGATAATAGCTCATCTTCCAACTTTGATAGATGGTGATAGGAAACAAAAGGTGAACACTTGAAGATAGTAAATCAAAAGGAAGTGACATACTTCCGATTGCTTCTCTTATATTTGGTGTTATGTCACTTAGTGTCTCCTAGGATTATGCAAGTGGTGAAACTTTTAAAGGTACTATGCTGGGTGAATAAAAGAGCACACATGGGTAGTCATTGTAGGTACTATTCTAGGTGATCAATGGTTTCCATCTAGCACTATAAGGCTAACCATAGCTTTGTGTGACCTCTAGAGGTGATAAGCTAAGTGAATAGAGGCACATCAAATTGAATCAGCCATCATAAAGAGTTGATTCTTTGCTTCAAAATGATGAGGATTTGAGGGATCAATAATCATTAAGGTAAGCTACATCTTCGATCGATTATGATAGAAAAACCAAGGGCACAACCACAATGCTATCATCTATAGTAGTGTTAGACCAAAGATTGACTCATAAAAGTTAATAGGATAAATATAGGTCTAGCATCTGTTTACCCTCTATCCAAAAATTATAAGTTACATGAAAATGAAAGACACATTAGGACACATTTCTAGATGCAACCAATTCAAGCTAATTATTTTAGACTGAAACAAAGTCTAATAGTTATGGTTCTAACAACATAAATTTGGAGGACACCTTTTAGAAGATCTAAATGGCCACATTGTGACATTTTTGGAGTTATATCATATTTTGAAGATGAATGAAGTTAGCTATGATATAATAAATTTGAAACTTTTTCCATTTTTCTTGAGGAACAAAGCAAGAGGCTAGTTTCAATGGATATCATAGGGATCCATAAAGAATTGGGACGAGTTAGTTCAAACTTTTATAACCAAGCTATTCAAGAGATCAAATTATATCCCAAATAAGTGCTAAAATCAGTCAATTTTGACAATGAGAACAAAAGGCTATGTATGATGCTTGGGATAGATTTTTAGACTTACTAAAGATGTACCCATAATATGTATCTGAGTTATGGTTCTAAGCTTATATCTTTTATAATGGGCTAAATTACATTATGAGTTGCATAGTACAAAAAACCTTAAGTGATTCAGTCATGAATAAATATTCTGAGAAGGCCTACTTTTTTTTTGAAGGGCTGGAAAAGAATAATTACCAAACTCTAGTGAGAGAATAAGTGTAATAAAACAAACTAGATTTTTTGAATTGGATAAAATATCATTCATGTAGGAGTGCAATTAGTACTAACCACCTTAAGAAATATGTCGGTCACTAATCTAAAAAATATAGTACATTAGATCCCAAGAAAACCAAACTCGATGGCATGATCTTTAAAGTTGGATCAACTTCAAGTTTATTGACTCCCTTTATTTATAGCAATGATTTTGAAAGAGAATGCATGGTAAAATTGATTACTATCATGAGACTTTTGATTAAATTTTAATTTAGAAATTAAAATTTATAATACTTATCATAAATTTCTTACATCCACTAGTATGAATGACATAATAAAACATTTTAATTTAGAAAAGAAATTAGTAATTAACAAACTTAGGAAACATAGTGGAGTAGTGTCCATGATGTCTAATATCTAGACTAGTCATGATAATACATCAGTTGCATGTTTCACTTGCCACTATTTTGATTCTAAGTAAAAACCAAATAAAAATAATTTAAAATTTTCCAAGTCCTTCCACCTCATGATGATGCCACCATATCTGAGTTTCTGATAAGGATCTTTATGAATTACAATATTCAAAATAAAGTATTTAGTATTTTATTTGATAATGCTTTAAATAATGATATTTCCATTAATATGTTTATCAAACTATTGAAGATTGACTATTAGTTGACATTTTTCATGTTAAGTATATGTGTCACATAATTAACCTAATAGAGTAAGTGGAAATGAAAGTTATTTTCTCTATATTAGAAAAAATATCAAATTTACTAAAATACTAGTAGGATACCTTGTAGACAACATGAGTTTCACACTCTAATTATTAGTAGGTCTTCAAAGAAAAAATTCAAAATGGATGTGAGATACTATTAGAGTTATACCTACTTGATATTTAAGTTATGTATTGACTACCAATATATGATATCCAACTATGTTAATAGTAAGAGTAATGAACTTATTATTGATGATTTAGGCTAGGAGAAGAGAAATTCATTTTTGAAATTCTTGATAATTTTTTATGATATGATGAATATGTATTAGTCTATGCACACACACACACTATTTGCATTACTCTTAGGCGTATATGCAGTGATAGTAGTATGTTTAACATATATAATAAATACCATTATTTTAATGTCATAACTATTAAGATAAAACCAAGTATTAAAATATTAGTCATCTATTTTATCACTTTGTTGTTTGGATACCTGTATAGATCATATAGTTAAATTGAAAGGGGCAGAAAATATATTAAAATATATATCTACTTGCATGACCTAAAAGAACCTAATGGCTAGATTCATAAAAAATTATTTAACATGTTTATATATTATGACATAATGCCTTATAGTAGTAGCATGGTTCTGAGTATGGACATGGACACTATATTCAGATATGATCTTTTCTATTCTATTAACAAAAAGAAAATGATGGTATGGTTCATCAAATAATAGTGAACTATCATGGTACTTAGATACTAATTACTACTTTATCTTATCACATAATAAAATAAAGACTTTTGATAAATTAGGTTGGTGGACATCATATGAATCCATATATCCCATACTAATTAAATAGGAGTGAACTATATCTAGTGTCAAGCATAACATTGGAGCCTATATTTTCTATGGCTATGAATGTTATTTCAATTAAGAAAACTAGTATTTGACCATTTTTCATAGAAGAATTTTCAAGCTTAAAAAGATTAGGAAGATTCAAAGATGAATATTCATGATAAAGAGAATGAGTTGCTAATAGATGATGACTCATTTGATGACTAATCATGGATTTTATACTTAAGTTAACTCAATCATTAAGAGGACTAATATGTGATGTGTTATGTGTGTTTATTTTGTTGATGTTCTCATTTTTTTACTTTTAAACTTTTTCAAATTATATTTTATTATTATTTATCATATGATGTCTTAATATTCAAAAATAAAACTTATGTAAATTTTTTATTGTGTTATGGTCAAAATATCTTATTGATTTTATTCATTTTAATTTACATTATAGTGCAATTAAATTTTGATATATAAATTTTACTTTAAAAATTTAATTTTAAAACTTAAAAATAAAAGTTAGTGCCACTTGATGCCACAACCAGCCACAACCCAAGTTACACAAGCAACAAGTAGTGACTGTCCACAATAGAAGCAATGCTATCTATAGTTACACACGCACTACCAAGTGGCACTTCCCACGAGGCATTGCCAATAAGCTAGTCCTAGTGGGAAAGAGTCAATGAGCCTTTGACCCTTTGGCACTACCCATCGCCCAATAAAAACTAGGGCATGTGCCCGATGGATAATTAGTAGTCAGCAATGCCCGTTGACATAAACCATCAGCCTAGGCTACCTGGTGTGTGGCATAGTCATGCCATTGCAAGCTTGGCCTAATATGACTTGATTTGACCCAACATGACCCTCCATGCTCAATTTAGAAAGGCATGCCATCAGGCCATGCCAACATGGCATAACATGGACACCCCATTTTGTGTCATATCTAGCATGACATGGTGGAATGACTAAACCACCAAATTTTGGGTTGTTACTGCATGACATAACCTATTTGAGACCTCTATGTCCATTAACTTGGGAAGTGATAAATAACTAAAAAAGAAAAAAAAAAGAAAAAAAGTTAGTTGGGAAGCATGACAAAAAGGGGGACATTAACAAAACAAATAGAGGTGGTTGTCTAACCAAAGAAAAATGAAGAAGGGAACCTTGAAGAAACTTAAAGTAGAAAAGATGATGGAGAAAAAAAATTAGAAAGTCATTTTGGGGGGCAAGTGATCTCGGAACTACCCTCCTCCTTTCAATCCTTCTTTTCCATTCCCACAAAGCTAAAGAAAAGTCAAACTAGACCATCAATTTAAAAATTTTTTGTATATTTTTCTCAAGTAGGAGGTTAATATCCCATTTGTAGAAATACCAGCTCAAGTGTAATAGTACATGAAGTTCATGAAGAAAATAATGAGTAGAAAATAAAGTTGGATTCATATGGAATGATTAGTCTATCCAAGAGTTTCAATACTATTATACAAATATAAACTTAATTACATTGTCTATAGTGAGGAGATTGAATATGCAAAAATCCACTCTAACACCTTCATCTCTACAAATGGCATATAGGTCCATCAACTTCTAATTGGGATCAGTGAAATCATTCCAATCAAGGTCAGAAAGACTATCTTCTTTATGGATTTTGTGGTGCTAGACATAGAAGAAGACACACTTCGATCATGAGAAGACTATTTTTGGTGACTTGATAGGCCTTTATCAAAGTAAAAAATGACAAATTGACCCTCCATGTAGGAAAAGAACAAGTGATGTTTAATCTATATAATAACCTTAAATTTCCAAATGAAAAACAAGAATAATTGCTAGAGAACTAATAGTCTCATCAACTTTGCCGATAGAAAAATTCATTATGTCACAAGACTTCCTAGATGATTGATGGATTGAAGAGACAATGGTTTATGTTAAAGTAGAAGAAGATATAAAACCAAAACATTCATGACATATTTGGACAATGAGACATATTATGATGTCATGAATTTTTTGCCAGATGTGACAGACTAAAGGCAAGGCTAATTTACTAGAAGCTATGATATTTTTTAATGATGTAAAGACACATGTGAAAGTCACAACATTCTTATATAAAAAGAAAAATGAAAAATACATCACGACCCTTGAATATGAAGACACAATGCTGAAGTAGATTTCATGTCGAAAAATGAAAAGTCGCAACACCGATGGAACATAAGTGGAAACATGATGCTGTCATGACACTTGTTGATGATGTATTAATCCTTAAAGGGGTTGCAACCCCTATTTAAGAAGACATAGCATACAATATCATAATAATTAATAAAGTCATGAAATTTGATGATGCGACCTCTAAAAATGCAACTATGACCCAAAAGCATAAAAGACTCTAGATGTATTGATCCTTAAAGAATTTTTAAAACAATTATGTTATGCTTTTTTAGAAGACAAGGGAATAAAGCCAATTATTATTTCAGCACCCTTGACTATAGAAATAGAGAATGTAGTACTTATAAAGATAAAATATTGTATGAAAACAATTGCATGGTCACTCAAAGACGTGAACAAAAAAATAAATCCTTTGATATGTTTGATAATCCTTATGGATAATGGTGTAAAGCCCATCATGGATATTTTTGGTATGCCAAATACTAAATAATACCAGTTATTTTGGTGATTATGCATGATGTGTTTGTATAGAAAAGGAATTTAAATATAATAATTTTACTAAATTATAGTTTTGATATAATATGATGAATAGTAGTGAAATTGAGTAATTTTCGTATGATGGTAGTTTTAGCAAAAGCCATACTATTTTTTATATCATAACTTTGTTACACCTCATTGGGCTGATAGGATAGTTTCAATATTCATTCTTGGTCAAAGCTCTAAATATGTAGTCATTGTAAATTTCAAATGTCATGATTATGTTTTCTCATTGACATTATTATTTCACTATGCAATATATTTTTTTCGGCTACAAAAATTTCTTAGAGTTGCAATTATATAACTCATAATATTATCTATGCTTATGATATTAATTTCATGTTATAGTAACTAAATACCCTAGCGACACTAAAAGTTATGATAATCTTCAATATTGCATCTTTCTCATTACATTGCCACCAAGACTAAGGTAAAATCCACAATGTCTTTCTAGTGCAATGACTTTTAGCTATAGAAAGTTCTAGAAAGTATTTACTTGAGTCATGGATATTTTTGGAGCCATGCCGTTTTACTCTAGAAAAATGACTTAAACTATGACTTATTCCTAGCTTTGTGACTTTGGGTTATAGAGATGAAATGTACAAATTATAATCTTTCTTAGTGCCATGACATAGTATTTTAGAGATAAAATGTACAATCGTGTCCATTCTCATTGCTATAATAATCTAATGGAAGATATAGATCAATTCCATGTCTCATTCCCAATGTTATATCTATGTTAGAGAATGAAATGTATAGTCATGGCCATTCCTAGTGCCATAATATTCTAAAGTCTTTAAGAGACCAAAACTATGGCTCATTCGCAATATCATTAACTTTGTTTTATAGAGATGAAATGTCAAATCCATGACATCGCTAAAATATCATGATTTTCCATTTAAAATTCATACATATCCTTTCGAGTATAAAAGTGCAAAATGGGATTTTTGAAAGAATTCTATGGCATGAAAAAAAGTATTAAAAGATAGGGCTTGAAAAGTGCAATTTTACTGAAAGCTAAGGCTTGAGGAGCACAATTTTTCTCAAACCTATGGGAGATCTATGATCAAAGAGGTAATACAAAATAATGAATAATCATAAACCCTAAAGGGAGCATGAATTTTGATTCCACCTAAGAGAAAATCTGAGGCACATGAAAGAGTATAGTAGATTTATGATTTGATTCCTGTATACTCTTGAGAGATGTCATTAGGAACTCAAAATTATAAAAGAAATATTTTGAATTATCTCATGTAAATTCTTCTTCAATGTCAAGCTAAATTGATGTTTAGGTTAGTATATTTGTTTTCATGTGATGGATACATAATTAATGTTTTGTATGTTTAGGTTGTGTTGTAGTTTGTTATTAATGGATGTGGTGTTTATGTAGAATTAAAATGAAGCTTTTACTAATTTGAGAGTTTTTTTATACTATCATGGTAGATGATGAGAGGCAAGTCATAAAGAATACTTGTGCATAATGGTAGGAAGAAAGTGATAACCCTTTTGATCATGATGCATGAGGCAAACATATGCGCAAATCTTTTTGTTTAGGTATGTTAAGCATATGAGTATGATACTTATGAAGCTAAAAGGATGAATATCTTTATAAGTAAATCAATTATACAAAATTTAGATGAACTGACCCTTGATTAATGTGAGAGTTTTATAAAACATTGTTTAAAGGGCTATATCTTTAGTATGAGAGTCACATGGCATAATGATAGATAGTGATAGATGTCATGAGATATGTAGGATTGAAGGTGACACATAAAGTGGTAATAATCTTCTAAGTTACATACTATCATATGATTGCTACTAATGAGATTTGAAAAAAGTGTATGTTAATTATTTAAGTACGATAGTTAAGAAGCTAAAAGTGTAAATACTTTTATTATCATATCAATGTAAATCTTTATGACACGCGATGATCAAAGAATAAGAATAAATATATGAAGTAACTATCAATGGTAATTAACTAATTAGCTAAAAGGTATGAACTTATGAATAACTATTGAATATGAATGATTTACTATTTTTGTAGTAAAATACCAAAATCATAGCTATGAAGGGACCATCAATGGGTAGGGAAAAATAGTTAGCAATCACCTTGTATGTCATTAAGGCACTAGTATATTTATACAATCATCTAACATTCATTATATAACTAAGCATAATAATATCGAAATTATTTAAATAAGTCATCATGCATAATGAAATAAACATCTTTATAATCTAGGAGTCTTTAAAAAACCCAATTTTATTTTTTCAACTTGAGCATCAATTGACTGATAATTTGTTGGTCAAACTACCTATAAAATCCCTATGAAATTAATATCTATATGAAAGTAAAATTTACCACTTGTATGACTAATATACTTGTGGGACTTGTTGGAGAGACTCTTGCCAAATGAGATGTTGTGATATTACTTAATCTTAAAAAATTAGGCAATGTAACAAAGTTATAACAAAATTTTGGAACTATTTCTAAAGATTATTTAGTTTGGTTAGTCAACTTTAGTTGACATAGCTAAACTTAAAAAAAGGATAGTTTTATTTTTATTAGTTTGAACAACATTATTTTGTTGACTCGGATTTGATTTGCTTGTATCATGTATTTGTGAGTATATTTTCATTTAGTATTTTTTTTATAGATCCATATTTTTTAGTAGAAAATCTTGGATTGAGCTAACACTAATGGACCTAGAGATTGAGAGAACCAAATGAATAATTTTAAGGCGAAGAGTTGAGAAAGTGATGGAAGATGTTGGTAGCAATAAAGAGACCCAAGGAGGTGTTGATAAATATTTTCCAATAGCCTAACCATCATAGTAGCTTGAGGGAATTTTGTTAACTTACTATGATGGACAACTACTATAGGGTTTGGATGCAACTTGTCGAAGCTAATTATTTTGAATTAAAGATAAATCTAATAGTGATTTTTCAACAACACTACTATAGTAAGAAGATATCGGAGAATCTGAATTGACATGTTGTAATATTTTTGGAGTTTAGTGACATTATAAAAATGAATGGAGCAAGATTGAATTCTATCAAGTTATGTATATTTTTATTTTCTTTGATAGACAAGACATGAAATTGGTTCTGATGCTTATCTTGAGGTTTGATTAAGAGTTGAGATGAAATTAAACAAACTTTTCTTATAAAGTTCTTCTCACATCAAATCACATCAAATCACATCATATTTATGAAGTGAAATTGGCCAATTCCAGCAAAAAAAACTAGAGTCATTATATGATGCTTGAAAGTATTTTAAAGAGTTGTAATGGAGTTGTCCCCAATATAGGTTCGAGCTATGGTTTCAAGCTCAAACATTCTACAATGAGATAAACTACATGACGAGGTCTACCATTGATAAAACCTTATGTGGGTTAATTATGAATTAATCACATAAGGAAGTATATTATTTATTTGAGAAGTTAGCAAAAAATAACTACTAAACTTAGAATAATCATATCTTTTAGAGAAAATAAGCTAGAGTATTGGAGTTGGATAAAATTATCATAATGAAGGTAAAGATGGAAGTAATGTTGGAAGCCCAAGAGGAGAAGAAAAAAAAATGATAGAATTTGTCATTTTATAACTACAAGAAATGGTGGTTTTTGACCTTGTTTATGTTGTAGAAGATGCCAATTATTTACAAAACAAAGTAAATGTATCCTGGCCCAACACATATATTCACACCATTATCACTAGAGCATGAGAAATCATGAAAATTGTTCATATGGAGGCTTTAAAAATAGATAGTAGTATGAGGGATAAGACTCAAAGAATTGTAGGAATAATGCTATGGAACATAATATTCAAGGAGGATCTAGCATACATTACTAATATTTAAAGGGTAAATAAAAGTCTTTCATCAATGACAAATTGATAGAATTGCTAACAAAGACAAAATAAATCATCAAAAGAACCAAATGGAGAGGCTTTAGACAAAGTTGGAGCATAATAATATGGTAATGAATAGTATAAAAATCAAATCAAACTATTGACACTATTGGTGAAGGAGAAGTGCATCAATAAACTATAGAGTGGTATTGAGACAAACCCAAAGAAGTACTTGTCAACTTTATTTAGAAGTAGCAAAGAGATTGAGGATCAAAAAAAGAAAAAAAATGAAATAAAAGGAGCTGGAAGTGTGAAGGAGAAGTGCATCAATAAACTATAGAGTGGTATTGAGACAAACCCAAAGAAGTACTTGTCAACTTTATTTAGAAGTAGCAAAGAGATTGAGGATCAAAAAAAGAAAAAAAATGAAATAAAAGGAGCTGGAAGTGATAGCACTATAATGTTTCCAAAACTTGTGGCTTTCACCTTGATATTTTTAAAAGCCACGCACCCTAATGTCATGGCATGTTCCAAAGTCATAGTGATTGATGGATAGAATACCCAACTCAACCTTTCAATTATGATAGGAGTATCGAAGAAGTGAATGGATATTACTTGAGGCACTAAAAAGAAAAGTGATGGAGAATGAAGATAAAGGTAATTTTCCTCCAATTCTTCTTTTTTTGCAACATGTTGGAAAGGGAATATTAGATGAACAATTGGAAAAAAATTTTAATATTTATAGTAAGATAGAAGTAAACATCTCATTTGCTGAAGTATTGTCACAAATGTTGAATTATGTGAAATTCATGAAGGATATCATGAGTAGTAATAGAATATTGGAGATACTTTGAATGACAAATATGATGGAGAAATGTAGGATAATTATTCAATAAAAACTTTCGAGGAAGTTGAAGGATCAAGATAATTTTATGATACCATGGACAATTATGGGCTACACATTCTTAAAGGTATTATGTGATTTGAGATCGAGCATCAATTTGATACATGTGTCAACACGTAGATTGAACCTCGACAAAATCACTCCAACCTCTCTCTCTCTCTCCAATACAAATAGCTGATTGATAAAGTACCCAACATATAACATTGAATCTTTATTGGTTATGGTTGATATATTTTGTTTCTTGTGGATTTTTGGTATTGGATATGGAAGAAGGCCAACATGTTATATTGATTTTGAGACATCCATTTTTTTTTGCTATTGGACAAGCCTTCATTGATGGCAAGAAGAAAAAGTTTATGTTTTTAGTAGGTGAGGAGTAAGAGAAATTTAACCTTTACAAAGATACGTAGAGTCTAGACAATGATGTTAAAGATTATTGAAGGATAAATAACTTTTTCTACACTACAGGGCAACAAAATGTAGACTTTAGGTGAAATAATTTTGTAGAAGACTGCTGGTATAAGGAAGATGAAGATGATAATGTAAAAGAAAAAATATAGATCAATAAAAGTGAAGCTAAGACATAGTAGAATCCAAAAGAATTCAAAAGCAAATCCATCGGCTACATGTATAAACAAGAATCCAACTAGAGTGTTAGGAACACAACTAAAGTCCTACATCACTAGACATGAAAAAAAAATGAGTGTATAACGGTGAACATGAACTCCATTAGTATGAAGCCTTTTGAAAGAATCCAAAAGCAAATCCATGAGGATTTAGGCCTAAATTGGACAATATCATTCTATTGTGGAATGCCAAGATCTACAAAAATATAACATTTGGTCTTAGAGACTAGGGCTCATACATAGCCAAAAAAATTTAGTTGACAATCCTAGGAAATGCCGAATAAAAAGAGATGGATCCAAGAGAGAGACCAAAGAAAGATAAAAATAGAAAACAAAAATGTCATCCTTTTTTCAAAGAGAGGAATTTTGGGAAGACAACCACAATCACACTTTGACCAAACATGGAAGAACATGTGAATATAATGGTAGAAATTAACTTCATTATTATTAGACCTTTTGCAAGAATCCACAAGAAAATCCATGAGGATCTCAACTTAAACTTGCCAAATTTATACCAAAATTGGTTGAGTTCAATAAATCAATGAGACCAACCCAAATTAATCAATGTTCACGTTGGATGGAGGTATTTTTTAATTCAGATTCTTAGGAACTTACAAAAACTTTTGCTAATTGACGACAAACATGCCAACAAATTCGATTTACAATGGCAAATATTATTTCCAATTCCTTTACAAAAATGACTACTTGCACGTGTAGATAAAAAATCTTGAAGGATTGCTTGAATGAACTAGAGGTATGTCTAATAAATTAATGGTTATGATATCTATAAACATAATTAGGCAAACATACTGAATAATTTTTTTGGGAGATGTGTGTTTTGGTATACCATATACAAAATATTTGTATTTTGGCGCACCAAATTTTTCTAAAATAATTAAAGTTTTGGGTTTTTGGTGCACTAAGATTATCAAATTGATTTTACCCTCCAAAATTTTGAAACAAAATAAATTTTAATTTAATAATTTAAAAACAATTGTAAACCAAGAAATACCATTTCCGAATTCAAAAATCATAATTTCTAGAAAGATAGTTTCAAATTTTAATTAATAATATAGAAGTGGCAAGGTGAGATTTGAACCAATGAACTCCATTTGCCAAAACCACAATAAACCATTTAGTCACAAGGTAATTATCATGCAAAGAACAAATCAAAATACTTATATATATATACAAATATAATTAGAAAAACATATATAAGTATACATAAATATATTTAGATATATAAACATATATGTAGATATAAAAACATATATATAAATCAACAAACAAATACACACATACACACACACACAAACACACACACACATATATATATGGATATATATATATTTGTGTGTGTGTGTAGCCATATATATATACATACATATAAACATATATATATATATATATATCTCTATCTATTTTATATAAATATAATTATACATAACTATAGAGTCACAAGCACGCACCGCTAATAAAAAACACTCATTAGGATTTATTTCTGGGCTAATGAGATTGCTTCCACTTTTGGTCCCATCAAGGACACTATAAAAAAAAGATTCTAGAATAATTTAGTTGATTTATAATGGAACTAAAATTTACCAAAAGTATATGAGGCTAAGAAGTAATAAAATAGACTCTAGTTTGTCTAGATATCAATTCTACAGGAATTGGTGGTGTTGATTAATTAAGTACCAGGGTTAACTAAATCTTTACAATCTAAGCCTTGTAACAAGTTTAAATGAAGTTGGAGGTATCAAATATAATAAATAATAAAACAAATCAAATAATGTCATGTTGATGACAAACAAAACAATGTCAAATGACCAATTCTAGAGTTTACTCACATAGATTGTTCTAGAGTTGATTTGCTTCATTATATATGAGATTCCTTTATACATTGTCCATGGGTATCCATTTATGCATTGTTGGTTAAAAAAAAGAGATAAAATATGGGACCTCTACTTGCACATATTAGTCACACTTGTCACCTTTTCACTGGTATAATATTATCTTCGAGTTCATGTGGGCAATAAGAATGATACTAAACATTTCAACCCCTTGAGACAAGTCTTTGATCACCTATTAAATTTCTTATGAAGAATGTCTCAATAATGTACTCTTATTCACCTATCATAGTCTATCTAAGAACTACACAATTTCATGGGTAAACAAATATTCAAGTATATTAGAAGCAATTCATTAGACACCTTTTGTAGTCCATTTGATGAATGTCTCAATCAATTAAATAATCTACAAATTTTAAAGTTGATTCATACATCACCTATCATAGTCCATTTGATAAACTTTTTGAGTATGCGGGCTTATTCACTTGTCACAATCTATCTAATAAGACACATAGTATCAAAGGATTTAATAGTCTTAGTCATAATCAATGTATCAAAATATACATCCCAAAGACATTAATAATTGCACAAAAATAAAACCCAATAGATTCAATAATCATACTAAGGAATTTTAATGCATAAATCTACAAACCAACCATATATATAAGATTTTTCCTAACATTGGGACATTGTTTACGAAATATTTGGAATCCAACACCACTTCCAAACTATAGATAAAATATTGATAATAATTGAAATGGGGATTTGAAATTTGTATTTGTTTGGTATGATAAATATTAGATAATACCAGTTATTTATGTGAATATGCATGCTATTTTTTGTACAGAAATATATTTAAATAGAATTATTTTATTAAATTATAGTTTTGATATATTATGACCAATAATAAAAAAATAGAGTGATTTTTTGGGTGAAATGCGATACTTTGTGGATTAGTTGAGTAAGAGGGGAGTGAAAAGTCACGTAAAGTTAGCATTATTTGTGTTATAACTTTGTTATATCTTATTGAGCTTGTAAGATAGTTTTAACATCCATTATTGATCAAAACTTTATATAAAAGTTCATGGAAATCTTCATACATCATAACTCTACTATCTCGTTGACACAATCATTTTTATATGCAACATATTCTTTTTGAATATGAAATTTCCTTGGAGTTGTAGCTATACTATCTCATAACATTTTTTATTGCTATGAGATTAATTTTACATAGTTGCAACTAAGTACCTTGTTGGTGTTAAAAGCTATGATATTCTTTGGTGTCATGGCTTTCTCATGATAAAGCCATTAAGACAATGGAAAAGTCATGTCACTTATCTAGTACTATGCCTTTTAGCTGCTAACAATTCTAGAGAGTATTTATCTAAGCTATAACTATTTCTATGGTCATGAATTTTTACTCTTGGGAATAAACCAAAGTCATGACTCATTCCTAGTACTATCACATTGGGTTATAGTAACAAAATATATAAGTCATGGCCATAACCATCATCACAACTTCATGTTACATAGATTAAAGACTTAGATGCAATCATTCCTAGTGCCATGAAAATATGATACAAGAGAGAGACCAAAGCCATGAATCATCCTTGATGCCCCTTCTTTGTATTATAGAGATAAAATTCATAGCCACATCCATTCCTATACTATGAAAATATAAAGAAAGAAAGAGACCAAAGTCGTGTTTCATTCCTAGTGCTATAACTTTGTGTTATAGAGATGAAATCACATTACCATGACTTTCTACTTAAAAATCACACTCAGCCATTCAAGTATAATTATAAAAAATGAGAATTTTTTTCATGCAAAACTTGAGGGAAAGAGAAACAAATGAAAATCTAAGGTTTGAGAAGTAGGAATGTGTTCAAAGTTAGGTAGATCCATGAGCAAAGAGGCGCTGCAAGGCACAAGCATAATTTCTAAAAGGGTGACAATTTTTACTCTCACCCAAAATTAGGTGCAAGAATAAGAATTGTGGGTTTAGAGTTTAATTATTGGATACTCTAGAGGGATATCATTGTGAACCCAAAATTCTATGAGATGTATCTCGAATTATCTTTTATGAATTTCTTTCCAATGTCAGACTAAATTGAGGTCTAGGGTTAATATAATTTATTTTGTGTGATGGATACTTATTTAATGGTTTTTATGTTTAGATTTTATTGTGATTTGATTATGTATGTGGTATTTATGTATAACTAAAATTAGGGTTTACTATTGGTGGGTTAGTGTGTGTTATCATGGTAGATGATGACAAGTAAGTCATGAAGCATACTCATACATAATAGTAGGGATGGAGTGATAAACATTCTGATGGTGACTCACGGGACAAACTTATACATCAAAATATGATGTTAATATAAGTTTAATTCTCTGAGTATGACACTTACAAAGTCGAAGGCATGATTACTTTTACAAGTCAATCCATTATATATATCTTAGATGAACTAACCCTCAATTGATGTGAGAGTTTTATAATATTATCTTAAGAGTTTCACATTTAGTGTGAGAGTCAATTGTCATCATGGTAGATGGTGATAGGTAAGACATGAGACATGCATTAGTGGAGGTGACTCATAAGGTGGTTACCATCCTATGAGTTACTTTATGTCATATGACTTTTACTAGTAAGATTTGAGGAAAATCATATATTAATTGTGAAAGTATATTTCTTATAAAGTAAAAAGTACAAATACTTCTATTACTACAATAGGGGACCATCATTAGGGAGGTCCTAATAGTTGACAATCACATTGTATGCTATTAATACACTAAAGTATTTTTATAATATTCTAACCTTTATTCTATAACTAAACATAATAATAATTAAGCTATTTTGTTGGCCCATCATGTGTAATGAAATGGATCATTCCTAGTATCAAAGAGTCTTATCAAAACCTAGTCTTATCCTTTCGTTTAGAGCATCAGTTGAATCATTTTTGATTGATCGAACTACCTACACAATCCATATGGAATAAATATCTAGATGAATGTATACTTCACTACTTATATAACCCATTTACTTATAGGACTAATTGGATGAGAAACTCTCCCCCGGTGGAGTTTGGAAACATTACCTAATCATAAAAATTAGGCAAAGTAACAAAGTCACAACAATTTTTTGGTACAGTTACCATGGAATATTTAATTTGGTTAGTTAACTTTAGTTGATGCCATTATCATTAAAAAATAATATTCCTATTTTTAGTAGTTTGGATAATATTATTTCTTTTTATGCCTTGATTTATATTTTTTGTCTTGTGTTACTTATTTGTATATTTAGTTTAGTGTATTTTTTTTCTTAGCCACAAATCAATACAGTGAAACTCTATGACTTAGATACTACCTCATGACTTAAAAACAAATAAAATTAAATGAGAATAACTTCAAGAGTAGAAGATGAACTTGCACAACTATATTTATCAATATGATGAAGACTATGTTTAACCAAATAATGAATTCTATCTTATACCTAATGGGGAAGTAAATTGGTTTAATTATCAAAATATGATGAGCTCTAAAGATATGAAATATATGAACCATGAAGATATGACACGCTAGAATAGTGTTCAGTTGAAATCCATTCCTAGGTTCAATGAGATTATTAATACGTTTCATATATAGATCAAATGATAGAAGATCATCATAGCAAAAGAATTAAGGACATTGAAAAATCAAGAATGTAGATGATTGAGAATATTTCATGGGAATCAATGAAAATCTCATTGCTGAATAATAAAAAAATGGATGGAGTAAAGATACTAATTAAAGATAGAGAGGTTGAACTAAAAAATGTCACAACATTTTTTGTGGTCTCAGATAGTGCAACAACATAGGAGTTCCTAAAGAGAAATATTGATATTGTCATGCATGAAAATGTTGAGGCACTATAGAAGAAAGTTGCGATTAGTTTTAGTGCCATGACATTAATGATGAACAATATGTTTGACAATACTGTGACTTTAGAAAAGACCATGGCTACTAAAGAAAAATGTCTAGAAGCTTGGACAACTCTAGATGGATTAATCCTAAAGGCATTGCCAAATCATCTTTCTTATAACTTTATATAGAAAGATGAGATGAGACCCACAATTATTTCTGTAGGTTTAATAGATGAAATGGACACTACCATGGTGAATCTTATAAAAAAATATGTTAGTAGAATTATTTGGTCACTCAAAGATATCAAAGAAATAGATCTATCAATATGCTTGATTAAGATCATTATGAAGGATGATGTGGTGTCAAACTATGCATGCAATAACTAGATGGCTATTATGTGTTGATTATTAAAAATTGAATAACAACAAGAATGGATCAATATCTGCTATCATTCATGTACCATGCATTAGATAGAATCTCATTCCATTCATTCTATTATGTTCTAGATAGATATTCACTTTCCCCTTCAATACTTTTACATTTAGAATAATGTCATTTAGTCTTTGTAATGCTTTGGCCACATTTTAATAGAGGTGTTTGAATGCTTTTTCATCCAATCTTAATGATTGAAATTATGAAGATATTTATGAATTTTTTCTCCATGTATGGAGATTCTTTTGAAGGATATCTGCATAATCTAGAGATTGTAGGTAAGTGATGTAAGGAGAAAAATTTTGCCCTCAATTGGGAAAAATACCACTTCATGAGAAACAAATAAATTGTACTTAGACATGTAGTCTCGGTTAGAGTATTGGAAGTGAATGATAACAATATGTTTGTGATCAAAACCTTTCCACACCCTAAAACAACTAAGGGTGTGATGAGTTTCCTTGAGAACATGGGGGTTTACCATCAAATTATCAATAATTTCTCGAAGAAGACAAAACTATTATGTACTTTATTAGAGAAGGATGTAGTATTTGATTTTGATCGGGAATGTATCAATACCTTTGAAGAGTTAAAAAAATTGGTAAAAAGCCCAATTTTGATGGTGCCATGAGATGAGAAGAACTATTTTTATCTTCTGTAATGTAAGTACATATGCCTTGGGACCCATATTGGGACATAAATGACATAAGATCTATAAGGCAATTTCATATGTAAGTTGGACTTTAAAAGAAGCCTAAATGAATTATATAGCCATATAAAAAGAAATATTAGCCGTGGTGTTCTTTTATAATAAAATTCAGCCATACATCCTTAAAATAAAGGTGATGATTTAAATGTATGATATTTTCATATGCTAATTGATAATGAAGAAAGAACTTAAGTAGAGGCTAATAATATGGATGCTACTTCTCTAAGATTTTGATCTAAAGATCTAAGACAAGAAGAATAGATATAGTGGGATAGTCAACTATTTATCATGATTGGAATCTAGGGATAAAAGAATAGAAGATGTTTAAATTTTAAAGGATTCTCGGATGAGTAAGTTTTAATGATACATACTAAACTACCTTAGTATAATGATTTTGTTAACTATTTAGCATACATTTTCTTATCCTCTTTCTCATGTCATTCCAAAAGAAAATTTTCTATACAACATGAGAAAGTATCTATGAGAAGATATACTATTATTTAGAAGATGTGTTAATCAGATTATAAGAAAATATGTGCCAGAGAAGGAACAAATAATGATCATTTTTCAATGACACTCATCATCTTATGGAGAGTATTTTGGAGGTAATAAAATAACTTAGAAGGTATTAGAATTTGGGGTTCTTGGCCTTTTTTGTTTCAAGATTATCAAAACTTGATACAAGGATATGATTAATGTCAGAGATTAAGTAATATATTTAGGTGACAGAAATGTCGCTTAGCTTTATTTTTGAAGTAAATATTTTTGATGTATAGAAAAGTAATTTCATGGAGACTTTTTCATCATCTTAAAAAAATGTATATTCTATTAGAAGTTGATTATGTGTCAAATATATAGATCAAAAAGATATTAGAAAAGGTGGTTAACCCATCTTAGAAAAGATTAGTTTTTAATGTTTGGAGGAAGCACTAAGGCTTATAGAACCAAGTTTAAAACTTCATTGGGAATATCTTCTTATTGACTTATTTTTGGTAAAACTTGTTATTTGCCGATCAAACTTGAACATCAAACATAGTGGTCCTTTAATTAATCGAAGTACAATATGAAGGATACAAAAGAAAGGAGAATTCTATAGATAAGTGATCAAGAAGAATTAAATAGTGAAACTTAATAATAATAATAATAGATTTATAAATATAAAACAAAAAAGATGACATGATAAGAATTTCTAGGTGATAGATGAGAAGGTATTAGATTTTTACTCTCATCTTAAGTTATTCCAAGAGAAGCTGAAGTCTCTATGGAATAAATCATTTATAATTATAGCCATGAAGTTTTATGGGGCAGTCATTGTGAAATTAGAAAATAGACAAAATTTAAAGAAATTTGGAAAAGGGTGAAGCATTACACAACTTTAAGAATAATTCTAAAAAATCTGAAGGAAGGAAAAAAAGAAATTGAGGTAAAAATGAAAGTCACAACTTTGAATAACATCATGCCTTTGGAGATAAATAGTCTAAGGAAATAAGCTAGAACAAACACCAATGCTATGACTTTGAAGATTCTAAAAAAAGCAATAAGTTTAGCTCAATAAAAAGGCAGGATGATCGATAAAGTCATGAAATTTTGGAAGTATGAAGTTATGGTGATCCAAAGAGCTATTACATATTTGGAAAGAGAAAGAAAAGAAGAAAGTACCAAGAAAATATGGAATATAATTCAATACTAAGAAAAAGTTTGGAAAGATAAGTGAAAGTGAGAGATTATGTAACAAAACTAGCCTGGATAGTTGAGAATACTGATGGAGGTAACAACCCATTGATGGTCTAGCTATAGACATTAAAATATAAAGTTGCTTAGCAGGCATTCCAAAAAAAATTTTTTATATGGTGTGGTGAAATAAATATACCAACTCACATTGATCATTTTGCACCCAAAATTTTGTTGTAGAATTTAAATAACACTGTGACTCTTTTATATATCCACAAAAAGAAATAACTTACCATTTAGTCACACTCTGACACTCAAACTTAGTCATAGTAAACACTTATTTAGGATGGATGGAAAGCCAATATTTGTTATTGAGGGTGAGTAATCACTTTAGTATGAGTTTGTTTTGTATGCCAGATATTGAATAATAATAGTTATATTAGTAATTATATATAAATATTTCACTAAATTGTAGCTTCTACAAATTATGATAAATAAGTGTGAAATGTGAAATTTGGTGGATTTGTTGAGAAAAAGAGGAGTGAAAAGTTATGTAACATTATAGAATTTCTTGTATAATGACTTTATTACATCTCATTAACCTTATTGAATAGTTTTGGTATTCATTCTTGAGAAAATCTCAAATCCATGACTTCTTTCTAGTTTTATGACTCAAGATTATAAAGAATGAAATACACAGCCACAACTTTTCCTATGCAATAATAATTTGATGCAAGAGAGAGAGAACAAAATCTTGACTCATTTCTAGTACCATGAGTTTTTGTTATAGAGATTATAAGGCTTTACTATTAATAAGTTTGTGTATGTTATTGTGGTAGATGGTGATAGGTAAATAATAAAGAAAAATCACTCATAATAGTTGAAAAGAAGTAACAACCCTTCTGATCATGACACATGAGACAGACCTATATGTCAAAATCTAACTTTGAGGTAAGTTTAATAATGTAAGTTTGGAGCTTATGAAGTCAAAAGCATAAATACTTTTATAAGTTAATTTATTATGAATATTTTAGAAGAATTAACTATCTGTTGATATTAAAGGTGTCAAACAGGTTGGGCTGGCCTGACCCATTTTTTCGGGCCCAACTGGGCTGGCACGTCGTGTTAGGCACAACACTCTATCGTACCATGTCATGACATGCAAGGAACAATTCCTTGGAAGGCAAGCTCGGCACGGGCCCACGGCCCAAAATCTGCCAGGGTTCTGCTTCGTTCGGGTCGGCTGGTTCTGGTTGGATCGGAAATATTTTTAGAAAATTAGGGTTTCAACACTATGCCACCTCGCTCGTAGGGCATGTCGAGCCATCTCCCATCAAGCATCGTTGATTCATTTCTTTGTTGAGCATTGTTCCGTGCATGGTCACTCGTGTCGTGCCCATGTGCCAAGCACCCGTGCCGTGCTTGGCATCACACATGTGCCAAAAACCCTCGGCATGACACGACGTGATTCGTGCCTAGGGTGCACCTGACACGGCCCTAGGCATGCTACTGTAGCATGTCGTGCTCGGCTAGGCACACCTGAAATGGGCTGGGCTTCAGGCCAAGCTTGGGCCTCCCAGCCCATTTGACACTTGTAATTGATATGATAGTTTTATAAAATATTGTGCTAAGAATTTTACCTTTATTTTGAGAGTTTCATATCATTATGATAGATGGCGATGGTAAACTATGGAACATGGGTGAGTTAATGTGACTCATAAGATAGTGGTAGTTTTATGAGTTACAATCTATCATGACTCATACTAATGAGATATGAGGGAAAGTATATGTTAATTATGTTAGTATAGTACTTATGAAGCTAAAAGTGTAAATATGAGGTTTGAGAATAAGAATGTATATTTAAAGATACCATCAATGATAATTGATGAGTTTTCTAAAAGGTATATACGTGTGAATGACCCTCAAGCATGAACTATTTATTATTTAGATGCTAAAGTACCAAGGGGATAACTATGAGGGGATCATCTTTATAAAGGGTCAAATAGTTGATAATGACCTTTTATGCCATTAATTCTACATTGGTTATATAATCAAGCACAATAACAACCAAACTATTTAGATAGACTATTATATTAAATGAAATAGACCAAGCCTAGAATCTAAGAGTCTTGCCATAAATCTAGTTTTATTCATTCAACTAGAGCACTAGTTGATCCAATGTTGGTTGATCGAACTATCCACATAATTTTTGTGGGATTGATATATAGATGAATGTCTACTTTACTACATATATGACCCATATACTTTCAAAACTAGTTGGATAAAGAGCCTCGCCCAATGTGATTTTGAGATATTACCTAATCATACAAATTAGACATCATAACAGAGTCAAAATATTCATACAAGTAATATAGTGAATATAAGTCAAAATATCAATCTCATGAGGATTATTATGAAAATTTGATCAAGTAATAGTGAATTAACTAATTGCTCAAGTTGAGAAGATATATTTGGATCTTAGAAAGATACTTAACCTCTGTAATTTGTATATTTTTTTATGTATGATGAAGTTTTCACTTATTTTATGACAATGTGATACTAGTTTTTTAGAGAAAGGGTTAGAGAATGTTGGATCTATCTTACCTTATTAGTATTCAAGAGGTTGTCATCCATAGGCTATCATCACCATGGATGGTCAATTAGTGGTGGTACCTTTGATATACTTATCACATATCCCTAAGATTTGTATCTACCTATTAATTGGCTATTCCATAATTTTATGCCTTTTAGACAATAATCCAATAGCCCTTGATTATTTTTTTGACTACGCATTTTTTCCTCCAGCCTCAATTATTATAAATGACTTATAATGATATGGTCATAATTATGCTTGTGGTTTGGACTATATTAGTATCATACTCATATCAATTAATATACTTCACCCTATTAATTTCATCCATAAAAGTCATACAAGAGAAAAATGATCATAGGATTATTAATTCTTCATGATTCATATTCCTTTGTGTATATTTCATAACTTACCTATCACAATCTACCATGCATAACTAATACATGACTTCCATGAATGGTGAACTCTGGGTTAGACATTTTATATAACCACCAAATTATTTAGGGTTAGTCCTTCTAGAAGTTAGATATTGGAATGATCATGAAGATATTTGTAGTTTGCCTTCATATGCATTATCATCACATAAATTTAACTTATATTGACTTATGATTTTCACACATGGACCCATTGCATGAAGAAAAGAGTCAGAAGGCTATCACTTCTTATCAATCCCCACCTCGTGCATGTGTCCCATTAATTATCTATTATCATCTATCATATCCAACACACATCAATTAATTGGATGATAAAATTCTGAATCGACATTCTAATAAATGCCTATATTCATCAATATTCAATAAATATTCTTCATGACTATGATTTCAATGTTCCTTGGTACTTTAGTGATGAATAATTGAAATTTACTTATAAATACAAATATTTCAAATCCCATGATAAGCCTCGATATTTTAGTGATGAACAATTGTTTGCTAAAGGTAACAAATAATTACCTTACTATATACATCTTGGCAAAAGCCAAGATATCTGGATAAATCCCAAGAATATCAACAAATAATACATACTATATTTCCATAAAAATTTTTATTCAGCAATCATCATCCATAAATTTGTAAGTCAAGCCTAGACATGGATCTAATCTAGCATTGGGACAAATGGAAAATAAAGCATCAAATTCAACTTTTTTTTAAAACACAATTTGAGAAAGATAGAATTCTATTGAAATCTTAGGCATCTTGAAGTATTCTAGTTAGTAGAACCCCCTCTGAATATGTTGTTCTACACTTAAAGAACAAAATATTTATGGTAATTTTTTGATTGTTTAACGATACATTTGTACTAGAATGAAGCTTAAAAAAAACAAGTATTTCATGAAATTGTATTTTGGATTGGTCTTGATTAATAATAAATGTAGAATAGCAGGATGAACTTCCAACATTTCTAATATCATGACATTATTTATACTAGCACAACCTATAAAGTAATCATAACATACATTTTTTGGTCACAACTCTACAATTATTCATGACATTATATCATATCATGAATCTATGACATGATTGCAATATCATTCTACTATATAACATATTCTTCCTGATTATGATATTATTTCTGAAAATATGGCTACATTTTCTCTAAACATATTTTTGGTTGTGATATCATTTTGCATCACCACAACTAATGTTTGATTGTTATGTGAAGTCACAATATAATTTAGGCATCATAGCATAATTATTATAAAACAAAATCACATAAAGCAAGGTAATTTTAGTCCATGACATTCTTTTACACGCCAACATTTTATTCTAGTAAGTAATTTCTTGATTCATGATACCTTTTCAGCGCCATGATATCATCCTTATAGATACAAAATGATGTCAAGAAATTATTCACAACATTTTATGATGTGATGATATAGATATTATTCGAAATCATTCTTGCCATAATAATAAATTTAGTGTCATGACATTGAATTCATTAATATGATATAGTCAATGATGTGACCTAATGCTATGAAAGCTAGAGTTTACAAATTTCAAAAAATAGAATCAAGAGAAATGAGATCTTTCAGAAGAATACAAATATACATTAGAGGTGCGAATGCTACCCCAATTAGGAAAGCAACCTCAAGCCGTACACAAAACAAAATGAATTGCAAATTAGATTTGAATCCTAGATACCAATGTTGACTTCCTTGGGGGATACACGAATCAACGAGATGATTCTCAAATCTCTTTATTTGAATATCTCCATAATATTAGGCTAGTTAAGAACCTAGGGTTGGTTTAGGTAATTGTGGATGATGAATGTGGTTTGTAATGAATAATAATGATTGTGTTATTATTGAATATTGATGGATATTTGTGTTTCATAAGAATCCAATCTAGAGTTCCACCATCTAATGTAACCATGTGTCTTGGGCATGGGTGATGGTGAAAGGCAAGCCATGGGATACAATTCAAAATGTATGCATCAATAGGAAGTGATAGCCCTTTGACCAATTTTCTCATGTGATTGATTCAATAGGTTTAATTCCTAGATTTTCATAAGTTTAATTGGTGTAAGTATGACATTAATTAAGTTTTAATCATAAATATATTTATGACCATATCATTGTGTATCATCTAGAAGGACTATCCTAGTATTGATATGAGAGTTTATTAGAACATATAGCCTAGGGATTCATTAATTCTAGGTTGTTTTGTATTAGTTGTGGTTGTTGATGATAGGTAAGCCATGTGATAATGGTAATAATGGATTTAATCAATGTGGTGCTGAATAAGTTGTCTAAAAGCTTATTCCCTCCAAATTTTTGAGGATTTATAGAGGTAGAAATTGATGGAAAACTATTTTGGGATCCGAATACAACTTATTCAATAAAAATTTTTTAAGTTGAAGCTATTTCTCATAGCTTTGATGTTATGGCGCCAATATGAAGGATGTTTTTCAAAAAACTCAAACAACCATGTCATGGTATTATTGGAGTTGTGCAACATGATGAAGGTGAATGGAGGTAGTCCAGATGCAATCAAGTTCCCACCTAAAATCACTTCATAGTTAAGGGTGCAGATTATTTAGTTTAGACAAGAGAAGTATGGCATATTGTACAATGCTTAGGACTAATTTAAAGACCTACTCAAAAGATGCCCATAATAGGAATTTGAGCTATGGTTCCAAGCCTAAATATTTAACAATGGACTATTACAAGTATTCTGCGGAGGATGTAGCATTGGGTGGTTAAATAATAATGTACAAGTCACCCGAGGAAGATTATTTTTTATTTGAGAAGGTAGCCAAAAAAAACTATCAAACCCAAAATAAAAGAACAAGTGGAAGAAAATTAGCTAAAACTTTAGAGTTTGATAGATTGATATTGATGGTTGCAAAGATAGATGTGTTTTTAGTAAGTTTATAGCCCAACATAAAAAAAAAAGATAAAGTGTAGGAGAAATGAAAGACTTACAACATCAAAAGATTAATCATTTTGACCTCATATTTCAAGTGGAAAACAAGTATACTATAGGACATAAGGTATGTTTTTAGGCCCAACAATAAAGCCCTTACCCATTATCATCTAAACATGATAAATCATGAGAATCTATTGTATGTGAGTCAAGGAAATCTACCGTATAATATGGTTCAAAAATAAAAGAAATTGAAGCAACTTGATGGGGTACCAATTACAAGGAGTTTCAAGTTTCAATTATGACCATAAAAGATAATAGAGAAGTTGTTTAAAGATAAAATGTTTGTATTAATGGTGGAGACAAATGAAAATTGGTGTGCAAAAGAATCATATGGGACAAATAGAAGGAATGCAAGATCATACTTATATGAATATGAAAGCTATTAAGCATCAAATCAAATATCTTATGCGCACAATAAAAGAAGAATATCAATAGATTACTTAGCAATACTAAGAAAAATCCAAAAAAGATATATGTCAATAACATTAAAGAGTGATAAGAGAGTTGAATGATAGAAAACATAATCATAATTAAAAGGGGAAGTTGATGTAAGTGATAATTTTCTCATGGACAATGTTTCTACATCTAATTTGTATCATCCAAAGTCACAACACCTAAAGTTGTGATATCCAATTTCATGACAGAGCTTGACCTCACTATCTAACTAATTATGCTAGGAGTTACTCATGATAAAGTAGAATTGGAGGAGAAGATATAGACAAACTATCACAACAAAAAATAAAAATGATAAGAGCAATTATTATGCATATGGCTCACTTTCTTTCCACCCTAATCTTTTTTTTTTCCATTGTGGTTTAGAAAAGAAAAGTTGGATAAAAGGGTTTGGAATTTTTGTCAAATTTTTTAGAAAATTTGAAATTAATATACCCTTTATGGAATCTATCTCATATTACACACTATGTAAGGTTCATGAAAGATATAATGAGTAGCCAGAAGAAATTTAAGATAGTTGGAATGGTGAGTTTGATCAAGAAATCCAATGCTATAAACTAATGAAAACTACCAAAAAAACTCAAAGAACTAAGAAGTTTTACTATTCCATGCATTATTAGAGAGCATACCTTCAAGAAAGCCTCATGTGACTTGAGAACAAGTGTCAACTTGATATTGTTGTCCATAGTAAGGAGGCTAAATCTAGATGAAATTACACTAATTTCTCTTTCTCTTCAAATGACTAATATATTAATAAATTTGTTTAAGGGGATCATTGAAGATGTGCAAGTCAAAGTCAAGAAATTTATTTTCTCTACTAACTTTGTGCTGTTAGACATGGAAGAAGAGTCATATGTACCATTAATTTTGGAAAGACCCTTTTTGGGGATTAGACATGCATTGATTGACATATAGAAAAAAAAATTTATACTTGTGTTGGTAGAGAATAAGTGAAGTTCAATCTTTATAAAAAATTATAAATTATAGATGATGATGTGGAAAACTACTATAGAATATATAACCTCATCCACATAGGTAAAAACTAGAATGTTGATTTCAAAATGAATGATTTCATGGATAGATTCTACCCCAAAAAATAGAAGAAGTTATGGAGTTAGAAGAAGTCCTGGAATAGAAACACATTGTGACATACACTGAATAATACGCATTTAATAATGTCATGATATTTTTCAAAGTGATGTTAGAAGAAGAAGGAAAGCTAAGCTATGATAATATTGTAGCTGAAATTGTTGATGCAATGACATTTCCATGTGAACAAAATGGAGAAACAAACATGAAAACTCCTCTAATTTTAAAAGTAACACAATTGAAAGCAATATCAATGATTAATGAAGTGGCAAGGAAATGAGATGAATTTGAGATGAATGTTAATAAAGACCCCAAAAAAGGCCAAAAAGAAAGATGAAAACTACACAAATTGTGATATCTAAAAAAGTCACAACTATTATGATCAAGTCAATGAATAATGAAGTCTTGACAAAAGCTAAATGAGTTGTGATATTGACAAAATAGAAGACAAATGAAGACGTCATGACATTTTTCAAAGTCATGACTTAATTAGAGCATGGAATATAAGATAATGTCATGACATATTTTGAAGCAATGAAAATGAAAGAAGTTGTGACATTTTTCAAAGTCACAACACAATTAAAAGAGATAACACACAATGATTCAATAATAATTAATAAATTCATGAGATCTAAAGATGCACTTCAAGAAATACAACTAACACTAAATGAATTAGTCTAGAAAGAACTGCCGAATCACTTATGATGAGGGTTTCTAGGAAAAGAGGGGAACAAATTGATTATCATTTTAGTATCATTGACCAAAGAAATAAAGGAGGTGGTGATAAAGAACATAATAAGATACACAGACAATAATGTGGTTGCTTGAAGATATGAATTAAATCAGTCCCTCAATATGCACCCACAAGATCCTAATGAAAGATAATGTAAGAGCAACAATAGCACATTCGAGGACACCAAATCCAATGATGAAGGAAGTAGTAAAGACATAGATTGTTAAATGCCTGAAAGCTAAGATTATTTATTTTATATCAAATAGTTCGTGGGTAAGTCTAATCCATGTAGTTCCCAAAAAAGAGGATTAATAGTGGTTAAAACTTTGAATGAGAAACAAGTTGCTATGCATACAACTACCAGATGACATATCTGTGTGTTTTTTTAAAAAATTGAATTAAGAAATAAGAAAGGATCAATATCTACTTCAAGTCATTGACCAAATTCTAATCAGAATCTCTGGACACTTATTTTATTATTTTCAGGAAGGGTATTAGGGGTAGAACTATATATGTATCACTCTAGAAAGTTAGAGAAAAATTATGTTGAATTGTCCATATGAGTCTTTTATATTTCAAAGGATGTCATTGATTTGTGCAATGTTCTAGTTACTTTTCAAAGGTGTATCATAAGCATCTTTGCTGGTCTTAAAAAAAAATTTTAGAGGTATTCATGGATGATTTTTTTTTATTTATGGAGATTCTTTTAAAGGATACTTATATAATTTGTATGAGTGTTCCAATGATGTAAAGAAAAGAACATTATTCTTAATTGGGAAAAGTATCATTTCATGGTGAAAGAAGTAATTGTGCTTGAATATTTAGTGTCTTCTAGAGGATTGGAGATGGATAATGCAAAAGTGACAATAATCAAAACTCTTACCTCCTCTCTCAACTCTAAAGGGAGTGCATAGTTACCTTGGACAAGTTGGATTCTAAAGATTTATTGGAAAAAGAATTAGTATTTGAGTTTGATGAAACATGTTTAGATTCTTTTGAAGATCTAAATATGAAGTTGATAGCCAGCCCAATCTTCATAGTACCACAATGGGGAGAGCCATACGTTGTTATGTTCGATGCAAGTGCATATGATATTGAAGCTGTATTAGAAAAAAAAAACAAGAAAAGCTTTTTATGCCATTTTGTATGCAAGTCAGACCTTGAATGAAGCTCAAACAAACTCTACTATAACTGAGAAGGGGTTGTGTATGTAGATGATGTAGCCATGTGATATTTAATTGTAAAGAAATGAGCAAAACTAAGGTTAATAAGTCAAATACATTGTTCCAAGAATTTGATATAGAAATAATAGATTAAAAGGAAAGAAATAATATAATAGTTGATCATTTGTCATGCATTGAATCTGATATAAATCAAGGAAGAACATTTGAAAATTTTTAGAATTTCTTGGATGAGAAGCTTCTATCTTTAAAAACATAGCTGCCTTGGTATGTGAATTTTATTAATTATTTGGCATGTGATATCTTCTACCATTCTTTATCCATCCAACAACAAAATGTTTACAAGACATTAAAAATTATTTATGGGATGATCCACTTCTATTCTAAAGATGTGCAAATTAGATGATAAAGGGACGTGTACTAAGTGAAAAACATATAAAAATTATACTTAAGTGTCAATCTTCACCATATGGAGGATGATTTAGAGGTAATAAAACTACTCAATAAATTTTACAATCTAGATTTTTTGGCCATAAGTATTAAAATACTACCAAAATATGATTTGAAGATAAGATAGATGCCAAAGTCTACTTAAATTTGATCATGATATATGATAGATGCCAAAGTACAGATAATTTATATCAGAGAAGTCAGATGGAATTAAATAACATTCCTTGTAGTGGAATTTTTTGATGTTTGTGTGATAGATATTAATAAGTCATTTTCTTAATATTCCATGAAAGAATATATCTTATTGGTAGAGGACTATATATCCAAATGTTTCAAAGCAGAAGTGACATAGAGACGATAGTTGTTAGTTTTTTGCACATCAATATCATTACTCATTTTGGAACTCCATGAATTATCACAATTACCTAGCTAATCATTACATGGCTAATCATGCTAAAATTCAAAAGGGGACTTCCATATCATCCATAGACTAATGGACAAGAAGCAATTTCTAATAGGGAGATTAAAACTATATTGAATAAAATAATAAATCCATCAAGAAAAGGTTGGCCCCGATGATTGGAAGAAGTACTATGGGCATATAGAATTGCATTCAAATGAGTGAACTCTATAGAAGAGTGAACTATAACAATTAACAAATAAAGTCTATGAATATGCCAGAATCTACAAGAAACAAATAAAAAAAATAGCATGAAAAAAATCTACAAAGGAAGGAATTCATGGTAGGAGAAAAAGTACTAGTCTTCAACTCCCACTTTAAACAATTCTAAAAAAATGTGAAGTCTTAGTGGTATGGACCATTCATGATAACAATAGTGATGCTCTATGGGAAAATGTTTATAAAATCTAATACTAAAATATGCAAAACAAGTATAATATGAAAACCAAATGTAGCAAAATGGATATAAATGTAACACTATAAAGAAGGAGTAGCAAAATTAGTGTAGCATATATTTAATTATGTATCATATAGAAGAATAATATGCAAAACAAGGAGTAGCAAAATGGTTAAGATCACAACATCTAATGTCATGACACTGATGGGTCAAGTTGATATGAAAAACAAATCAAAAAAATTAGTGTAGCTAAAGACATTAAATGTAACACTTCTTGGGAGGAATCCTAAGCAATTATTTTATTATTTGTGTGAATGAAATAAGTTTTTACGCATTCCACTAATTGATACATAAATATCTATAGAATAGAGATGTCTAATCCACTAAAAGTAGCCATGACACTCAAACTCAATCATGACATCAATCCATAGGTTTCAATAAAACTATCATAGTACATAATTTTTCTTCCTCTTACAAGAAAGAACATCTAGGGGAAAGAGAGATTCTTTCTCTAGGAAAAACAAATATTTAAGTGTGTAAGTTTGTTAAGAACTCAAAGTACTAAATGATATTTTTGGGATTGTTTTAAGATTTTTTTGTACCTAATTTAGACTTAAAAGACACATATTTTATAAAATTATGTTTTTGATGGGTGTTAATGAATAGTAGTTAAATTAACTGTAAATTACATATAAAGATTATACTTGGAATAAAGCAAAACTCAAGTGCATAAGAATGAGATGAAGTTGTCATATTTTCAATATTATTTATAATAGCTCATACCTATGAAGTAATCATGACATGTCTTTCTTGGCCACAATTCTACAAATTATTTAGGATAATCATTATAAGTCGTGACTCTAGCATCTAGTTGCAATATCATTCTATTATGCAATATATTCTTCATGATTATGATAATATTTATGAGTCATAGATATATTTTCTCTAAACACATTTTCAGCCATGATATTATTTTTATATCATAGTAACCAATGCTTGATTAATATGTGAAGTTGCAACATATTTTCAATGATACAACATTATCATTGTAGAACCAAAATCACATAATACAAGGTGATTTTATGGCATGGTATTTCTTTATACCATGACATTTTACTATAGTAAGTAATTTCTTGAGTCATGGTATCTTTTAGGCATCATGAAATCATCATCGAACATACAAAATGGTGTCATGATATTGTTCATGACATTCTACTATGTGATGATATAGGTGTGATTCAAAGTAATTCGTTGCCACAACTTTAATTCAACATCACGATGTTGAATTCATTAAAAAACTATGGTCAACAACAAGACCTAAGGATATTAAAGTTGGGCTTATTAAAAATTTTAAAAAAAGTGAATTAGAAGAAGAGAGATCTTTTAGGAGAAATCATTGACACATCAAAGGTGTGAACAACACCCTAATTAGAAAAGCAACCTCAAGCTGAATTCAAACAAAGTAAATAGGAAATTGGATTTGAAAGCTAGATTATAATGTCAACTATCTTTGAGGATACATAATACTATGAGATGATTCTCAAGTCTCCTATCTCAAATCTCTCCCTAATGTTATGCTGGTTAAGAACCTATGGTTGGTTCATGTAATAGTGAATGATGAATGTGATTTGTGATGTATAATTATGGCTTTGTTATTTATTTAATATTGATGGATATGGGTGTTTCATTGAACAAAAATCTAAGGTTCCACCATATGATGGAATCATGTGTGTTGGCTATGGTTGATAATGATAGGCAAGCCAAGAGACATGATGCAATGGGTGTGCATTGGGAGGAAGTCATAACATTTCAGCCTCCTTCCTCTGGTGATGCATTCATTAGGTAGAATCTCTAGATTGACATAAGTTCAATTGATATGTGAAAGTTTCAAATGAATCTGAAAAGTATAAAAAAATTTATGATCATATCATTATGTATCATATAGAAGGACTATCCTACAGTGAATGTGAGGTTTATTAGAATATCTAGCCAAGGGTTTTACCAATTTTTGGATGTTTTGCATTTGCTCTGGTAGATAATGATAGGTAAGCCATGTGATACATATAAAGGAATGTGTGCCTATAAAAAGTGACAATCCTATGATCATTTTCCATTGTATGGCTTCCATGGGTAAAATTACTAGGGTGACATATATTTAATTGATGTGAGCATGATGCTAATGAAGTCGAAACCATGAATGCTATTATGACTACATCATTATATGACATCTAAGACAATTGAGGATGAAGAGTGTGTGTGTGTGTGTGTGTGTGTGTGGGTGTGTGTGTGTAGTTAAATCAAGCATCAAAGGTAGTTGATACATTGCCTAAAATGATTTGGAATCATGGGGTGGCAATATATAAGTACATGTACAATTATAAGGCTGCTTACTATATTGACCACACCATGAGTAGAAATCATGGGGTGGCCATAATAGGCAAAGAATGTATGACATTGCCACAATACCATAAAGAAAACATTACCATCAACAAGAAAGTAGGAAAACTTATTATCTAAGTATCTTTCTAAAATAATGAAGACATCATTGCAACCTAAGAAATAGAGTCATGACTAAGAGATAAGGTAAATTTGATAATTTGAAGATGTGCCAACATAAATGATGTCTCGAAGAAGTAACATGAATTGACAAATTAAAGTTGTGACCAATGAAATTTTGTTATGACTAGAAAGTAGAATCATGTTGTATGAGTATAATCATGAATAACAAGTAGAGTCACAACGCATGAGGTACTGTTATGATTGAAGAGTAAGATTGAAACTATGAAAGTCAATTATGACACAAAAAATGCTAATTGGATCCTCTTGGAGTCATGCATGGAAAATATGATATCACAATATGTGAATATTGGTACTCATAAATAATGATCATGACTAATTTTACTTCATGCCTTCCAAATATCTTGTTGTGCCTCTCACTTAAGGCTCTATGACTCATTTTGTTGTGACCATGTCACAACAAATCTTATAAGAATACTGTATGTGTACCGATGGTACTCTTCATACTGTATGTGTTTCATTATAAGAATACGTTGTCAATATGTTTGTGATTTGTGAACATAAGAGAAGCCATACTTTTTTTAAAAAAAATCTTATATCCGGTATAAAAATATTTACCCCCACTAACTCAAAACGAAGTATAGTTCTAACATACATTCTTAATGCTTGTGTTCTTTGTAGTTTAGACGGAGGCATGCCATAGTGGTAATGGTATTCTGATCTTCCTTTTGTTTGTAAATATATTCATGCACCCATGTCTTTATGTATGAAAAAAAGTGACTCGTGGTCTTTATTTTGACAATTTTGTGTTTTTCCACATTATTTGGTATTGAAGAAGTGATAATAGTTTTGGCTTTTGAAATTACAGGAAAATGAGTTGCATATTTACACTGATTTCCTTAGAATTGTTTTTGAAATATTAAATGCAATGCTAACGTATTCACTTCCTCGCAATCCTGAGGTATATTTCAATGTCAATCTTAAGATTTTTGTTGAGATGTTTATTTACAACTTTTGTTTCTTTGCTGCAGTTGGTATATGCAATAATGCACAGGCAAGAAATATTTCTGCCTTTTAAAGGCCATCCATGTTTCCACGAATTGGTTGAAAATATTTTCATGGTAAACTTGACCATGGAACTGGTTTTGCACTTTTCTTTATATTTGTAGAGTAAAAAGTTAAATGGCAGTCATTTTGTTTATGTATAAATGATATGCAAGCTTTACCTTCCATGGCTTTAATTTTTATCTTTTCACATTAAGACTTTCTATCATGGATAATAAGATTGTAAATGATATTTGATTAGATGGAATTGTTTATATTAAACTTATGTCTCCTCAAAATCATTTAGGAATACATCAAGTATTAAATGTATTTTGGCATTCTTGATTGAATTTTTAGTTTTATTCGTTGGTATATATTTTATAGAGAAAAAGAGATGACTTTAATATATTTTAAAAGTTTTATTCGTTGATTGAATTTTGGCATTCTTGATTTATTTTTTTTACGATTTAAATTTTATTTTAAAAATTAATAACTTTAATATATAATTAATAAATAATAAATATAAAAAAAGCTAAACTAATTTGAATTTGATAAAAAAAATAATTTTCTAAATTTTGTTTTTTTTTTAATTTTAATTTTTAATATTTTTTAAAAAAATTATATTTAATAATTAATACTCTACACTTAACCTTAAGCAATAAAATTTACAATATATAAATTAAAAAAAAACAATATTCTGATTTCTGCCTGTCTGTGCGGCCTCCCGAGTCCTGCCTGCCCGGCCTTGCCTCTCTCTCACTCTCAATCACAGGACTCGGGCCGCTCGGCTGCTCGGGTCGGGTCAGCCTATGCCCTGGCACCGGCCTGTATGGCCAGGCCGGGCCCGATCGGGCCCGGCACGGCACGGCACTACCCACCATGCCTACGAGCCGTGCCGGGCCCGCCTATATTTAAACCGTGCCGTGCCCGGCACGGCACGGTAGCACGATTGTGCTGGTTAAAAACGGGACGGGCCATGCCGGGCCGGCCCGTTTGACACCTCTAGTTGTGAAGAGTGACATTTTGATAAATTTTTTTTTTGTTCTTCTTGTGACACATATCTTCTTACTATTTGATGGGCACAACTTTTGAATGGTAAGGAATCTAGTGTCTTACAAGATCTATAAATTTATTTTTTTACTTAAAAGTAAGAAAAGGAGGCAAAAGATTGTAGGAAAGACAAATCATGACGTCAGCATACTACGACAACTATATTTTCACAAATAGTAGGTTTCTATCTAAAAAGTGTATAATTTCTACAACATCATTGCTTTCTTCACCAGTTTCTATATGAGATAGGTGATTGGCTATCATATACATGTTTCCTTTTTTATCTTTGATTTCAAAATCAAATTCTTGCATTAAAAGCTCCCATTGGATCACACTAGGTTTTGCATCCCTTTCTAACATTAAGTGCTAAATGGCTATGTGGTTTGTATATATAATTAACTTACTCCAATAATGTTTGATTTGAATTTATCACATGAGAATACTAATGTTAAGATTACCTTTTTAGTTGTGTAATTTTCCTAGGTTATATTCAAGGTTCTCCTTGCATAATTAATTGCTTTGAAAGCTCTTTTTTCCTCTGCCCTAATACAACTCCAATGGCATATTTTCTTTGCATCATACATGGTTTCAATTTTAGGGCCACCCCACTGTGGTACACTTTTTATGGGTGGAAGCATTAATTTTGATTGAGTTATTGAAATGTTGCCACTGATTCTTCATCAAAAATAAACATAACATCTTTTCAAGCAACTTACATAGTGGTTGGCTGTTTTTAAAAAAAATATTTTTATGAATCTTCTTTAGAATCCAACATGTCCAAGGAAGCTTCGAAAACCATTTATAGTTGTGGGAGGAGCTAGAGTCTAAATGGTTGAAATTCTTGTTATATCAACTTCTAAACTGTTGTAGGATACACAGTGTACCATGAAGTGATACTTTTCCCAATTTAGTATGAAAATTTTTTGCTTACACTTTTGCAATACCACCTCTAAGTTTCATAGATAGTCTTGAAATGAGCCCTAAAATATTTGATAGTCATCCATGAATACTTCAATCACATCTTTAATGAGATCCACAAAAATAGTCACCATATACCTTTGAAATATTGTTGGAACAAAACATAAACCAAGTGTCATCCTCATGAATGCAAATGTTCCATGCAAACATGTGAAAGCTATTTTTTTTTAGTCTTCTCATTTCTGGAATTATTACAATCTAATTACAACCACATACATATCCAAGAAGTAATATTAAGCATGCCTTACTATCCTATCCAACATTTGATCTATGAATGGAAGATGATAGTGATCTTTTCTTGTGACATTGTATAGTTTTTGGTAATCTATTCATACTCACCATCCAGTAATTATGCATGTAGAAATCTATTCTTTTATATTTTTCAGAATGGCCATTACATTTTTTTGGCATCATATGAATGAGATCTACCCATGAACTATCTAATATGACATAAATAAATCTAGCTTTAAATCACTTTAGAATTTTGGTATTCAAGGCTTCTATCATCAAGTGATTCAACAATCTCTGATGCTTAATTTGTTATTCATTACATTTATCTAATATGACATAAATAAGAATTTTATTCATACAGATTAATGGCCTAATTTTTTTTATTTTTGATTGACCATGCAATTATTGTTGTATGTTATTGATGCTTTAGTAAAAGCAACTGCTCCATCTCTTTCATTAGAGATGATGAATTGATTATTGGCTTCCTTCTATGATCTCCCAAGAAAGTATATCAAAAATTCTTTGGTAGTTCTTTTAGAATTAAATCATCTAGAGTTTTTTGTACAAAAGGTATCATAAATTTTTCAATTGATCTCATGATATTTGATGTTGTGACTTCATTAACCTCTATTGTGCCCTATTTGATTAGAGTCTTAACATCAAGCATCATGATTTCTTCTTCTTCATATGTTGTGACTTATTTTATTATTTCAATTTTCTTCTTCTTCATTTTTTGGTGTCATAACCCCATTTATTATTTTGACTTCTTCAACTAGCATCGTAATTCTATTATTGGTCATGACTTCTTCAAAATGCACCATGACTTTTTTTTAATCCTATTGAGAAATTTTCTTCTCTTCTGGCTTCAACAAATGGTGGCTTCATCACTCATTGTGACTTCTTAAAAATATATAATACTTCCTCTTCACATTTTTTGCTTTCATACTCTGTTACAACTTTATTTACTATCATGACTTCTTCAAAAAGGGTTGCAACATCATAACATATTCTAATGTCTTCAATACATGTTATGCCTTTTTTCAGATTCTTGAGACTATCATTTTGTATATTCATTCCCACATTCTTTCAAAGAGCTTTTTTTTTTATAAAGTCAATGAATTGCCCATTTGAAGAAGGGATTGACAATCTACCCTCCAAGAGCTAAACTTGTCTGCATTCTAGAAATGTTAGATATTTGTATAAGTTAAAGTTCACTTGTTCTTTGTCCACTTGAAGAGTTAATTGATCATTCTTTACATAGATCAAGGCTTGTCTACTATACATGAATGGTATTCCCATAATTAGTGGTGCATCATTATTTTCTTCCATATCCAATACCATAAAATCAGAAGGAAAAATAAACTTTCCAACTTTGACTAAGATATCTTCAATGATAACTTTCAGATGAGTAGGTGATTTATCCACCATTTACAAAGATAGTGTCATAATAGTAACTTTGGCCAAATTTAGTTTCTTTATAATCGATCAAAGCATCAGATTAATATTTTCTCTCAAGTCACATAATTGCTTACTAAACACATGCTCTCTAATGACACATGGTATAGTAAAGTTTTCTGGATAATTTAATTTCCAAGAAAGTTTTTTCTAGATAATATCATTGCATTTCTCAATAAGATTGATAGATTCATATGATTCCAACATTTTTTTTGTTGACCATAATCTCATTCATGAACTTGACATTATTTGGTATGTGGGTTAAACCATTATCAAATGAAATTTTGACTTTAAGCTGCTTGAATATATTTAGGAACTTTTGAAACTATTCATTCATCTTCATCCTCCAAAGTAAATATGAAAATTTTAAGGCTAGAGTGATGATGAAAGGACTGATTGGAAATATTGTTCTTCCTTTCACCAACTTATCTTTTTCCCTTTGTTTCTTCTTTTACACCTCAACTTAATCATTTTCTTTCTCAAACTTGAATCCTTAATTTCTTTTTATCGGCTATATCTTCTTTAATTTTTAACTTCCTATCTCTTTCATGCTTCTCAAAATAATTTTTTTGCAATTCTTTGAGTTTCATTTAGTATCACTTTAAAAGATCTGGATAGTCATTCTTTCATAGTGAAAGCTAGATGTCCATCTATGATTCAATTATCTTCATTGTTACATTTGTGTTTCTAAGCTGTGATTCCATCCAATAAATTTTATATTAGTCAATAAAGTTAGGATGTTGTTGTTAGATATTTTGTATTTGCACTAATATTAACCATAAGTATATGAGTATAACAAGTAATAAAGTAATTATTAGACTCTAGATATCAATCCTATAAAGATTGGTTTTAAGATTTTAGATAGTTTCAATTCCTCTATGATCTTAGCTTGCACAAATACACAATTCAAAAGGTTCTAGGGTTGATTTACTTTATTGTGCATGGTGATTTTCATTAGTAAACATCTATGATTATGTAGTCTGCAAATTATTGATTTAATGGATGATAAAATATGTGATCTTATTGATCACACTCATTATACTCATAACCTAATCAATGATTATGTAGATAACATGGATAATATTAAGCATATTATCCATGCTAAGTATATTATACTTGCTAGAGGAACATATATTCATTATGATGGTAAATGCCTCAACCACGTGTTCTTATTCACCTGGTATAATCTCTCCTAAGAATCATATGATGCCTTGGTTAGAAAAATAATTGGATGATACTAAGGAAAGTTCATTGGTTAGCTGACATAGTTCTGCAATGAAATTCTTGAGTGTGTATGTATATTATTTAGTACTAAAAGTATTGAGTTTTTATGGATATGATTGTCTTAATTTATGTGGTATTTGTATGAGATAATAGTAGAAAATAAATATATGTTATGCAATTATATTTTTGATGAGTTTTGATGAAAAGCGGTAAAATCAAATGTAAATTGAATATAGAAGATACACATGGTGGAATAAAAAATTGAAGGGTAGAAGAGCAAGTTGAAGTCAAGACATTTTCAATGTTATGACATCATTAAAACTAGTACACACATTTGAAGTAGTTATGTCAAGTATTTCTTAGTCATGATGCTACATATTGGCCATGAAATTGATTATACATTATGACTCTACCACATAGTCGTAATATATTTTTATGTTGTAACACCTTCGAAGTTGAGACAATATTTCTGATTCATGACTATAATTGCTCTAAAACACATTTTCAATTACAATATAATTTTCACGTTGTGACAACAAAAATATTTGATCTCATTTATGATGTTGAAATATAGTTGTAACAATGTTTGAATGATAATATAAAGTCATGACATACTTTCCAAGGTCATGAATTATGTTATATAACCTAAATTACAATATTTTAACATTGTGAAGTTATTTATGTCATGACGATGCTTTCACATCATGACATCATATTCAAGGGCATGATTAAATTTAGTCATGATATCTTTTCAAGTCACCACGTCATACTTAAACATGCATAATAATGTTATGAGATTTTTTATGACCCCATAACATGATGTTACAAAAGTTGTTCAACTAAATTTTCTATCTTAGTATAAACCAATGTCACAACATGGAGCTCATTAAAAGATACTATAGTGCATATTAAGAACTAGATGATATAGAAGTTGGACTTAACAAATAAAGAAGTAGATCAAGGGGAAAGAAAAGAACAAGTGGAAGCATGACAACACAACCTTGAAGAGAGAAATAGAATAGAGTTGAACATTAAACAAATTAGATTGGGATCTAGAATTAATATTTAGATACTAATTAAAACTATCTAGAGTGATATATGATTTGACGAGACAATTATCAAAATATATTGTTTTAATCTCTTTCCAATGTCAAGCTAATTTAGGAATCTAAGGTTTGTTTATGTAATTGTGTATGATGAATATGGTTTGTAATAAACTATTTTTGGTTATGTGCTATATTAAAAGTTAATAAATATGAGAGTTTCTTAGAATGCCTAACCTAGGTGATCATAGAATGCTGATGGGTGCTTTTTGTTGGATGTGATAGATAATGATATGTAAGGCATGAGATACACACAAGAAGATGTGTATTGATAGGTAGTAATAGCTATCTGACCACCTTCCTCTTGTGATGAAATCCATGATTGGAATTATAAGGTCGACATAATTTAATTAATATCAATATAATACTAATTATATCGAAAGCACAAATGTTATTGTGATCATATCATTATTTATTCTCTAGAAGTACTAAATGAAGAAAAGAGATATGTATATCCGAAACAATCATCAAAGAGAGCTGACAAATTATCTAAAAACGTAGGAATTGTGAGGTTTTACTTATTAGATAAATATGCAGCTTTAGTAGATATTGATAGGTATATAAAAGTCACAACCATAAGTGTGTTATCCATAGATTTCTCATTGTTGATTAACTCTTGAACGCTAACAAGGTGATTAGAGATCCCATGACAATTTAGCCTTCGTCCAAAAAAACATATATTACTTTACCATAATACTATTGTGTAAGCAACATCATACATAAAAAAATAAACCAATCCTAGAGTTTAAATATCTTTCTGAGATCAAGTTTTATCTTATCAACTTGAGTAGTATAGTCAATTCACTAAAATTCAATCAAAATCTAGAACCAATCCCTAAGAAATCGATATATAAACGTATGTTCACTTTATTACTTGTATAAATCATATGCTTGCAAAATATAATTAGTGTGCATAAAAATGCCTAATAAGATTTTGGTGTCATTGCCAAGAACATCAAGTTTTTGCCATCAATTAGTTAAGTTGCAATACATGTTCCTTGCATTATATGTAGAGAATTACCCACACATATGCTATTTTAACTTGTCACCCTTCTAAGAGTCATACATGTGTGTTCTTATTTTCTATTAGCATCCTAAGAAACACATATGGGCATGATAATTGGATGTATTGGGTCTACTGGATATTGGAAGTAATTTTTTTATAACCATGATACAATCTATATGACAAATTATTTCATATAGTTGTATACATCTTCATGATAGCCTAAATGTCTAATATTTCCAAAGGATATCAATGAAATCCATATTGTAATTCCACAAAACTCATTTCATTATATTACAGCAATCATCATACATAATTCATAAACTAACCCTAATCAAAGATCTAACCTATCAATGGGAGAGAGAGATGAAACAATGAATTGGATACTATTTGAGAGAAATCTATTTGCCCTAATAACAACCACAAGAAGATGAATCTATTAAGTAATAAAGTGGACTTGATGAGTCCAGATATGGATCTCATAGTGATTAATATTTTTGGTTTGATATGATGTAGAGTTCTTTATTATCTTGGTTTACAACAAGTATTCAATTCAAATATTTCTAAAGTTGATTTACCTTTTTGCAAATGGTGATTTTTTTTATTCAATATTCAAGGGGATGTAGTGTGGCTTTTTGTTGATTCATGGATACCATAATGTGTGACCTTCGAAATGGGTCACATTTTTCATTGTCATAACTTAGTCACCAAAAATAGTTCATGTGGTTAAAAAGTGTGATAATAAATCTATTTATTTTTTCTTGGGCACAAAAGGGAACCCATCATCATGCATGCCTCAGGCATGTGTTCTTATTTGCCAATAATATTCCTTCTATGAAACACACTTTATCTTGGATTTCCAAATAAGTTAGGTAACATTTGGACCTTTTATTGGTCACCTGTCATAGCCAATATGATACATATATCAAGTATATAAGTTTGTTCCTAGCAGTCCATATAGTGAGTTTTCTGACACATGTGCTTTTAAAGTCTATCACACTTTTAAGAGTTAATCATTTGTTCTTATTGCATGTTGCCTTCCTATGAAACACACGTGAGCATGGTAAATGGATGTAGTATTTATTAGAGATAATGAATCATGATTCATGATGTATTACCTAAGGTAAGCTATGTACATCTTGGAAAAAGCTAAGATGTTTGAATAATTCCCTAATTCCAAGAACATCAACATAAATCCTTACTATATTTCCACAAAAGTCATTATTTAATAATCATCATCCATAAATTTTAAATCAATACTATACAAGGATGTAGCATTATTTGGTAGAAATGGAAGCAAAATTGGATACATAATTTTTCACAAACATGATTCAAAATTGATAGTATTTCTATTGAAATTCTATGCATCTCCAAATATTCCCACTAATAGAACCTCCTAGGATTTGGTTCTCTTCATTCAACTTTGGGTGATATAGTCTACTACTAAATGACTTTTTCAGAGTATTCTTAGTAGAGACACATTCGATTCCCATTCAAAATCTATTATTTTCTATCATTTCCTCATGTGCTCCTCATGTACTTTTCTCTTTAATATTATGTCCTCTATCACATCTCTAATTTTGTCATATTTTTTTCCATCACCTCTTTCTTTGATTTTATATATACTATTTGACATTAAAGTTGGGCAAGAGTATGTATTTTTGTTGGTTCGTGTGGCAATATAACAGTTATCATCATGACTAAGATATAATATTAAAAATCAGGATTACCATCATGATGCATGAAATGCTATCACAACTGAGAATGACATCACGACTTAAAAAATATAGTCTAGACAAAAAGATAAGGTAAGTTGACAATTTAGGGTCGTGGCCAAAGACATGGTGACACAAATAGGAAGAATAATCCTAATATATGGACATAGTCATGATTAAAAAGTAGAATTTAAATGTATGAGATATTATTCTCAAAGAGGTGTAGGGTCATAGCTACATAAGTCAGCTATGACCAAAGATATGCTCATGTTATCCAAGTGCTATCATGACTGGAAAATATGGTGTCTCAATGTGTGAACATCATGATTCCAGAATAAGCCATCGTGACTCATTCTATTTCAAGCCTTCCAATGATATTTTCATAGATTTTTATTTAGATATCATCACTTCAATTGTGGCAGCAATGTTTTCTTCCATCTAAGATGTGGTCATGGCCAAGACCTTTTGAGTTGCAATCTCAAGTTATAGGTCTTTTTAGTTCATTTTGATGCAAGACTTTTAAAGCCCCATGTTATGGTAAATTCTCCATAATTAGCATTTAAATTAGATAATAGCAATCATATGCCACCAATAATAGGCCAAAAAATAGGTATATTTTGAGTCTACCAACTCCTCAACACTTAGAGTTTTGTTTGTCCCCAAGTAAATAGAAGCTGGCCATTTCAACAATGTAGTACATTATCATCTACAAACTATCAAAATTCATAAATTCATCACATCTATTCAAAAGTACGACTATCTTCAAAATAAAAATAGAGACGATGAGAAAATAGTCATAATAAAAGACTATGAGTTCTCTAATGAAATCACAATGTCTCTTTATGTTTGCTTCGATAAGTTATGAAGCTATCTTTGCATTTTGAACCGATTTCCTTTATAGGATATTTAGCAATAGAATGCTCAAATTGTGGAATGGATGTAGATGGCCTCTTAAATTTTTGATTGCTATTCATTGAGCATTTGGCCCATTCCACTATCCTTTCATTGTTTTAATAAACACATTTTGCCTATCTATGAGAGAGTTGATTGTTTTTTCAAGTGATCCTTATGCATAATATATATTTCTTAGATTTTGGTTGCACATGTCAATGTTGGTCATCCACAAATTTTTATGTAAAACAGGGAGGATTCAAATCCATCATCTTTCTTTTTTACAATGTTTCTCCATTCATGATTATTGGCCTTGTACAGTACACCAAAAGCTTACACCTTCATGAGCAAGTCTTTTTGCAATAACTATTCTTTATATTCCAGCATTCCCCACAAAAGTTCATTTCATTTCTATTGTTCTTCCATAAATATTTACCCTTTCCTTCGACTTCATCCTCCACACGTCGTCTCTATTTTTTATTTCTTCAATCGCTTGTGCAGTATTTATTTGAGAAATAGTTGCATATAGTTTTTGTTTCTTGCTAGTTCATCATTAAACTCAATGTCTCTTGCTTTCATGTCATTCTTTAGTAATAGTTATCTCCCTTTCACTCCTTTTCTAGATGATCATTATCAAAGCAAAGATATCATCATTAATTAGAATTTTTTTCCATGTTTATCTTGCCTCTTATTGGCCAAGATTTTTTTTTGATACCACCTTTTTCTTTGTCTTTTCTAATTTCAGCAATGGAATTCTTTGCTCCACATGTTTTCATTTTGTGTATCTTTTCTACTCATGTTTCTTTTTCTTCATGCTCTTTCTTCTTTTCATTTTCAACTAACTCCCTCTTTACAATATTTGGTGATAAAGAGAACATTTTTGGACATGTCTTACTTGTCCTCTAAGCTACTTTCATTTCCTACATCATGCAAAATTGAGAAATAATAGAGGGGTTGATCTTGTGACCCATGAATCACACTTTTTGGTAATCCAAAAATAAATTTCTTGATGATCTTGCCCAAATTGATTTAGTATCCTTTACCAGGGTAATATAATATGTGACATCTACTTATACATGTCTAATATACTTCTCCAACTTATCAACTAGTCATCAAATTTAGTTCATTAGGTAATACTAATGAATCTAAATATTTTGTCACTTTGAGACAGGTCATCGATCAAATGTAATAGATCATATGAAGAGTGCACCAATTGTGTGCTCTTATTCACCTATCACAATCTAGCTTAGTCACACAATGTCATCGATAGCAGAATATTCAATAAATATTATAGGTAATTCATCGGTCACCTATTATGGTTCATACGATGAATGTCTCAATTATTTAGGCTTATTCACCTATCACAATATATCTAAAGACTAACACAAGTACATGGGTAGAAAAATATCATAATGTAACACACACTATGTTAAAATCTATCTCGGTTCGAGTTGCAGCCAGGATATTATATCGTAATTTAGAAAGACATCAACAATTTCATAAATTATAACCTAACTTTGTTCATTAGATTAGATAAAAGTAATCTTCGTAAATAAATCCACAATACAACCCTATGTACATGTTTAACCTAACATCAAAGAGTTCATTGTACAAAAAAAGAAGTTTAAAATATTTAAAAATATAGAAGATAGAGGATAGCAAAATAAATAATGCAAGTGTAAGATCTTGGTTGATTTTGAGTTGCTTGCATTTCTAATATCTTATTTTTAATCTCCTAGCATTTAGCTTGAATTTTGATTCTTCTTCTTTCTCTTTTGTTTGGTTCCATGATGGTATTCTATATTCTTTTCTACTCTCCTCTTATGTTTTCTTTTGTCCTAAAATCTTATATTTTTAGTCTTCCTTGATGGGCCTTGAAATTGAGGCTGAATTCTCGTCAGCCTAGATATAACCGCTGATATGTCTCGAGTGTTTAGTGTGTTGCTAGTGCATGTGTTGGAGTTGGTGTTCATATCACAACAAGACTTATGTTGTCATGCCAGAAAAATGTTGCAAGCTTTAGTTGGTGTCTTGACCCAAAAAAAATGGTGTCATGACTTGTTGATATTATGACTCAGTCGAATGGCATCGATGCTTATTGATCTGATGACTAGAAAATATATTATGGCAACCTATTTAGCTTATCTTCAAAAAATGTTATTGTGATTGTGTTTCATTCTATCACAATCAAGTTTCTTTCATTTCTTGATAAAATTTGCTAGTGGGCATGACTTTTGAGTCAACTTCATTTCTTGGCCATTTTTACTTTTTTTGCTGATTTGTTCATTTTCAAAAAGAGTAGCAAAACACAAAAAATAGTGAGTCTCCATAATTTTCATTTTGAATCTAATATTCATCATAAACATTATGCCAATAATAGGCCAACATATATGTAAAATTCATGCTTATCACTCTTTTTATCACTCTCTATCACACACACTCTCTATCTCTCTCAATATCTCACACTTTCTCTCTCCCCATGTCTCTCCCTTTCTTTCTTTCTTTCTTTATCTCTCTCAACCTCGCTCGCTCACTCTCTATCTCTATCTTGCTCTCTCTCTCTCTCCATATCTATCTCTCTCTCTCTCTCTAACTCACTTGCTCTCCCTCTCATTCTCACTTTCACTCCACCTCTCTAGCTCAATCTTGCTCTCACTCTCACTCACTATCATTCGCACTTCCTCTCTTGCTCTTTCTCTTTCTCACTCTGTCACTCACTCTCACACACACACACACACACTCTCTCTCTCTCTCTCTTTATCGAATGCTATCTTTTCCTTCTCACTCACTCACTTACTTTCTCACTCTTGAATTCACTCTCTTTCTCTCTCACTCTATTTCTCTCATTTTGACTCACTCATTCTCTCTCACTGTCACTCACTTTCTCTCCCTTTCACACACACACTCTCTCTCACTCTTGATTTTTTGCAATTTCACTCTTTTGCTATCTCACAATTGTACTCGATTTAACTCACTCTCATTTTCTCTCACTCATGATCTCGCTCTCACACATGATCTCACTCTCACTCTCAGTCTATCACTCTACATCTCACTCTCACTTTGATTCATGGTCAGACCATTACTCTGGCTCTTAATCTGCCTTTAGCTTTTGCACTTGTCTCACTCTCACTCTCACTTTCATTCTCATTCTCACACTTCTTTGTCACTCATGCTCTCTCTCTCTCTATCTCCCTTTCTTTCTTTCTCTCTCTCTCTTCTCTCTTTCTTGTTCTATATATTTCTCTCTCTACCTCTCTCTATGTATTTCTCATTCTCTCTCTCTTTATCTACCTCTTTCTTTGTCTTTCTTTCTCTCTCTCTTTATGACGCTTTCTTTGATATTCTTTTATCTCTTTCTCTCTCTCTCTCTCCATCTACCACTTTATCTTTTTCAGTCTCTATTGTTTGTTCTCTTGCACACACACACTCTCTCTCTCTACCTCTAACTTGCTCTCTCACTCCCTTTTTCCTCTCCTCTCTCTTGCTCTCTCTATCTCTCACTCTCTTGCTCTCTTTCTCTCTCCCTCACTCACTCTCTATCTTGCTCTATTTCTATATCTTATCACTATCATGATATCTATCTAACTCATGTTATCATTCATTCCCCCTCTTTCTCACACATTCTCTCTCTCTCTCTGACACACATTATCTCTCTCTCATTCACACTCTCATTCTCATTGCCACTCTCATTCTAGCTCTTACCCATTAACTCTCTTGTTCTCACTTTCACTCACTCTCTTTCTCTCTCTCTTGCTCTCTCTCCCTCTCTCGTGCTGTTTCACTTACTCTCTTGCTCTTTCACTCGCTCTCTTGCCCTCTTGCTTTTTTTATATCCCACTCTCTCTTACTCTCGCTATCACTCTTGCATTTTCTCTAGTTCTGGCTCTCACTCTTTCTCTCCCACTTGCATTTTCTCTTTCTATCCCTTTTTTGTTTGCTTTCATAGCCCCACTTCTGCTCTTTCTCTCGCTCTCATAGTCAAATTTTATATCACTCTCCATCTCGTAGTCACTTTTGCTCGTGTTCATTCTCTCACTCTCTTGCTCTCACTTTCACTTTCACTCCCTTAGTATATTACTTTTTGTGCTAGCACTGACTCTCTCACACACTCTCTCACTCACTCTTGCTCCTAATCTTGCTATCATGGTTGCTATCATTGTCGATGTTGCTATCAATGTCACACACTCTCTCTCACACACACTCTCTCTCTCATAATCTTTCTCATTCTCACTCTCGCTCTCATTATCTCTCTCGCTCTCACTTTCATTGTCCCTCTCTCTCTCTATTGCACTATCTCTCTCTCCGCCCTTTTGCTCACTCTATCACACTCACTCACACACACTCTCTCTCACCATAACTCTCACTTTCTGATCTATATGTATTTTATACATTTTTTATCTATTATTGGCATAATATTCATGCACATTATCTAAGTTAAATGCTTGTTAAGGAGATTTCACTGAATATTGCACTTTTGATTTTGTACAATATAAGTGAAAAGAAGGGATTTAACAACAAAGAGAATTAAAAAGCTAAGAAATGAGGCTGACTTAGATTTGTTATCCATGACCATATTCTATGAAGAAAAGGAAGAATCTTGGTTATGAGAAAATGAGTTATAGTTGTGACAGCATTTTCCAGAAGATAAATAGATTATGTCATCACACTATTTTTCCTAGTGATGACATCAATTAAGATACTACACTATTCCTCTAGTGTGCAACTCCATTTTTTTAGGCCATGATACCAATTGAACTCACTATTTTTTTAGAATTGCAACATTAATGTCTAGTCACAACACTATTTTTTGGGTTGCAATAGCATCACTCTATTCAATAATATCTCATTGCATTGCAACATTGATTGACATAATTTGTGTGCATGTTTTAAGTTCATTATTTGCTTATATATTATATAGAATATGTGATGTAATGCTAATTATTGATAGATAACCCAATATTAGTGTTTTTCTGGTTTTTATGTAAAACAACAAAATCAACAAGGAAAAGAAGAGAAGGTAGCAAAGAATAGTAGTCATGACTTAGATGACCTCAAAGAAACCACATCCTATGAAGAGAAGGCAAAAGCTCATATGCAACAAAACAAGATTGATGTCAAGACACTCACAAGGTTGCCACATAATACTTCAAGGATGTGATATACAAGGTCATGACATCATTCTTATAAATCACAAACTCCTTACTTAAGGCAAGCCAAACAAGTCGTGACTCTCATTCTTGATCGTGACATTATAATCATAGTCATGGCATCATCTTTCCTAGTCACGGCACAATTGGAGCCAACATGGATGATCCAAGTTGTGACACCAACTCTCAAGTCATAACATGAGCCAGCACAGGCATGCACCATCAATTATTGAAATCCATCCATAGTTATTTTTGGGCCTAAGATAATTCAGCCTTGACTAAATGACCCATCATGGAGCACTATAAATAGAAGAGTTGAATCGAATGAGAAAAATGGGCAAGCAAAGAGCCATCATAGAGATGAGCACAAATTAGAAAGCACAGCAAGGCTCGACACTTAGGTTTTGAAAAGAAAGGTAGTAGTTGTGATTTTGCTTTGATACCATAAATTTGATGGTTCTCGATACTATATCAAAAGATCAATAGGTAATTATGTGCACCTAATATTATTCTATAATTATATTGATCATAAAATACTAAAGCAAACATAACTCGATATATTGATACTACATGGATTGGTAATGTTACTTTGATTGAGTCCAAATGAATTAACAAATTACTCTAATTAAAAAGATAAAACTAGATCTCCAATAAATACTTTGCTTAGAGGGTTGAATTATTTTCTTGTATGTGATAATATTTTTTTTGTTGTGTTGTGACCATGTCATACATATTTGTCAGATAAAGAATAAGATAATATGAAATATCTCATAACCTTGTTAGCCTTCAAGTGGTTATCAAGCATGGGTTTTCACCACTATGGATGCTCCCCTTATGATCGTATCTTCACCACACCTATCACCATCTATCAAATCTACACATTTACTTGTCCATTGGTCATCTTACAATGTCTATTCTTTTTAGGCAATATATCACACCCCTTGATAATTATTTGACTATGCATATCTCTATTTAATGGCCTCAATTTTCATAGATGACATATGGTGATGTAGTCATAATAATGCTTGTGTATTCAAATTCATTAGTATCATACCTATATCAATTAAACTCAAGTCAATCTAGTAATTCAAATCATGACAGTTATACAATGAAAAAATAATTGAAGGGTTATCACTTCTTGGAAATACACAACCACTTGCATGTGTTTTCCAGCTTACCTATTATCATCTACCATAGCTAATATACAACATCCAATAATTGGCAAAGCCCTAGGCTAGACATTCAAAAAAGTTTCCACATTATTTTTGGGCTAGTCCTTCTAAAGGATGCACCATGATATGGTATTTTGCAAGTCTAGTGTTCATGCCAATGGAATCATCACAAGAGGGCTAATGTTAAAGGGATCAGAATCATCACATCAAATCATGTATCCCAAGGGTGGTCATTATTAGGATATAGGTTTCATATTTGATTCCCAATAAACTTTAATTTTCATTCAGCTTAAGGTTTTTTCCCTATTTAAGGTGACATTCATGCATTAGTCATGTTTATGAATACCCCCCAGAAACCCCTAATTTTGATTTTTTAGGTCTTCTCCTTTTTTTTCTCTTAAGTCCCCCATGTATATCCTCATGTCTCATCATTGAAAGCAAATTTTTAATGAATCCAATTTCATGATGCTTGGTTGAAGTCACACTAATGAATGGCTTTGAATCAAATATGTATCATCTTGCCATAGAATATCATAACAAATATCATGACATCAATATGTATTCTTGAGGATGACATTGTAGTTCTGAAAAGATATCATGACTAGAGAAATTTCTCACTAGAGTATGATGTCATGAAGTCAAAAAAATATCATGGCATAAAATCAATATACAATATGTGCTTTTGGTTCTACAATGATTATGTCATGGTGCTGAAAATATGTCATGATTTCATATATTATTCTAAAATTGGTTGCTATAATATGAAAATAATGTCAGGACTAAAATGTGTTTGGAAAAAAAGTAGCAATGACTCTAAAATAATGTTGTGGTGATAAAGAATATTTTGCATAATATAATGATATATAAATAGTAATGGTAGAGGCATTATATTTAATGAATGCCATGATTAATTTATATAGTTACTATAAAGAAAGGTTTCTTGTGACTATTTTATAGATATGTGCTAATATAAAAATATCACGACATAAAAAATATCATGACATAAAAGATATCATGACATTAAAAATATCATGACATCATCTCACTTCTTTACACTTTAATTTCACTTTCTGCCAAGTCTATATTTTGGACCTAATTTATAGTTGATTTCATTACATTTTATTAAAACTCTTCAAAGATACAATTTTATGGAATACTTGTCTTTTAAGCCTGATTCTAGTATAAACACATCATGAAACAATCCAAACATAACCCATAAGAACTCGATTCTTTGAGTGTCGAATAACTCTTCGACTTACTTATTGGCCTATCCCTGAGTAATAAAACTTCTTCTCTTCTAGATGTTCTTTCTAGGTACAAGGAGGAGGATAAATGTGTATTATGACAATTTTATAGAAACCATTGGATAATGTCGTGACTTGGTTAGAGCCTCATGACAACTTTTAATGGATGAGAAGTCTCTAGTTAGTAGACTTTGCGTATGAATCGATGAAATGCATAAACAAATTATTTTATACACAAGAAAAAATAAAATATTTGGCTTGCTTCCTAAGAAGTATTACATTTAATTTTTTTAGCAAGACCAATATTTCAGTTTGATCTAGCTAACCGTGTTGATGTTATGTGTTCTATTTGTTGTTCACTTTTATAATGTTTATATTACTACACATTCACCATGAATTCTATTCCACTATCTGACTTCATAGAGACTTCTCCATAGGGCATCACAACTATTATTATTATTATTAACCCATACCATCAAGGCTTCAACTTTTCTAAGAATAGATTGAGGGAGAGAGTTGAAGTCTAGTACATTTTCTTTTATCTTGAATTAAATTCAATATAGATTCTCGTCATGCCACTTGTTTTTTTATCCTTGTAGATCCTAGCATTTTTTAAAAAATGTAATACTTATTCAAAGTCGTGATACTTATTCAAAGTTATAGGGATTTGTTACATAAAGTCATGATAATTATTCAAAGTCGTGACTTTTTCGATACTAAAAGTTATAGAGGATATTACTTTAGTATGACTATTTTTTAATACCATGACTCTTTTCCAAAATTGAAAGGAAAACCATAACTTTTACACTCAGACTAATTTTTAGAATTATGACATTCTTGCAGTACCACAATAATATGATATATGAGATAAGAGAATATCAAATTCATGACCACCCATAGTTCCAATGACACTTGAAGGGCAAATTTAGTGTTGTGGTATTTTCCAATGCTGCATCTACATGATACACAATACATTCATAGTGTCATGGCTATATCATAGTGTCATAATTATATAATAGTCAAGAAAGACTAATATCAATGTCATGGCTTTAGCACAATGTCGTGGCCATATATCAATATGAGAAGTCCTTGACCATATCATGACTATTTCTTAGTGTTATGACCCTTTAATAAAGACAAGTAGGAAAATGCACAAATACATGGCTACTTCACAATACAGTGACTTCTTGTTATAAAGGCATTAGGCTCAACTCATGTTCATTACCAATGCCATAAATTTGTGTTATAGAAAAATTGAGATACAATATAGAGTTACAACTACTTCCTAGAGTCATGACCTCAATCTTAATAGATGAAAGACTAAGCGATGATTTTCTTCTGAAAATCATAACTTTCTTCTTGGAGTAATTTAAAATTATACGAATATAAAAATAGAAGATAGAAAAATTTAGAATATTTATTTCATTCTTCTTCCTCTCATTCTATGTAATAAGCAAAATCATGATAATCATCAAATCCTAGGAGTGAATTTCACACTCCCTAAGGGTTTCAGTAGAAAGAAAGAAACATGAGGCTTAATACAATCTATTGTGTTGGGGGATAGCTCTCAAACCCTGATCTATAGATAGATTCAAGAATTTTTAATAAAATATCATGACTAGGATTTATATAAATTGAATATATGTGATGTGATCGGTTTTTATTTAACAAAATAACATAGGCTTAATATATAAGCTTATAAATGTGTGTGTGTGTGTGTGTATACATATGTATGTATGTAAATATATGTTTATATTCATTAATATATACATTCTAAGATTATAAGAAAATAATTTTAAACTTTATCATTTTCAAACTTAGTTTTTTTCTTTATTTTTCTATGTTGACATGTTAGTAGGTGATGGTATTTTGGGGTTTGATATTTTAAGTGCACCACAATATAATATATATATATATGTTTATACGTTTATAATTGTTCATGCATATTTATATAGACACCCACACACACACACAAATATATATATATATATATATATATACATACATATAGAAACTTATATATAGTAAGTTCTTCCAAATATCTTGGAAAATATTAAGTTCTTTAAAACAATTTGAAAATTTATTGTTTTTGAAAAATATATATATTTTAATTTTTTTATGTTTACATGATAATTGGTGGCGGTATTTTGAGATTTGATATTAATAAAACATCACAACATAAATATTCATGTTCTAGTGTAATTGTTTATAATTTTGAATAGTTATGATTTTTTTTTTGTAAATAATTTATTGTTAGGATATTAAAACATATTTTATAATTTTTATACATTATTGTTGTGACTCATAATAAAGTTGACTCTTGAAATGGAGGCCTTCATATAAATCTTTAAAATCTTAGGGTTTTTATGTTCCAAGTGCACCTGTAAAAAAAAATCTTTAAAATTCTAATATTTAAAAAAACATGTACAAAAATTAATTTTTTGTTGAATGAATGAGCTTGGTCTCCAACTCCAACGAGCTAGTTTATTCAATTTTTTCAAAAAAAAAAAAATCTGAGGATTTTTTTTTTTTTTTGATTTTTAAGTTTTGAATACACAAAAACTTAATATATTTTAAATTTAATGTATTTTTTTAAATAATAAAATTTCAGAGATTTATCATTTATGTTAATATAAAATGGCCAATCGTCTTGCTACGTATCCCAACTATAAATCTGCCGTTTTCCACTGGTTATTATTCTGTACATTTTTTGAGAACAATCATGGCTAAAGGCCCTGCCCTTTATCCTGAAATTGGGAAGCAAGTTAGAGGTGCTTCTCTAGTCTTTTCGTTCTTGTTATTGTAATCGTTTGTCTGTTTTTGATTTTTTGGATTACTAAATGATTTTGATTTATATTTTTGGTTGCGGAGCGATATAGATCTGCTTTACAAAGGCTACCAGACTGATCACCGGTTCACCGTCACTAGCTGCTCTGCTACTGGTGTTGTGAGTTATTTCTCGTTTTTGAACATGCGCGCACATTCGCATACGTGTATATCTAATTGTTTCCTTGTCCAAAGGATAATTCAATGTTTCGTTTGTTAATCTGCGTTTGTCCAAAAACATGGAGGTTCTCAATACTGAATTTTTATTGTTTACTGTTTTTCGGTGGTTATCAGTCTGGTAGTTTAGCAATTCAGCAAATATTAATGTTTTGATTTTTCTTCATTAACTCCCCTAGCAACATTTCTTATTACTGGGTAAGTTGTGACACTAAACTTTTGTGGAATAATGATAATTTGTACTTGGATTGAGATGTATCACATGGGCTGGTTCATTCTTGTACACTTCTACTTGGCTTAATAGTGCATGTTATTTTGTTATGTTATTTGTGTGTATGTGTTAGTAGTGTTTGTCCCAAAGATTTTGTGGGTTGTTGAATGTTGTTTTCATAATGTTGTATATCTTTCATTTTGTGCTAGGTCATTTATTTGCAAGTGGAAATTAATCTATGTGGGTTCTGTTGTTTTCTTGTTTGCATTTTGTTTGTGTTGAAAAATTAATTCTAAACTTTCCATTTCTCAATGGCTGAAATTCACCAACATTAATTGAAAACCATTTGCGAAGTTTAATTTTATTTTTTAGTTTTTCCAATTGTAATCATCATATTTTTATCAAAGTACTAGCTGTGCCTGGGTGCTGTCTCATAGTGATACTTGAGGCTCTTGCCATTTAACAATTATAAAGTTAGATAGAATATGATTATATTTAATAATCTTGTAGAAGTATTAAATTGTAGAAATCTAAGTACAAAGTGAATGATATATATAACATTTAATAATAATGCAGTATTAATATTATTTTATAAAATGTGAAAAATTGATTGAGATAGTTTACAAGCTCATTATTTCCATCAAAATACATAAATTAACATTAATAAATAAAAAAATAAATATAAAGTTGCAAAACAATAATACCACTTGACAAATTGATGTGTACAAGCCTAGAACATTAGCTTGAAGAAAAAAAGATACGTCAAGGTCTTTTCAAGACCTTTGTGAAATTATATGTCTTATAATAATGATTTCATTATTAATATTCTTCTTGAGGTAGAAGTAGTGATTATTCACATGCTTTATTTACTTGTGAAATATTAAATTTGAAGTTATATTTTTTATTACTTCATTTTCATAGTAAAAAGTAGTGAAAGAAGAAAATAATTATTTGTTCTCTTTGAATATGTAACACATCCAAAATATATTGCCAATAAATGTTATTATTATTTTAAATTTTATTTTTGTATTATTTCTCCCAATAATTATCTCTTATTTTTTAGGAGATCAGATTATTTTCAAAGAAAAGTATAGAATTTTATCACATATCTTCTTTAAGTACATGCTAATACTCAATTTGAATCTAAATATCTGATCAATTTTAAGTATTTATTATTTCAAAAATTAAATTCTAAACCATGGAAGTTTTTTTACTTATCTTAATATAGGAAGAGCTGTATCAAATTAAATTTTTTGAAAATGATATAAGAAATAAATAAGTATGTTGACTATATATATATATATATATATTTGATTTGGTCATAATTAAATGTTTAATATTTTTTATGATTTTTTTATAAGTAGAAGAGTGAATTGGAGGGAACACATTAAAATAAAATTAATGTGGGCCAGTATCAATATTTGTTAGAATACAACTCAAAAATTAAATTTATATACGAGTATCAAATACATATCTTCTTTATGATAATATATTGCTTATAAAATAAATTATCTTTATATTAAAAAAAATATCTGATCAAAGTTCATTTATATAAAATAATGTTTGAATATATTTTTTGAGTTGAGTAATTTTTAATTTATTATTTTTTATAATTAAAATATTATTCACAAAAATAATTAACAAAATAATTTTGCCACCATGATTCTTCTTGAAAAATAAAAAAAATTATATAATACACGTGTAACCTAGGAATATCAAATTGGTCATACCATGTTAGCATGACTCATTTCGAAGTGACCTAGTTGGTCTATTGTGTCATGCTAAGCACAACATGACATCCAAATCAATTGGGTCATCATGGTTTGTTTGGCTTATAGCTTGATATATCATGCTAGGAGGTGCATGATCATGATGGGTCATGTCGGGATGTGTAGAGTTGTGATGGATTGTGTTTGTTATGAGCAGCTTGAATGTGTATAGTTTAAATTATTTGAAATTTTAATTTTATAATTTATTCAAAATATTATTTTTATATATTAAAATATAATAATTAAAAAGTAAATTACATATTTATATTATATTAGAAATTCAAATGAATTAAAATTAAATTAATAATTAAAAAAAATGATTGACATCTGGTTTGTTCAACTCAAAAATAAAAATATTTAATGAAAGAAATAATTTATAATTTGATATATAACACAAGATAAACATAATTGATATTAATTCAAAAAAAACAAAATATCATATAAAAAAATAATCTAAAATCACATGAGTAATTAATATGTATTTGTAGTATGGTAGTGTGGGTTAGAGGTGTCAAATGGGCTGCTGACCCATTGTTTTTAGGCCCACCTGGGTACACATGCCATGCCAGTTATGGCATGCCATGACATGGTTATTTGTAGGGTAGGCTTGGCATGGCCTATGGACCGAAATTAGCTTGAGTTTGGGCTGGATTGGATCGGGTTGAGATCAATTTATATTAAGTTAAATTTTAAAAATTAGGATTTGAGACCTACGTCGTCATGCCGCCATCCCCGTCGGGCATGGTGAGCCATTGCCTGTTGGGTAATGGCTCACCGTCTACTATATAGATTTTAAATGGATACCAAATAAAAAGATATTAGGAATTTTAGAAAATTTTTATTCTAATAATTATATTATTATATATGAGTGCATAATAAAGATCTTTAGAGAATAAAATATTTAAAATAAAATATGTAGTATCATATTTGATAACATATCAAATAATGAAGTAGTCATTAATATGTTTTAGGACTATTAGTAATGAATCATCATGAGATAATTTTTATGTTAGTTGTATGTGTCATGTTATTAAGTTGATAGTATAAGTGGGGATGAATGATGTTCACTCCCGTTTTAGAAAAAAATATGTAACTCACTAAAATATTTTTGGATGCCTAGTAGATAACATGAGTTTGGTAGTTTCTGTTTGTTTGTGGGTTTAAAGAAGAAATTTCAAATGAATGTGAGATACTGTTAGATCTACTCATACTTGATGTTGGAGTCATGTATTGAATATAAACATATGATATTTGATTACGTCAATATTAAAATTGGCGAACTTATTATTGACGACAGATACTATGATACATGAATTTTATTTATGAAAAATTTGAAGATTTTTTATGACACGATTAACACGTGTTTCTCAGTTTATACTCTCACCACTTGCATTGTATTCAGATGTATAAGTAATATTAGTGACATATTTAGGAAGCTTAGAAATAATATGATGTTTAGTGACATGACTCTTGAAATAGAAACTTAGGGTTAAGGCGGAAGAGGTAAAACATATTTTGACATATGTATACTTTTGCATGAATCAGAAACACCAACCTAAAGGATTCATTCATGTGAAGTTGATTGAGTTATTTACTTACCATGATACTAGGTATGGTAGTAGTGGTAGCTAAGCTCCGAGTACAGATATGAATATCTTATTTGGAGATAATGACTTCTTCATTCAATTAGCGAGAGAAAAATAACGAGATGGATTGTTGAATAAGAGTGAGTTATCTCAGTACATAAATACTGATTACCGCTCAATTCAATCACTTTACGATAATTAAAAACTTGATATTTTATAATGATAAAAATTATATGAGTCAATCTATCCCGTGCTGTCTAATATGACACGAGATTTACTGACTACTCTGGTGTCGAGTATAACATTAGAGTCTTTTTTTTTGTTATAGTTAATGTGATTTTGGATAGGAGATCAAGATTGCGGTTAGATATTATGAGACACTAATATGCATTATTGATTGAGAGAAATTAAAATTGAGCATTTAGGATCGAGATCATGTTGAAACTAGAATGAATGAGTTGCTGACAGATGTTGACTTGTTAGACTTTGAAGAGGTTGAGTATTCCTCTAGTGATATTATCAGACACTTACACGATGATGATTAGTTGCATACTCATATCAATTGACATTGAGGTTGAGACATTGAGTTTGTATTACTATAATTGTGACTAATGATTTTTATTTTATGTTGTTGTGAGTTGTGTTCCTTAGTATTATTTTATTTATTTTTGGATTGAATGATGAATAATGAGATTTATGTATTTTTTTTTGATATTTTGATTATTTACTTTGTCATTTGTGTTAATGAATTTTTTATTGTAATTTATGTGAAATAAATAAATAATATAATGTTGTAACACATAAAGGATAATTTAAAATATGAAATTTGTAAAAAAAAAATTTAAAATAATTAAATCACAATTCGGAAATCGAATTGGGTGGGGGTGAGACCGAGATTGTGAAGGTGAGGGTGAGACTGGTGAGTCGAGTTGAGTGCGAGTTAGACTCAGACTCGGAGTCCTAGTTGGCTAGCTATGCTAGGCTAGGCCTAGGCTGGAATAACTGTGCCCAAACTGGCCTGACTTGGCATGCCCCGGCATGACCCAGCCTGAAACCGGCCAGCCTTGAGCTGGACATGCTGTGCCGTGCCGGCCATTACTGAGGCGTGCCGTGGTTGGCACATCATGACACGTCATGGCACGACACGTCATGGCACGACACGGTGGCTCTACTGAGCATAAAAATTAGATAGCAGGCTGTCCTATGAACGGGCAATACAAAACAAAATATGAGCATAAAAAATAGAACAAAACACTTGGTCACATTGTGGAAACCATAATTTTATTGATAGCAGGCTGTCCAAGAATTGTTTCAGGCTCGCATACTGCCTTCTGCATTTGATGAAACACACCCACGACTTTAGCCAGTGAATAAGGCAATTTTATGTCACAACATTAGGACGACATCCATCCCAAGCCATCTGATCCAGTAATTTATGAATTGCAACAAACTCCTATGAATGGGAAAGAATGGCAATCATAGTTGTGCATGTATGGGGGTCTTGCTGGGACCCAGGATGTTTCTTTAGCCAGTGAAAGAAACAAAGTGCTACCATATAGTTTGGAGGCTGCTTTAGAACTGATATGTATTTATTGGACAATCGGGACTTGCAAGTGCTGCCTCTACTGCATGTCCCCATTTTAGTTTTCTCAACCTGTGTACAACATGCTCCCTTGCAGTAAACTTCCATCCAATTGGACCAAATATAGTATACAATTTATGAGTTGCAGCCCATTGTCTCAAAAAGTTATTCTCTGAGTTGCAGCCCTCATATCACAAGAACTCTAGCATCTTGATCCATATATCAAGCAAGCCATCACCTTCAAGTTTGTTATTTGATATCACTGGTTTCAAAACAACCATGGATGAGTCGTGTTTGTCTTGTATTTTCTTAGAAAGTTAAAAAAATCTTGCACAATAACCATCATCATGTAATACACCTATCCACAAAAGAGAAAAACCAAGGACTTTTATCTCACCAAGAATCACAGAACTTGCTGAACTGGAAGAATACAAATTAATAGCCACGATGTGAGAAATGAACAATTCTCATGGAATTCTAGTGTTTGATATATTACCAGTAGTCAGGGTGCTTGTATTATTGGTAAAATCGTGGTGTCAAAACCCATAGTTTTGCAGGAACTATTATTTCTGTGGAATGTTTTCTCCATCATCTTCTACATAGAGAAAGCTAGAGTCAGGGTTACAACATTAGGCAAATATTTGACAACAGCACCCACGACTATAGTATTTGGGAGAAAATTTAACATGTCCTTTATCATATGTTATAGTTCTAGTAAAATATCAAATGAGCAAAGTTTTGATCACAACTCTTGCAATAGACAATAATAAATCGAATCTTACCAATATGTTGGATAGCTTTTTGAGCCAAGCTTGCAGCATTGTTTGTAACTCTACCTCGTGAGATACTAAATTACTTGATCGTGGGCATTAAACAAAGATGATCTTGCCCATGTTGTTTCTTTGTCCATTTGAATAGAGTTGTTGATAGATTGTTATCATGAAGGATTTTCCTAGCTTTGAGCATGTGATTTGTGCTTGGCTTGAACATAGCTTGGCCAAACCCGTCTCCAATTTTGGATCCCAACTCTACTTTTTCATGATTTCAAAATATTTGCAACTGCTGAAGTATTCAAGATTATTTTTTTCCCCTATCATTACATAGTTGTTATTGTTTAAGATAATAATAATTAATATTTAAATATCATGATAGCTTACTCTTATTTGATGAGTTTCTTTATTGTTTGCTTATAAATATTAATTTTATAATATTTAAATATGTTTTTAAAAATTTTAATCTTATCCTCTGATTTTTGTTTTTGGTTAATGCAATAAAATATATTTTATAATATTATCTTTTTTAGATTAATCTTAAAATTTATACAGACAACTAAGTAATACAAAAATAAAATGTATGATTAATATTTTAAATATTTCTTTTCTACCTTAATGATCATGTCACTAAAGTACAAATATTCTATATATTGATTAAAGATATTATTTATATTGCACATGCACCTAAGTACAATATAGGTAATGAGAATGTATATCGACGAATATATGTTTGTCGTATTGTTAAAGATTTTTATATATATAAAAATAAAAATCTTATATTATAATATATATTATTAATTATTATTTTATTAATTGTACTACTTACGTAGTTAGATATTATGTTGTTGATTGCTAACATATGAATTCAACATCATATATGTAGAATTCTAATAGTATATGATATCTAGTTGAAATTTTTTTTTATGCCTAATGATTTCATACTGTGTAAAAGTCTCTTGGTTTGTTAAGTATTTTAATATATTTTAATATATTATGTATTTGTTTTAATGAGTAAGAAATAATTTTTAAGTCAATTTGTATTATTAGGTTTATTGTGACAAATATATCTAACAAGAAACATTTCTACTAAGGTACTCTTTAATGGTGTTTAAGAAAATATTTATTACCCACTATTATTCGAGATGTTATAAATTATTATGAGGTTTATTGAGATATATAACAAGAAACATCTCTGCTGAGGTACTTTTTTAATGGTGTTAAAGAAATATTTATTGCCCACTATTATTTGAGACATTATAAATTATTATACAAACTATTTATTTTACATCTTGTATTTCTTAAAAGCTTTTAATAGACATTAATATATGACATGACTATCATAAGGATAAATAATCTTATAAAATATTAATATTTTTAATTTGAATCAACAAAATTAGTAGTGATGCATGTGAATATTATGTCACCATGATCAATCCAAATATCGGATGTTATCGTCTTATCGATACTACTCTATTTTTGTTTTTATGTTTTGACACATAATATGGAATGAAAAATAATGAGAAGAATTATAAGAGATAAAAATAATAATTTTATTTATATTTAGATTGACTATCCCCATGGTTTATATAGGGGAATACAAGAGAGGAATTAGGAAATAAAAATTTGTAAACTAAGGGAGTCAAAAAAAATCTTTTAAATTGAGGGAGCATCTCTTAAATTAACAGAGACAAGTTCCCTTAAATTAATGAATTAAAAAATATTTTCTTATTCTATTTATAATATATTTAACAACTTAACATGTTTATTAATAATTAATTAATTTTTTATTTTATGATTTTTTATTATGTTGTTTATATTGGTTGTCTTAGAGATCATATGAAAATTTAACTAGAAGTATTTCTATATTAAATGAATTAGCTTAGGCTAAGAAACACGGATGCAAACATTGAGATACGATATGACACGATATGGGGGCACGATAAATATCAAAAAACTAGGATATAGATAAGGATAGGACATGACATAATAACATAAAAAAAATATAAATATTATCTTTAAAAAATAATTATACTTTATATTTACTAGTATAGAGTATAGACTCATAGTCACGTTAGAAACCATGAGAGTAGACTATCAGGGACTTAGAATCTATATGAGGAGAGAGAGATACATGCTTAATCTTTTTAGACTATAGACGAACTTATTGATGAGTCAGATGATTCTTTAGTTAGTCCCTTTGATTTTGATCTTTTGATCGCTCTCTCTAAAAGATAAAGAAGTTTTACTCATTACTTGATTTCATATGTTTTGTTATATTCTTATTTTATTTTTTTCATTATTCTCTTGATGTTAGAATATAGGTAAGTATTCATTATGTAAACATGTTCAGATGAGAATCTAGATCACTTAAGACAAGATTTGTAGTAACAAAGGGATATTTTTGATGATAAGTATTAGGATACTTATTTTCTAGTCGTCAAAATGTCATGAGTATTCTTATTTTTCTTGTAATATCTTATCTTAAGGATACATCAATCAGATGCTAATAATGTATTCTTCATGGTGATCTCGAGGAGGTGGTGCATATAAGGTAGTCATATTGGTTTTGAGCAATGCAGTAAGATGTCATTTGCAGATTGCATAAGTGTCTTACGACTTGAAGCAATAATTTTGAGTTTGATTTATGAGTTTTTTAAAGGTAATCATCTTGTTTCGGTTATACGTATATATCATTGGGTTTTGTTTATTTTCATGATGATTTTTGATGATAATGATTTTTTTGATATTTTATGTCGATGATATTTTGATTACGAGAGATGATAAATTGAGAATTATGTAACTCAAAGAATATCTTTAGAAACAGTTTCACATGAAGGCTTTGGGAGATTGATATATTTTCTCATCACAGAGGTAACTTATTTAATGAGGGGTATTATCTTGTATAAAGGAGATACATACTTGATATTTTTATAGATGTTGATATTATAGGTCGTGATCTAGTAAATATTTCTATTGATTTATATATTGACTTCACTATTGATATGATATTTTGAACTAACTAAATTAAGATATAAGATAATTATAAAAAATATTAACTATATGATTATGATCATACTAGATATAATATATATAATTAGTATAATTAATTATTTTCTAAATTTTCTAAATTAGGTTCACTTTGATGTATCTCTTTGCTTACTGAGATATGTGAAAAAAATTTCAAGATTTGGGATATCTTTCAAGGATCATAGACTCTTTCAATTAGCCAATTATTAATATTTGAGTTTGGTAGTATTATTTATCGAGATGAGATCTACAATAAGTTGTGTTTTTATTGAAAGTAATGTTGTCACATGAAAAAGTAAGACATGCAGATGTTTCAAGATTCATTGAAGATCATAGCTTAAAATATTGATAATAATTGTTTGTGAGATATTTTATATGTGATATTTTGCTTGAGAAGATCGAATGTATATTTTCTTTTTAAGTTATCTTTATTGTGATACTTAGACAATGATATATATTGCCTTTAACTTGGTGTTTTATGAGTTGATGAATCACATTGAGGTGGACTACTTATTTCTTAAAAAGAAGATTTCAAGATGTGATTATTATTACAACATACATTTATATAACATGACATTCATCATACATTTTCATGAAAGTCTTGAAGATGTCACAATAATTTTTCTTTCTTCTAAGTTGGGTGTTGTAGACTTTTATGTACTAACTTAACATGATATGTTATGGGGTTTTTAGTTCTTTTTTATATTCTTGTTGGAGCACTTGATTTGTTGATTGACACAATCATATTTGTTCATTATATAAGAACTTGATTTGTATATTATTTATCATTTTTTTTTATTTTATATCAGTTGAGATTTCTAAATTACATTTATGATTTGTTTACTTTATTTACTATTAGTATGATTGTTATTAGTTCATGATTAATTCTTTTGATTTCTATAATTTTATCTTTTAAATATTCATTTTTAATTATCTTAATATTATTCTAATTTGTCTCCTTGCTCATATAGAAGAGTTTATGATCATTATTCTCATTAATTTCTTATTCTTTCACTTAGTCTATTGCAAATATTTTATATTATTATTCTTATACTTTAGGGTATCGGTTAACTTTTTAACACTTACTATTTAACACTTTAATATTCCACGAATTTGCCTTGAATATACTAACTTGAGCTAATTTTTTTAGTCACTATCGTTCAAAAAATTGTGGGTATTTTTGTTTTTTTTTTCACCATAACTAGATGGCATTGTAGCGGTCCTTACCAAGTCATTAATTTTATGCTATGTAGATTATTTTTTAAAGTGAGTATATTTTTAGCATCATCATATATCAATAATTTATGATCAATAAAAAAATATGATAATTTTATTAAGATTAGCTATATACATGATATTACCTTCCTCTTTATTCGGGTTTTGAACCAACAATGCAAGTATATCACACACATGCTAAAACTAATATATATATATATGTATGTATGTATGTATGTATGTATGTATGTATATATGTATAGATCTGAACAGACCCACAAACTTTTACACCCACAAACCTACAAACACACACATGTGAAGTTAGATATTGATATATAATACTTAAAAAAGTTTTATTTTTTACTCCTAACTCTATATTAAATAATATTACATAATTTATAAAAAATAAAAAGTAGTGATTATAATGATTTAATTTAACATTATAAATAAGTTTGATATAAATAAAACAATCTAACTGAAATGTTATATACTAGTTTATTTTTCAGTCATATATTAACCTAGACACCAAAAAAATCTAGACTTAATAATTAAATCTTTATAGATTGAGTATATATAATAGTTAAAATATATTTCTACTCATAACTTTCAAAACTAGACAATATTATATAATAAACTATTAAAAAAATGAAAAATAGTGATTTTCATGAAAATTATCTTAATATTTTAGAAGAGTTTCATATAAATTATGATAATCTGATCAAAACATTTTATTTTGATTTAAATCAATTTATCAATATTATAGGAAATGATAGATTAATCATTGGTGCAGAAGTTTCATGAAAAATCCACCATTAATAAGACTTATGTATCACTTGTAATTTATATAATCACTCTTAGAAAAATCCTCAAAGCAAGCAAAAAAGTATCATACTCTTCATTTGCTCATCTCCTATCAATTTTATTTGAAAAATGTATCTTAAAATATATATTTTTTACTATCTCCATATTTCAACGTGGTGGAACATGATCATGAGTTGTTTGATTTTTAGCCTATATTTTCACCAAGATTTTATTCATAATATTAAAAAACCTGCAAGTATAATTATGAAATAATTTTGTGAGACTTTTATGTTATTGTTTACAATAGAATATCATTAATGAAGTTGTGATTGTTTTTCTCCTAGCCATGAGTGTGACCATCACATGCCTCTCATACTTGGTTTGGGTCCATTTGTAGATTTCTTGGTCATGAGGCATGGTGGCTCATGTTATTTCTGTGTAGATTAACATGATCGCAACACTCCCATTGTTAATGATAAAATTTCAATACCATTGGTGGATATGGTATTAAATGAACTTATTGGGGCACATCATTTTCCAAAGTTAGATTTATGATTAGGATATCACAATCATTTGGATTTCTATGAATCTTTGTAAAAATATTTATAATCTAAACATTGGTAAATATAAACAGTTGCTATATAACTATCATATATCTTATCATATATGAGATATCAATCAATTTTGATTTTTTTCATTCTTTCATGAAATATTAGTTTGATATCATGTGTCGAGTTGTTTAATTATCATAATAAAACATCTCCAATCTCGAAACTAGTAAGGTTATTTCTATAAAAAAATGACTGATCAATTGAAGCTCACAAATAATTAAATATGAAATAATTTTTTTTTATAAAAATATTGAAAATATAAATGAAATTAATATTTAAAGAAATTTATTCATTAAATATTCTTATACAATGAATAAAAATGATTGAGGTAGTTATGTGTTAGGTGCTCCTATTAAATATATAAAAAAGCAATAATAACAAAAAAAAAAAAACTAACAGCAACCAACTAAACACTACCAAGAAGATTATTTAGAATTTGAGCTTGAGGTGAGGATGCCAGGCTAACAACGGTGAATGCTTTAGCCTAGCTTACCAAAATATAGTTTTATTTTGCTTTTTTTTAATGTTTTATTCTGCGAGTTAATATCCTAGATAGTCTATAATTTAAGTTTTTTTTTTTTTTTTGTTATAAGGTGGGATTGTAGATGATGTAAAAGGAGGGTAACCTATTCTTTCAAAAAATTTTTAGTGAGGGCTCGATCAAGTCCAGACCAATCACTAGATCCTATATTAAGGTTGATTATGTTTTTTTGGTATATTATTTGATATATCTTTTAAGATATCTTATGTTTCTATTAGTTTTATAATTATATATATTTTTATAATATTTGTATTTAGCTAAATTTATATATATTTTCTAATATTTTGCTTATTTATTATATTAAAATCAATGCATATTTATTGATATATCATCTTTAAATGTTTGGGAAGGCTAGTGCGAGGGAAACAAGGGTGAGTGAGTTTTGTAATAATCAAAATGATTAAATTTTTTGCATGCATTAAAACAAGTTTAAGGTTTCAACATTTAGGTGTTCAGTATTATTTTTATTGTTTGAGGAGATAAAAAAATTGAATGAAGAGAACAATTAAGTGAAATTATTAAATATAAATATTTAATCTTTTGATTTTGACTACTTGCAACATTACTAGATATGTTTAATATTTGTAAAAAAATTTAAATTTAGAGAATAGTGAAAAGAGAAATTAGAGAGAACAAAGAATTATATGATAAAGTGATGATATTGATAAAGAATTGGAGTGTGTATTTTAGATAAAAGAACTTTATAAGATGTTAATAATGACTATATTTTGGCTATATTGTCATTTATACATGAAAGTGTAATGATTTTATAGATGTTTTTTGATTGAATGACATGTTGAGTTAGCACTATTAGCCAATTGGTCGTGTGGGTGCTGCATTGGGTTGGCCTGGGATGTAGGTTCAAGGATAAGATGGGGCAACATGGAGGGTGGGTACAAGGGTATTGCAAGCTGTCCCTAAAGACAAGCTAGTAGTGATACAAATAATAAATATATCAATTTAGATGATTGATATATTTAATTTATTATTTATATCTATCATATTATTTGTATTTTTTTGGTTATTTTATTATTATTTATTATTCATTTTATGTATTTTTTAGTTTTCATTGTTATTTCATTATATCATATTAATATGTCTGAAATAATAATATATAAAATTTGTTTTATTAAAATTTAAATAAATATAATTAAGATTAATAAATTATTATTATATATGTTTGTATTTAATAATGATTTAAAAAAATAACTATAAGTAATGGAAAAACTACGTGTTTGGGCATCACATGCATGCCTCAGGTGATAAAGTTTTGTGCCTTGATATTCTTAGTGATTTTTAAAATTATGGCTCAGTCATCTTGAATTTGTTTTCATCTTGATTGATGATGAGAATTTTTTTTTGTGATTTGATATGTTCGAGTTACATAAGAATTTTTAATCATTAATATTTTCTCTTTATTCCATAATTTTTATTATTTAATTCTTGATTTGATTTGTTCTTGAGTTACATTTGAAAATTTTTATTATTCTTAAAATAAAACATATAAATTAATAATTTATTTTGATTTGTAAAGTACTACTCTTTTGATATAGCTTAATTATATTTTAATCCTTAATATTTTTTTTTTCTTTTCTAAAAAAAATATTAATGATTAAAAAACACAAACTAATAGAAAATTTTGAATAGAAATGATTATATTATTTTGAACTCCAATGGATTCTTTTGTATGTTTTTTTTTTCATATTTAGTTTACATATTTGCAACTTGATCTTTTAAATCTTTATGTAGAAAAAAATGTCATTATTTGAGGTTCCTGGAACTAATATCTTTAAAGATTTTTAAAAATTTATGTTAGGATATTTTTTTAGGTAAACTAATTTTAGGAGTGTACATGCTAATGATATGTATTCTTTCTGGCTTGAAAACTAAAGTAAAGCTCTTAAGTTTATTTTTGATTCTGCGAATGACATTTGTCACATTTTAAAAACTTTTATAAATAATTATACTCATTTTATTTTTATATTCATCTAACCTAAAATAAAAATTATGAAATAATTCTCTAAAATTCTTTATTTTGTTAGTTGAAGATTAACCATGTTTAATATTTTTGATGCATGATGATAATTGATTTAATTGTTTTATTTGAAAATGTTTATATTTTTTTCAGATAATTTCATATTTATTTATTTAAATTGAACTTGTTTCTTTGGTTACTCTTGTCTGATATGACACGAGAATCATTGCTTATTATTATAGTTAGGTGTTAGTGTAGTGTGCTCAATTTACTTGCCAGTTTACTCAACAAGCTGTAGGATGCCTAGTTTAATTTTTATCAATCCTTCTATGTGATGTTATGCACTAAGCTTATTTGTTACTTAACCTCAATATTAGTACACAAATTACATGTAGGAAGGTGCAATAGACAATCAAAAGTCTTCTTTCACCCAATAAACTCTTTGTTTATTCTAGTTGAAGTTTCTCTTGAGATTGTTGTATAAGTGTTCCACAAAATTTCTAGGAATTTGTGTACCATGTTTTTTATTAAAAATTTTTAAAAAGAAAATGTAAGCATACCTATATATAAGTTAGGGGTAGCTCATATGTTAGGTGCTCATAAAAAAAACTAAATCAAATCTCATTACTTTTTGTATTGTTAGTGTGTGTATATCATAATACTCAGCTTAGAAGGAAGAAAAAATATATGTATTTTTTTTTATAACATTTGAGAAGATCTTTGTAATATGTTTGTTAGTACATACATAAATAGTGACTATCAAATTATTTTGGATATTTTTTTTGTGTACAATATAAATCAATTTTAATATGTATTATTTGCTTGTGTAATATTAGGTTGATACTAATGTGTTGAATTGTTTGATTGTTATAATAAAATATTATTGGTATTTAAAAAAGTAATTGAAATTTTTTCATGAAGTGATTGATCAATTGGAACTTACAAGTAATTGATATAAAAATTTTTTATAGTCTTTATTATTGAATTTGAAACTAACAGTCTAGCTCTTACTCTTTTAGGAATTAAGAAAGTCTTCAAGAAAAATGTAAAATTATAGTAAATATCTTTTCTATAATTATCGTAACTCAATTAAAATCTAAATGTTTCTTTACATGGTTATGTTTTTGATCTCTAAATGAAATTTTATGTGATGAAATTATTTTACAATATTGAGAATTTTAGGAATTGCATCTATTTGAGTTTGTTTGGGATAATATACAAAGTGACTACTTATAATAATATCATAGGTAATGTCTGACCTGATCATTATCAGATTACTCAATTTTTTTATAATTATCATATATGTGGTATAATCGACTAAGAAATTGATACACATGAACATGTTTATCCTCAAATTAGGTGGTGAGTTATTAAGTCCAAATCATATTATATTGATATTTGACAAAATATCTAAAACATATGTTATATGAGGAAAAAAGTTATCTTATGAGTATTTTATCTCAATGTCTTAAAAAATATCTAAGATGTCTTAAATCCTTCGTTTGAAATTGGGCCTTTAAAAATATATTTTGCTAATTATCTTTTGTATTTTGAATATTATCAATCTATAAACAATAATAATTCGACATACTTTTCCTAATGCCAAAGATTGTAATTGTAGAAGAGAATCTACTAAGTGGTGAGTTATTTCATGTCATAGAGAAAAATTTTTCAATCTACATTGCTACATATCATAACTATACTCCTGAGCAAAATAAAACATGAGTGATAAATGCCTCATCATTGAGATTATCATGAATGAATATATTTATCACATTCATTTGATATATTTTATCATTTATATGATATAAATATAAAAAACAATAATCTAATATAGATCATATTGATTAAATGAAAAAAAATATCTAAATAATCAATATGATAATTCTGTGTAAATTTACTGCTATTAATATGATATTGAGTCTATTAATCTTTCAATGATGTTTCGTCTTTATCATATCCACTTTTGTATATTGTTATTGGCTTACCTAAAGGCTAAAGGTTTCAAAATAAGATCCCAAGTATGATTAGATATGAGTTTACTTAGTTCATCCAACATAGCATGTGATTATGTTGGATGTTTAAATATTTTGAAAATAGTATGATGGATTATATAATTATCATTAGATCACATATTGATAAAATGAGAATAAGTGAGTATATTTGATATGAATATTGGGCAGGGTATACTTTTGGTTTTTTCCATAAAGCAATTAGAAAGTTTAAATTATTATTCTGAATCAGATCAATCTATGTGATAGAAGACTCAACTAAAGAAATTATTGATATATTCCTCTAATATATATTTTTATGCTTATATCATTAAGTCTCATTACTTGTAAAACTCATACTTGACTCTATTCCATGATACAAATTTTCATGAGATGCTTTACTATTTTTCTCTAAATTAGCCATGCTTATAGTATCGAATGCATGAGTAGATGCATGTGTAGCGGTTATTCCTCCTTGAATAGTAATAATTGCACACAAAAATGATCAAATCACTATAATGTTTGAAGTATCATTATTTTAAAATGAAGTCCTTGAAGAATGATTTGTTTTTGAAGAATATCATATTGATATTCATAATAATTCTCATAATGTATGATGAGTAATATTTATACTTTTTTTGAATACTAAAGTATCTAATAAAGGCGTACTTGATAATACACAATCATCTCTTCTTTGCCTTGAGAGATTTTGAACAAAAAATACTACCAAAAACCTTTGTTGGAAAGTGAAAAATACTTTTTTTTGGGTATGAACATTATTGACGAAGAAAGAGAGAGAGAGAGAGAGAGAGAGAGAGAAAACCTTGAGTATTTTTCGCTTATCTTTGGCTTGTAGCGCTTTCCCTTATATATTCCACACTCCCCCTCAAGCTGGAGCATATACGTCATATGCATCAAGCTTGTTACAAATGTATTTAATCCTAGGACGACTGAGAGATTTAGTGAAGATATCTGCTAGTTGATCATCTGAATTAACAAAACTTGTAGCAACACATCTTGATGTGATCTTCTCTCTAATGAAGTGATAATCAACTTCAATATGCTTGGTCCTTTCATGAAAGACTGGATTGGATGCAATATGTAATGCAGCCTGGTTATCACAGATGAGTTTCATCTCTTCATCCTTTCCAAATCTCAACTCTCGAAGAAGATGTTTCAACCATATGAGTTCACATGTTGCCAAAGCCATAGCTCGATACTCGGCTTCAGCGCTAGATCTCGCTACTACATCTTGTTTCTTACTCTTCCAAGATATTAGATTACCTCCAATAAAAACACAGTACCCTGAAGTGGAACGTCTATCTGTGGGTGAGCCAGCCCAATCTGTATCTGTGTAACCAACAACCTGAGTATGACCTCTGTTCTCGTACAAAACACCTTGGCCTGGTGTATTTTTGATATATCGAAGAATGTGGATTACGGCATCCCAATGGCTATCACATGGTGACTGTAGGAATTGACTAACAATACTCACAGGAAAAGAAATGTCTGGACGAGTAATGGTGAGATAGTTCAATTTACCTACGAGTCGTTGATATCTCCCTGGGTCTCCTAAAGGCTCTCCCTGTCCTGGTACAAGTTTGACATTTGGATCCATATGTGTGTCTACCGGTTTACAATTTAACATACCGGTGTCTTCCAGGATGTCTAAAGCATATTTCCTTTGGGAAAGGACCACACCGGAACTGGATTGAGCTATCTCAATTCCCAAGAAATACTTGAGTTTCCCCAAATCTTTGGTCTGAAAGTGGGTAAAAAGATGTTGCTTTAGTTTCTGAATACCATCCTGATCACTGCCTGTAATGACAATGTCATACACATAAACAACCATATAAATACACTGCCCCAAGGAGTTATGATGATAGAAAACTGAATGGTCTACTGTACTGCGAAGCATGCCAAACTCTTGAACAACAGAACTAAAACGACCAAACCATGCTCGAGGAGATTGTTTCAAGCCATATAGAGAACGGCGTAACTTGCACACTAAACCAGACTCCTCATGAGCAACAAAACCAGGAGGTTGCTCCATATAAACTTCCTCGACAAGATCACCATGAAGGAAGACATTTTTAATATTTAACTGATAAAGAGGCCAAGAACACATAGCAGCCATGGAGAGAAGCATGCGAACAGAAGCAATCTTGGCAACATGAAAGAATGTGTCAGCATAATCAGAACCATAAATCTGAGTATAGACTTTAGCAACTAAGCGGGCCTTAAGGCGATCAACCTGACCATCAGGACCAACCTTAATTGTATAGACCCAACGATAACCAACTGTAGATTTACCAGAGGGTAAAACAACAAGATTCCAAGTGCCATTAGAGTGTAGAGCAGTCATTTCATCCACCATTGCCTGTCGCCAGCCTGGATGGGAAAAAGCTTCATGGGTGCTCTTTGGAAGAGAAACAGATGATATAGCAGAGACAAAAGCAGAATAGGGTGAAGATAATCGATGATAACTCAAAAAATTGTAAATAGGATAAGGATTACGAGTAGAGCGATTACCTTTCTGAATGGCAATGGGTAAGTCATCAGGAGAGGGTGGAGCCGGGGCAGGAGAAGCCGAAGGGATAGAAAGTGAGTCAGCAGGTGCCTCAGTAAACGACAGAGGAGCATCGACACGAGGGCGACGATGATAAACCTGAAGTGGTCGAGGAGGCCCAACATTAGGTGAAGAGACAATGAGAATGGGCAAGACTGCAAAAACAGGAAGAGACTCAGAAGTGGTGGAAAAGAATGGTGAGTCCTCAAAGAAAGTAACATCAGCAGAGATAAAGTAGCGATGAGTCTCAAGAGAATAACAAAGATAACCCTTCTGAAGTCTAGAATATCCCAAGAAGAGACACCTCATGGCTTTGGCTGAAAGCTTGTCATGTCCAGGAGTGAGAATATGAACAAAGCAAGTACAACCAAAGATACGAGGAGGAAAGAAATAGAATGGTTGGTCAGGGAAGAGAAGGGAATGATGAATCTGATCATGTAAAATAGAGGAGGACATACGATTAATCAAATAACGAGCTGTCTCAACAAGATGTCGATTCTTGCGCTCAGCTACTCCATTTTGTTGAGGAGTATGAGCACAAGAAGACTGATGAAGAATCCCATGATGAGACATAAATGAAGTAAATGGGGATGAAAAATATTCCCTGGCATTATCACTGCGTAACACGAATAAAAATATTGAATTGGGTCTGGATTTCAGCATAAAGTTTCTGAAAAATAGAAAATAACTCAGCTCGATTTTTAATTAAAAATAACCAAGTATATCGAGAATAGTCATCAATAAAAGTGACAAAATACTGAAATCCTAAAGTAGACGCAGTCCGACAAGGACCCCAAACATCAGTGTGGACAAGCTCAAAAGGAGACTTTGTCCGATTATCCAAATGCTTTGGGAACGAGACACGAGTATGTTTCCCAAGCTGACATGACTCACACGAAAGCGACGACAAAGTGGAAAAATGAGGGACCATCTTTTGGAACTTGGAGAGACCAAGGGTGGCCCAAACGACTGTGAATGAGGAGAGGAGCATTAGTGGAAATGTAAACTGCATGAGAAGTGAGAGGTAGAGAAGGTAGAGGAAGGGCCAAACCAATACCTTTAGCCACAGTTTGAGAACCATTAGCTAAGGTAACAGTAGGTAAAGCAGAGGTAGTAGAAATAGAGGAGAAAATATCCTTATTACTAGATATATGATCAGAAGCTCCAGAATCTAGAATCTAGGGTCCAAGAGAAGATGTGTGGGTAAGGCAGGCAGAGGTATTACCATGCTGGGCAACAGAGGCAACATAAGCCTGATATGCCTGAGATGCGGAGGAGCTCGGAGGCTGAGGCAGCTGAGAATCAGAGGACTGGACCATATGGGTAGTGCGAGGAGGCCGTCCATGTAACTGATAGCAACGATCACGAGTGTGGCCAAGTTTATTGCAATAGGTGCAATGAGGACGTTGGCCCCTATCTCGGTTACCTCTGCGGCTTCCTTGAGTGGTAGTGTGAGAAACTAACACAGAAAAATCTGAAGTGCTATCAGATGGAAAAGTCTGAGTAGACGAGATACGAAGGAGGCGAGCAAACACATCATCCAAGGACGGAACTGATGAACTGCCAAGAATCTGATCGCGAACAGGCTCAAGATCCGGACGGAGGCCAATAAGAGTAAAGACCATGAAGAACTTATCAAGCTGTGTTTGTTGAGCCCTAACATCAGAAGTAAGAGACATCACAGTCAAGAACTCTTCCTTAAGAGAAGCAATCTGGCCAATATAAGTAGATAGATTCAAGTCCTGTTGGCTGAGATGGACAATAGCAGAAGTCACTTTATAAAGATGCTGGATATCATTCGTGTATAATCCTTTAGCTTGAGTCCAAAATTTAAAATAAGTTTTGTAGACCTGAAGATGAAGAAGAATCTTATGATCAACTGATTGCCACAATATACTACATAACTGGGCATCTATCTTCTTCCACTGTACGCGGTCAACCTCAGGGATATCTGTCTCATGTGTAACCAGGTGATCCTCATATCCTTGACCCATAAACCATAGTTCAACAGAAGCTGACCATGAAAGATAATTTTCACTACCAACCAATTTCTCCGAAGTAATCATAGGAGATCCATATATATTAGAGGAAAAAATAAAAGTTTTAGCAGCCATATCTACTTCAGATTATGGCGTGGCAGCACCCGAAAGGTTGAAGAGGCAAGGAACAGGATTTCTGAATAGGGTTTTAGGAACATGGTTTCTGAACAAGGTTGAAAAGAGCCCTAGTACAGAATTTCCTAGCCACCTTGGAACCCGTGACCGGCGACGACGAACGAGAATACTGGACGCTGTTACGTTGTAATCAAGAGAAAGGCTGGGAAAACAAGAGTAGTGGATTCGAGCTTGATTCTCTATCCCTAAACGCCGACTCCATGAATGGATTTGACGAACAAACTTTCTCGAAGCCAATCGGTGAGGTCGATGTTATTGTGCTGAGCGATTCCGACGATGAAAATGAGGATGATGAAGTGATGATCTCTTCGGGGACGGTCTGTGCGAAGAACAGAACTGATGGGGCGCAGCTTCTCGAAATCGACGATCTGTATTCCGTACCGGCGATCGGAAATGGCGGAAGTTCTGGCGTACCCCGCTCCTTCCCTTCGCAATTCTCACTCGGAAGTGGATTTGTCAATCATTATCCTCTGATACCATATTGATGAAGAAAGAGAGAGAGAGAGAGAGAACCTTGAGTATTTTTCGCTTATCTCTGGCTTGTAGCGCTTTCCCTTATATATTCCACAAACATTGATATATGATTTGACTTGGGTGAACGATATATACAATTTAATTGATCATGAAGTTAATAATTAACATCACTTCTCTTAAAGAATCTGTAGGAGTGTCTTGGCCATCTTAACCAAATGACTATTATTCTTTTTAGTTATTTCATTATGTCCAAGAATATCAAGACATGATATCTGATGAATTATCTTGTGCTTCTCATAAAAATAAAATATTATTAAAAAATATATTCTAAAATATTATTATTCTTCATATTTTAATTTTTTCTTAATTACGGACAATCATATGTATCAAGTACAATAATCATTAAACATAATAAAGTATCTCAAGTTATTATATGTGTTTGTCTCACAATGATTCCCAAACATGTAGGTGAATTAAATAAAATGAATCTCTACTAGTATCATCATAGCATGTTGTATAAGAAATTTTAATATTTTTTTTAATTGACATGTTTCTTAGTCAATAAATATCTTCTTAATATTTGGTAGTAAAATATTTAACTTGTTCAATGATATATGTCCAATTCAAAAGTGCATAATTAGTGGATCAATGGTAGCTAAGAACTTAGAGAGATTCCTATGTGAAAAAATTAAGTATAATTAATCTCACTCAATCTCAGAGGAAGTTATTTTCCTGATTTGTTGATTGCATATATATATATATATATATGTATATATATGTATATATATGTATAAATATATATATGTATTTATATGTATGTATACATATGTATATATATGTATGTATATATATGTTTACATATGTATACATATGTATATATATGTATGTATACATATGTATACATATGTATATATATGTGTATATATATGTGTATATATATGTGTATATGTGGTTATATATGTGTATATGTGGTTATATATGTGTGTGTGTGTGTGTGTATATATATATATATATATATATATATATATATATATATATAAGAATAAGAAAAAATAATATCACAACTCAGTTTATTTATATTGTCATGCCTTTTGACCCGTACATAGAAATGTCAAATGACGACAATTGACTATAACAATATCAAATGATTTAGATTTTAAAAAACAATATATGATTATTAGTAATATTAATGTTGCCTCTTTATATTAATGATCCAAGAGTTAAGAATGAAATAAAGAGAAGAGTAAACTATACACATAGAAATGTTTTGATTGTAGCAACCAAAACTAAAATAAAGTATTCATGAATATTTCTTTTGAGTAAACATTACAAGATAAATAGGCATATATTTTAGAAGTCTTGTAGCCTATTGTATAGTTTCAAAATTTTAAAACATTCTCAATCAAGATTTTAATATAGCTAAGTTTTAAATCTCTGAGCATGTGTCATAAGAACTAACATCTTTGATATATTTGGGTCAATTGAGCAACATAATGCACTACTAACTATACATCAATCTCCAATTATTCTTTTAACTCAGCTTGTTGTGGTTTATCCAAATTGTATTTCATATATTCTTGACTTGCAAACTTATTTTTTATCGAAGTAGATCACAATGAGTACATATCCATCCTTAATTCTTATTGGGTTATCCTTGGTGATCCAATTCTAATCACAGTCATCTTCTTGATTAAGCGTCACAAAAAAAGTAGTACCACTACACAATTGCACCAATGTTGCCATACAAATAAATTTTCATAAAAGAATTAATGTCTCCACATAAACAACTTTCTAAAGTATTGAAGGGCATGAACCCAATGCTAGTCTAAACAGTTCCACAACATTGTATTGATTCTCTGTCGACGTTGACATGCAACCCATCATGGAAGTTGTCATCCTTCATTGGAACTTTGATATGCCACCGCACTGTGAGTCACACATCTTTGTTGACTCATCTAAAAAATATTTTGATATTATGTGAATGCAATTTCTAGGGTGCCACATGTTAGCCACATGTTGTTTTAGGAAGGGGAAAATACTAAATATAGAAGGGAGAAAGATGAGAGAAATGAATAAAAAATATTTTTTATTAAAAACTTCTAAAATTAAAATTTAACTATAATTATTTATATGGTTTGAGATTGTTCACATATCGGATGCTGTCAAATAATAAAAAAATACAAAATAAAAAAAACTAAACTAAAACCTAAACAATAAGAGTATTTTTTGTTTTAATAAAAGATTATATATAGTGCACAAGACTTCTACTTAGCATGAGGTCAGAGGTATATTAATGTTTCAACAATATTATGTTAGAAAATTAGAGAGATCATATTGACAAGTCTGAAATCTAAGATACCACCATTGGATATATGCTCTTGCAATCGTACTTAGACATACCATATTGTGTGTGTGTCCATAAAAAAATATTCATCAGTGTCAATAATAATATTTTTCTAGAAGTGGTTCGAATGCCATCCTGCATGCCAGTTAAAAAAAACATACACAGGCATGATTTTTTTGTTATGTTGTATGACAATGTTTCTGCCACTAGTTATCGTAGTGTTCTCCATCCCATCAAACATGATTTATTGTTATGTTGTATGACTGTGCTTTCGAAATAGTTTTGATGGGCTAGCATGATTAATCCAAAAAATGTGGTCAAAGGTTGTTTGTAAATAGTGGCTAACAAAGATTGTAGTTAGTGTTATTATTTTGTTTTTTTGGAACAACAGTAACAAAACAACTAAGGTAGTTTCTAATTGAATCAGTTGTGCTATGGGGTTTTAAGGAGAGAGCAGTGAGGTGAAGGTGGGAGTGTTTTAAACTCATGTTTATCTGACGTTCTAGTTTTTGCTTGTTTTGTGTTTTTTGTTAAGTAGTCCTCATTTATTTTTTCATTGGCTTTTATTCTGGTATGGATTTGTCGTAAACTTTTTTTATTTTTTGACCCACCTATATTTGATTTCATAATAGAGATGAAGATTTAACCTAATATACAATGCTCTCACTAGAGCGAGGTCTGGAAAAACTAATATTTCTAGAATTCTATTTCTGAAAGTTAGAGAGGTTGCGTTTAATGAGTTTCAAACCAGAGAATTATTGACTTAGATGAAGATACTTATTATCTCATTAAGACATGATATCCAACATATACATCTAGCACAATGATTTTTCAAGTGATTAGTTATCATAATATTATTTTTGCAAAAAATATGTAACTTTGATATTTATGCGAGAGTTATTGTATTAGTGTTTGTGTAATTGCAAATATTTATATTTGTGATACGATATTGAAATCAAACCGAGCATGCATTTCTTTCTCATTGCAGTTCTTTTTTTTGCCCTATATATTGAACTTGATTTGTTTATATTGCAGACTATTTCAACTTCAGGAACTCAGAAAGATGATTTTCTTTTGGCTGATATCAGCACTCTGTTGAAGAACAAGAATGTCACTACTGAAGTCAAAGTAGACACAAACTCCAATGTATGATATTCTGGATTTTTTATCTCTTGAATTTTTTGATGGGTGATTATTGTTTCTGGAATATTGATTTCAAATGGGATTTTTATTATAAGATATTTATTTTAATATAGTAAAGGTTTCATGGTTTTAGAAACTGTTTATTTTCAGCTTTTCACAACCATAACTGTTGATGAACCTGCTCCTAGACTGAAGACCATTTTAAGCTTCAGAGTGCCTGATCAAAGGTCTGGCAAGGTAAGTGATCTGATATTTAGGGCATCTGTCATCTTGACGTGATACTCAGTCTCCTTCAATAAAACTGTAATAGGTGGAAGTTCAATATCTACATGACTACACAGCAATAAGCTCAAGCATTGGGTTGAAGGAAAGCCCCATTGTGAACTTCTCTGGTGTGGTTGGAACCAATGCTATCTCATTTGGCACAGATCTCTCGTTTGACACCAAGACTTGGGACTTAATCAAGTGCAATGCTGGGTTCAGCTTCTTGAACACTGACATAGTTGCTTCTCTGTCTCTGTATGCTATACCTGCTTTTTTCTTTATCTTTATTAGTGCATCTGAGCTATGTCAGGTTTATATAGATTGTGATTAGAAACTTCTTGATCACTGACATAGTTGCGTCTTTGACTGTCTGGTCTTTCCTTGTTTTGTTATCTTTATTAGTCTTTTTAAGTTGGCTGAATTTATGTCGATTGTGATTTGTAGAAATTTGAGATAAGAAAATATAAAATACAACTTAGAATAAAACACAACTGAATTCAGCTTCGTAAATCATAGAATAATGCACATGAAACACCCTTATAAAGAGAGCATATTCTTTAGAGCAGCGCACAAGCTGGTTCTCCCATCAAGTCATAAATTCAAATAAAATAAAGACTTGAAAAAGCTTTAAAATTTAACATGTAAAGCTGAAAATTTCAACATGATTGAATAATCTTGGTTATGAGCTTGACATGGTTTTGCATGTCTTAGTCATATTAAGAATTTATTTGGTACACGTTTTCCCAAGATGTTAATTCTAGGGAAGTATGTTTTATTTGTGTTTGGTTCATATTTTCTATTTTTACTGTGATAAATTATTTATTGTTCTTTATTTGTTGTTATTTTATTATATTATTATTGCTAGAAACACCTTATACGTGGGATGCCCATTAGAGGTGTCAAGTGGTCCAGGTTGTCGGGGTACGACTTGAAGCACGATCCAAAATATCATGCTTGACTTACCACAACATAATCCAAATTTGTGTCTAGACCGGAGTTATATTGGCTTGAGTCATGGTTCGTGCCGTGTTGTATAGAGGCTAATCGTGTCATGTTGTGTCAGGGTCAATTGTGCCTCGTGCCAGATCAGGTACGACCCATGTGCCTTGCTTGTTGCCACGATTCATAGGCATGGTGACCCATGATTAGACATGGGTCATGGGTCACAAATCAATGACTCACAAACTATGCCTATTGCTTTTAAAAAAAAAACTTGGGCCTCGTTAGCTATTGTTGTTGGTCGTTACGTTTATATGTAATGAGTGCTGACATGGATGTATGGTGTCCATCAGAGTTTTGGTCAACGAATAATAACATTCAATTGATTAATGCAAAATAAAATATAAAAAATAAAACAATAAAAATGATCTTCACACAATAGAACTTTTTCATTAACTCCACAAAGGCTTTCCTAGGGTTAGGAACTCTATGCAAGGTGTCCTCCAGAGGGTATCGCCATCGATATACAAGTTGAAAATGGATGCTATCATCAAGGAGTCTCCAATATGTGTAGAGGTGAAAAATGGGTCTTGATGGATTGTGATGGATTGACACAACCTAGGTTCTTGTGGCCCAAATTAGGCCATTCTATCGAGCTGACACCATAGTTATTTGAGGCACAAAGTATACTGAGACATAAAAGTATTTTTAGGCCTTGATGCATAGCAAAATACTCAATTAAGATGTATGTTTTTTTGTGAGATACACTATATTTAATGTATATAAAAATTATATATTTTTACTAAATATTGTATATAATTTTTATCTATTAATAAAATAAAATAAAATAAATGATAGCAAACATAAAAATTAAAAATTATTAATATTTCTTATCATCACAAGTATTTATATTTCTAAAATAAAATAATGAAAATTTGAAAATTGAATAAATAAAATTCTAGATATCAAATACATAATTTATAGTTTTATGAGTGTGTGGGAATATAGTTTTGGGAATAATATAATTTGTGAGGAAGAGACTTAAAGAATAATATGTAATTTCAGGGGTGTCTGAGGTGAGACATGGTGCTTTTGCATTGGCCTGGTTGGTTTTGGGCTTTAGGCTCACATGAGGCGCATCTTTAAAAAACTTTGGCTGACATGACTCGATTTGGAAGATGAGTTATGTTGACTTGACATGGCTAAGAATATAGGGAGCCCGATATGGCCTGGTGGCTCATCGAGCAACCTAGTCCTTGTTGAGTTGGGTCGGGCTAGTGACTAACTTGAATAGCTTGTGTTAATGCTAGACTATTTTGGGTTTGCACTAAACTAGCCTAGATTTGGCGGTTAACCATCATTTGTTGAAAAGACTGCAATTAGGTCTAGTTAGAGATGGGCACAAATGATGTTCCCATCTCAACCCAGCCCATCCACAATCATTTTTTAAAAAATAGCATGTGAATCTCATGTGTTGTTCATTGGGCTGGGCTCACATTGCACCGAGCATGATTGGACTACTTGGGGGACCCGAGCCAAATTCAATTTGGGTGGGCTGACACATGAGATCATTTTGTGCCATTTGGTCAAGCAGTAAGTTGTCTAATTTCCTCAGCTCGACATAATCCGTGCCTTTAGGTTGAGTTGTCAAATCCTTTTTCCACTTGAAGACATGTGGATTGTCCTAGCTTGAGTATATGTGTATTTTGTTTTCATTTTTAAAAGTAATGAAAAAGAATATCATTTTCTTTCTTTTCCTCTTTTTCTCCAATTTGTTCTATCCATGATTTTCTGCAAATCCTAACATTCTACAACAAGGTTCTTGAGCCGAGGAGATGTTGTAGGGTTCGAAAGTAAGTGGAATGCTGTTTGCTAGTTTTGTTGATGAGAATCAACATTTGGCATTTGTAAGTGGCAGTGTTGTCATTCTGTAATGGGGCAATTTTTGCTTTTCATCCATGTTTGCTTATGTGATGTTGTGAACATTGTGCCATGGAGGTGCAATGGTGGTCTCGTGTTGGTGTGATAGTTTTGTGTTGAGTTTCATGTTGATTTTCATGATGGTGCAATGATGTTTAAAGGTTGTGTTGTGGTGGTGTAGTGATTGTGCAATGTGTCATGGTGTGTCCTAGTGGAGTAACGGTGTTGTTGTGGTGTTTGATTGTCGTGATGGTGTATATCTATATGTTTTGTTGTGATTTTTTTGTTTTTGTTGAGGAAAAATGGTTATTATCATGGTAAGATTAATGAAGATAACCTAATAGAAATTAAAGGTGACACTTATTCGCCGTGAGCCAATTTGGTGAGGGTTTGGTTCTTAACTCAACCATATGTGAAATACTTGTTAGATTAATCTTTCGAGGCAAATTAAATGATTAGTTACTGATTGATGCATACTCAATAGTTTATTTTTATTTTATTGTCATTCAATATTCTTTTTAGGTCTGGGGCCATGGGCCTTAGGGTTAGAGTATCCGATATCTCAGTAGTATGAGTAAAACAATTGGCAAAAAGACCTTGAGGAAAGTTTATCCGATATCTCTGAGGATTACACTACTATCCTCAGGGTTTATGTCTTTATTATTTGTCAATTATACTAATATACTATTAGTGAATTACTAGCTTATTTATTATAATTAATTGATCTGAGCATGGTCAATTTATGTGATTTTTATCACATATGCAAGAAGGCTCGAGACTTAGTTACGTTGATGTATTTTTTTAGGCCATTTCTTTATGCAATATTATTGTTTTTCCATTGACACAAAATATCTGATAAGGATGAGATTACTCTCTATGTGGTTTGAATATAATTGTGTGAAAGGGTTGTTGGGATAATACTTATATTAATTGAATCGATTACTCCGAGACTAAGTGACTAGATTCTTAATATCTTATATTTTCATTCATTCGGAAAGTGATACATTGATTTACATATATTTTTAGCAAGTCACTTTTAGTAATTTAATTTTCTTGGATATTTATCAGAGAGTGGTTCTTATCTCTATAAGTACACATAGTTTGTGTAGAGTAGGGATCTTCAGTCAAACTATTATAATGACTTTTCTGCACAATAATAATGAGAGCTAAAATGAATGTTTTCACAAGAAAGATGTTGGCATTGATTTTGTTTGTTTTTTTTTTGTGTTAGATTAAGAACTATTTAAGAGATGTGTTGAACTTGAACTTACACCATGATTTGTGAAGGATATTTAGGGTTTAAAGGTTGTACAAAAGATTATTGTACAACCTTATCATACATATGAGAAATATTTTTTATATTTTATTTTTTAGGAGCTCCTAGTTCTTGTTGAGAAATTTCTATTTTAATTGTTCTCTCTTTATATTATCTTATTTGATCTCATTATTTATATATTTAGGGGCAAATACCCATTCCACATTATAATTTCTTTTCTTTTGTTGAGTCCAAAGTTATCAATATTATTATGACTAATGATATTATTATATATGTTATGAGGTATGACAATGTTAATGTTAGATTTGTTTATTTAACATGTGTCTTATTTGTATCTGAATTTTATTATAATTTATTTTTGATAAGTTATTTTGTTAAGTAATTAAATTGTAACTATGTGTTTTTTTAATATTTATATGTATGAATGATGAACTATGTCAATATCTTTATTGGGGATAAAACAAAATAGTCTGTATTGTTTTTTGTCCACCCTTAAGATCTACTTGAGATGTTTCATTACTATTGATTTATTGGTTGTGCACTCTCAGCTTGAATGTTATTTATTGGATAAATTAAAGATTATGAAATCAAGTATCAATTGAGTGTTTTTTTATTGATTGTGTATTGTATCAATTAAAAAAATATACTAGAATTTTTTATTTGACATATCATAAAAGTATTAGTAGGGATATATTTTATCTAAATCATTCAGATGTTTGAGGACTTGTAGGATGATTACACATGATTTTCATAGATATTTTATTAAATTTGTTAATAATTGTATTAAATATACATAATTATATATAAAAAAAAAATCTTAAATATTATCTATTTTAATATAAGTTTATCAAATGATAAAAATATAATAAAATTTTATTATTAAAATATTAAGAAATAATAATATCTTAATATATATTTTTCACTTGTTCTTTTATTTCTTAGAGGAGTTTGTGATAATTCTCCAAATATCTTATGTTGACACTTTTATGTAAAATAAAATAGGTGAAAAGAATAATTGATATTTAGTGGAGACATCGAAAATGCTTATACTTAATAGATGTGTTTTTTGATATTTATGGATAAAAATAATATTAACTGTTAACTTTATGATCATTTGAATGTTATATTCAACTTTATTATATTTTATCTCATATTAATTTTTATATGTAAGAGAGAAATTTCATCATATTTCACCCAAGTTTTTTTTGGGTATGCTTGCTTTGTTAATATATTTTCTTCTGATAGAGAGAAGATAGCTACTCGTACTATTAAGTTGTCATTTGTGGGTATTTTAATACTTACAAGAGATACATGTGTTATTTACTAGAGATAAAAGGATCATTAAAAAGTGTGAATTTGAAATTTTTTAAGAAAATGATATTTTTAAGATTTAATCAAAGAAGATTCATATTAAAATATCATATTGATAATGTTGTTTCTTTGTATAGGACACGAACGATGAGTCTCTTTAGGAGGGAAAGATAAAAGTTATGAGAGTTAATGATGCAAACCTAAATATGTATATTAGATAGATATGTTTGTAGGTTTTCTTAGCCGAGTCCCATGCCATGTCAGCTAATCTAGATCTAAGTATTGACTACTACATTTTAATTTTTCTATAGAAGGAACTAAGGATGTCTTCTACCATGTACATTCTATCATATATATTTTATCACTCTTATTTTGGTATGATATATTTTGATTTTTTGTTATCTTTTGGAACTTGTGTGATCTACAATGAAATTTTGTGCCAAGATCATTTCTAATCATAATGTGATTGTGTCAAAATCTCTATGTAATCCTATATTGGGATTAAAGTGTATACAATGAAATTGAACCTTAAGAAAATATTGATTGACTTAAAGTATATTGGTAGGTAGTTATGAGATTTATATAATCCAATTATAATAATTATTAGGATAATTTATCTCATGTGACTAATGTGGTTACTATTAGACTACTATTTCATTTTTATTGTTTTTTTATAGGTGAATTATTTATTAGTTGAATGAGAAATATATTTTTTTACGATGGTTTTGAAGTTGATATATTTATGCGTCAACAACCTAGAATATGCGTATAGTGACCAAGGTGAGCACTATATATTAGTTACAAGCAGTGCATGTATGATGTATGAATTATGAAATATTTTTCAAAATAATTTATTAGGATATGATTCAATGCATACTCTCTTTAGATCTCCTCACTTTTTATCTTAGAAGATATATATTAGATTATTTTGGTTTCATTAAAATGTTTAGTTTGATATATCTTAATTAAAATTATTTATGTATTTTTTAGTTATTGAGATTGCTTATTCATGAAATGATCATTATATATTAGACTTATCTATATATACTAATATTTCAATTAATTTTTTTAGATATACATGAATCATAAGTAAATGCAACTATCTTATATTAATCATTTTAGATATTATTTATGGATTATTATGTTTCAAGGCCCAAATCCAAGAATATTTATGATTTGAGGACCAAATGTAAGTCATAAAGTAATCTCATATGTTGGTTACTTTATGAAATATAAGCCATGCTTCTTCAAGTTTTTTGTAAAAATATTTGTTGATAATATTTTTTATTTGAATGTATGTTGTAATAGTAATCTCATTTTGATTTTTTTTTTCTAAAAAAGTAATTTTTTCTGTGTTTTATTCAATATTGAAATACTAAATTGAAGACAATGTGATTAACTATCTTATTGTTATAGTTAGAGGTGTCAAATATGTAGTGTTGTGCAGACAATATCCATTTTGTGTGACCTAGTCGTGCAACAATGTCATGTTGTGCTGGGGCATGACTAAATGTATCATATGGTCTATGCGTGTTGGCATGATCCATTTCAGTGAGGCATGATTGTGCCACCATGTCATGCCAAACAAGACATGAGAACTAGAATGGTTACCCAACACTACAAGAGAGTTGAAATGACAGCCCGACACGACATGGTTGGCCCACAAAGTGTTGGACCACGTCGTGGTATGCCGGGCCTAATGTTGGCTTTGATTGGTTTAGGTAGAGGTGTCAACTGGGAGGGCCGGCCCGGCCCGGCACGAGGCACGGCGTGGTTTGACCGTGTATGGGCTGGCCCGGCATGATAAAAAATCGTGCCCGGGCCCCGTGCCGTGCCTGACCCTGCACGGTTCGGCCCGTGGCACGACACACCGGCATGGGTTCTTCCCGTGCCGGTTTCACTCGCGTGGTCGAGCGAGCCTGCTGCCTACATGGCACAGGCTGCCCCTCCAAAGACCCACGCGTCGCCCAGCCCCTCCGGCAAAAAAGTCCGTGGGTTGGATCTGATTGGACCCGACCCTCGGTCCCAACCCACTTCCTTCCACGAGCCGTTTGCCCCGAACCGACCCAGACACCTCTATCCTATCCTATTCACCCAAGTCCCCAATGGGATAAAAATTAAAAAATACTAATAATATTTATTTTCAGCCGTTGGATTCGCCTCCAACGGCTAGGGGGCAGAATCCAATGGTCCTCATGATTCTGCCCTCTAAATAATTAATAAAAATTCAAAAAAATATAAAAAAATATTATTTTTTATAAAAAATTAATATCTTTAACATTTATGTTTTTCAAAAACATAAATTCTCTCAAATTTTTCTCTTTCTCTCACAAAAACCTTGCTTCTCTCTCTTGGGCCTCGAGATTTTGCTTTCGGCTTAGATTTTCGTGAAACTCGACTTGAGTTTTAAACTTTAGAGCTCGACTGCGGTGCATCGTGCACGTGATCGACTTCACTGCTTTTATCGGGTAATTTATTTTACGGTTTTTTTTACTTTTTCTCTATAGTTTCTCTCTCTAGATCAAAATTAGGAAAAATAAAAATTATAAAAAATGATAAATACACCTGACACATTTAAATTTAGAAGATGAAAATATTACACAGAGGTCTGAGGCTGCTGAAATTTTGGTTTCTCCAGTCGTCTCAACTCAAAGTTCTAAAAAATAAAAAACTAGGACTTCTGTAGTTTGGACTCATTTTAAAATCATAACACAAGAAAATGTTAGGGGTGAGGAACAAGAAATGACACAGTACAAATATTGTATGAGACTTTTAACATGTAAGAGTTCATTTGGGACTGAGCACCTAAAAAGACATGCCGAATTATGCACAAAAAAACATGGACCATTAGATCCTAGGCAAACCCAACTTGGCACTGCATTTTTTGAGATTAGATCGAGTTCAGTCTCAAAGTTTACTCTCTTCATATACTCTAGCGAGTTGGGTAAGGACGATATGGTCAGGCATATCACATTGATGGGTCTTCCGATCAGATTTTTGGAAGATCCAAGGGTAATGCGCATCATGCAGACATATTTTCATCATGCTTTTCGTAGGATTCCTAGGTCCAGATCTAGGAATGACATACTAAATATATATAAGTTAGAAAAATAAAAAATAATTATGAAATTTATCGCATATAATGGAGTGGTGTCCGTGACGTCCGATATATGGACAAGTCACGATGATTCTTCTTATACATGTCTCACGAGCCACTATGTAGATTTTAACTGGATAATCAATAAAAAAATTTTAGGATTCTCTGAGATCCTTCATCCTCATGATGGCCCGATCATTTTTGAGTGTATGATGAAAATCTTTAGGGAATATAAAATTCAAAATAAAATTTTGTGTCACATTCGATAATGCTTCTAATAATAGAGTATTGATTAATATGTTTGTTAGGAATATTAGAGACGCACCATTAGGAGAGATTTTTCATGTCAGATGCATGTGTCACGTGATTAACCTGATTGTTCAAGCGGGTATGAATGTGTGTTCCCCTGCGTTAGATAATATACACAATGCACTGAAATATATTCGCACTCCTCGCAGACAACAAAAGTTTGGTAGTCTCTGTTTGTTTGTGAATCTTAAGAAGAAATTCTAATCGGATGTGAGACATCGTTGGAATTACACGTACCTGATATTAGAATCATGTGTTGGATACGAACACGTGATATCCGATTATGTCAATAGTAAGAGTGACGAACTTATTATTGACGATACTGACTGTGCTTTAGGAATTTTATTTATGAAATTCTTGAAGATATTTTATTTATGAAATTCCTGAAGATATTTTATGACACGACGAACATGTGTTCGTCGGTTTATACGCCCACCACTTGCATTGCACTCCGTTGCATATGCAATATTAGTAGCATGCTTAGGAAGTATCGAGCTGACCCGACACTTAGCCATATGGTTGTAGAGATGGAGACCAAGTACATGAAATACTGGTCCACCATTTCATTTCTTTATTGTCTCGCTGCATGCATGTACCCTAGGATTAAGGTGGAAGGGGTATAAAATTCCTTGACTTTCATTTTCTCGTGCATGAACCTGGAAGAGCCATCTGAAGGGTTCATTCACGAGAAGTTGACTGACCTGTTAACATATTATGATACTAGGTATGGTGGTGGTGGTAGTGAGACTGTGATTACGGATATTGATACCTTATTCGGAGATGATGATTTTTTCATTCAACTAGCGAGGGGGAAATGTAGGGGTGGACCATCACATAGGAGCGAGCTGTCTCGGTACTTAGATACCGATTATTGCTCAATCCTATCACATTCTGATACTAAGAATCTTGATTTATTACAGTGGTAGAAATCATATGAGTCCACCTTTCCCGTGCTATCTAGGATGACACGGGATCTACTGACTCCTCCGGTGTCGAGCATAACATCTGAGTCTGTTTTTTCTGTTGCAGTGAACGTGATTTCGGATAGGAGATCGAGATTACGTCCAGATATGGTTGAGGCATTGACATGTTTGAAGGATTGGAAGGAATCGGGGTTTAGTATCCATGATCGTGCTGGAGCTAGGACTGGGACATGCACTACAGTCGCATCCACATTCACTACGATGCCGGATGAGTTGATTGCCGATGATGATGATTCATATGATACTGATCTTGATTTTTTGGCTAATGATTCTCATGATATGCCGCTTGACAATTTATGCTGATATGCTGTTTTTTTTCGATGTTTTTTTATTTATTGTATTTATACACTTTGTTTGTACCATACGTTGTGTTGAAACTGTAATTTATTTTGTTCGGACCTTCGGTTTTAAATGGATGATTGATAATTTTTCATTTGTGTTGTTTATGTTTTTTTAATTTTTAATTTTACTAACATAATGTATTGATTTATTTTTTTTTATGATTTAAATTTTCTTTTAAAAATTAATACCTTTATTATATAATTAATAATTATAATAAAATTTAAACTAATTTGATATTACAAAAAAAAATTTAAACTTTGTTTTTTTAATTAATTTTTAATTTTAACATTTATAAAAATATAAATATTTAATACTATATAATATCTAAAATTTTAAATATATTAAAAAATTTTAAAAAAAAAATTTATCTGCCTCTCGGGCCCGGCACGGCACGGCACGGCCTGCCATGCCTTCTGGACGTGCAGGGCTCTACTTTTTTAAATGGCCCGGCACGGAAGTACGATCGTGCTCTAAAAAATTGGGCCGGTCCGGCCCGGCCCGCCACGTTTGACACCTCTAGGATTGGGTTGGTTTGTGCCAACATGAATTAGATCATTTTTTTCTAGTTTTTAGTCTTTTGGGCTTAACTTTTTATTTTGAATAAAATTTTAAATCATGATCGTGACTTGATATCATGTTTGGTCTGGCTCAAACAAAAGATTAATTTTTTTTATATAAATAATGAAACAAAATGATAATATGATAAATGTATAAATCATAATGAAATAAAAAAACATAAAAAAAAATAAAAAATAGCAAAAATAAATAAACACTATCAGATGAATCAAGAATCATCAATCGGTTTATGTGGTAGTAGTGCGGATACAGATACATATCCTCATCATTATGAATGCGTCTAAATATATTGTTAGTGTTCTCAATATATATGATTTTCATGTTTCATGAATTTTTATCTGCTATCATCTTTTGTGTCTTATCTTGAATACTTAACTTCAAACCTTTAGTCTTTCATGCATGTAAATATTTCTATAATATCTGATTAAAATTTTGATTTCCTATCAAAAATAATATTAGATATCATAAAAAAATAGACTCCGATGTTATGCTATATACTAGAGAGATTAGTAGATCACGTGTCATCTTAGATGACATAAAATATCTAGATTCGTATAATTTTCATCATAAAAAAATATTTAAATTTTTCTTATCATTATGTGATAAAATGAGCAGTAATTGGCGGGCTATCATGTGATAAAATATTTAAAATATCTCTAAAAATTTTCATTATACATTCAAAAATGGATGAGCTACCATGAGGGTGGAGAATCTCAGAGAATCCTAAAATTTTTTTATTAATAGTCCATTTAGAATCTACATAATGGGCGGTGAGATATGCATAAGATGAATCATCATGACTTGTCCAGATATCGGACGTCATAAAAATTATTTCACTATATGTCATAAATTTATTAATTATTATTTATTTTTCTAACTTATAAAATATTAGTATATCGTTCATAGATGTGGACTTATGAAATCTATGATAAGCAGACTGAAAATATGTCTGCATGATACTAACTATCCTTTGATCTTCTAAAAATTTGATCAGAAGACCCATCAATGTCATAAGTTTGGTTATGCATTCCCTACCCAATTCGTTGCGGTATATAAAAGGAGTAAACTTTGAGACTGAATTCGATCAAATCTCAAAAAATGTACTGCTAAGTTAAGTTTGCATAGGATCTAATGCATCATATTTTTTGGTGTATATTTTGGCATGTCTCTTAATGTGTCAATGTACCAAACAAAATCTTACAAGTTAAAATTTCTCATATAATATTTGCACTGTCATTTTTTTTTCTCATCCCTAATATTTTTTTTGTTTTATTATATTAAAATGAGTTTAAATTATAGAAGTACTCCTAGTTTTTTGTTTTTTAGATTTTTGGGTTGAGATGACTAGAGAAACCAAAGTTTCAGCAGCATCAGACCTTCGTGTAAGATTTTTATTTTCTAAATTTAAATATGTTTCATTAGTTTTAATTATTTTTTTAGTTTTTGTTGGATAAGAGATACAGCTTAGATCATAGAATTAGTTTATAAGATTAGAGACTAGAGAGAGAGAGTTTTTTCTCTCTCTAGTCGACACTAAGAATTAGATTATTTTTAAATATTAATTATTAAGTTAAAAGTTTTAGTTAAAATAAATAAAAAATTAAAAATACCCGTAAAACGGTGAGGTAGATCACGTGTACCACAGTTAATACTAAGATTCAAACTTTCAATGTCGAGCCTGAGTTACGAGTCTTGAAAATCCGAGCCAAATGATGAAATCCCGAGAAAAAGAAGAAATTTGAGAGAATGAGAATAAATATTTTTGAAAAACATGAAATTTATAGAGAGGTGAGGAGGGGGGGGGTCATAGATTAAATGAATAATTTTTTTTAAAAAAAGTAATTTTTATGTTTTTTTTAATTTTTTATTGATAATTAGGGGGCAAAATCATGAGGGCTGTCGGATTCTGCTCCATGGTTGTTGGAGGCGAAATCGTCGGATTTACGTGCTGGGCTGGCCTAGGCACAGCTGAATCGTGTCGGTTTGGGCCGGCCTGGGTCGGCTCGGTGGACACCTCTAATTTTTATATGAGAACAAATCAATGATAGATATATTAATTTTGATGAATATATCGATATTTAGAATTTAGATATATTTTGAAGATATATCGGCTGATATATCATAAATTTTAATGACCACTGTCACGTGCTGATATGATTCATGGTCAGGCATGGTGTTGGACCATGTCGAGCTTGACGTGGCTGGATCGTATCGTGCTGGGGCCACACGACCCAATTGACACTTCTAGGCATGACACAAGATCTATCTTGTTCCTTGCCTGGCATGACATGGATCCCAAAACAACATGCTCGACATGACTGCCAAAGCAATAGGCTTGGTATGACTTGATCGGCCTTTAGCAATGTCGTGCCAGGATGTATGAACTTCAGTTGGGCCTCAAATTCCTCAAACGAGACTATTTTGGACATGAAAATTGAACATGCCTTATGTGGCTGAGTTTTTTTTTTTAAATACTTGGTCTTGTCAGGCAACCGCCAAATAGGACCATAACTAAAAGGGCTTGACTCATGACTTATGATACACTCATGCCCGAACATGGGTCACCCGCATACTTGGCATGACACGAGGCACTGCTCGCTCTAGCCCAGCACAAGACACTACTTGCTCCAACCTAGCATGGCTTGAGGTGTGCCTCGAGCGACATGATCCAATTTCTAGCATGTTTTTGGATTATGTTTTGTAGGGTCTAGCATAACCAATTCAAATCATGCCTCGTGTTGTGTTGGGCTGCCTAGGTCACTTGACATCTTTAGTCATAGTAAATAGTAACGAGAGAAAGGAATACATATTCATTCTCTTTGGTAAATATATATTCAAAATATTTTATAAATAATTATTATTATCACTTTGAATTCTATTTGCATATTTGATCTTGAAATAATTGATTCTCTTATTTATTCAGAAAATAAAATTAATTCAAAGCAAAATGTAAAATCATGGCATAGATTTATTTGAGAGATCTGTGTTTTGGTACATAAAACATAAAATATTTTATTTTTGATGCATCAAAATTTTCTTAATTAAGAAAAAATATATAAGATTCTAAAATATTTAAATTTTGGTGCATTAAAATTAATCAATCTAATTTTATTTTCTGAAATTTGAAAAAATAACTTAAAATCGGATTTAATTAATTTGTAAACTTTTGTTAGAAAATGAGAAACTCTATATTGCTGTAGAAGGGGTATGGTGTGATTAGATCTCATCTCCTCTACTTGCAAAAACTATAGCCAACCACTCAGCCACAGGGTCATTATCATGTTGATAGCAAATCTAAATATTTTTATATAGATACAAATATAAATGGAAATACATATATAAGTATACATATATATTTAGATATATAAACATATATGTAGATATAAAAACATATATATAAATTGATACACACACACACACACAACAGATATATATATATATATACACATAAATAAATAAATAAATATATATAATTTTATATCAATATATTTATAAACACACATATTGATATGTCTTTATATATACATATAAACACACACGCACACACGTATATATTGATATATAATTATATATAAATATATTTATATAGTTATCTATAATTATATATATATATATATACATATATAAAGATATATAGACATATATATATATATATATTGTATGTATATATATTGTATGTATATATATAAATATGTTTATATGTCTAAATATATTTATGTATACTTATATTTTTGTTTCTATTTATATTTATATATGTATATAAATATTTAGATTTGTTGTCCAGATGCTAATACCCTTGTGGCTGAGTGGTTGGACGTATTTTTTGCAAGTTGAGACATGGGTTCGAATCCTCCCATGTCTCTTTTAAATCAATATTTGGTTTTCTGCTTTCCAAAAAAAATTTTCAAATTAATTAAATTATATTTTATTTTTTTTTTTCAAAATTTGGAAGACAATTGGATTGATAAATTTTTGTGCACTGAAACTTGAATTATTTTATAATTTCGTGTATTTTTTTTATTATGAAAAGTTTGGTGCAACAAAAACCAAATATTTTGTTTAGTATATCAAAATATAAATCTCTCTTTATTTTTACTACAAGTTTTTACTCAACTTGAACTTGAATAACCAATCAATTATAAGAAGTCTTGAAGTATTCTTCATATATCTCATTAGGTGAAAAGTTATGTAAAATTGAACATGTTGAAACATATCTAGGAAATAACTAAGTATACTGATTATTAATTACATATATAATTTGATCATTGTAAGATAATTAATATTATCTATTATTATTCCTATAAATAGTAATCAATTGTATGAGTTATATTATCAATAAAGTTAATATATAAATCAATAAGAATATTTGTTAGAATACTCAAAAATCAATATCTGAAAGAGTATGAATATGAAATGTATATTTTTTCTTTGACAAGATGCAATCTCTTGTATAATTAGACATTTTTATTTTAAGAAAATATATGAGTCTCACAAAATCTTTTGTTTGAAATTATGTCAAAGTATTTTTTGAGTTGTATGATTCCCAATTTATCATCTTTCATAATCAAAAATATTATTCACATAAATTTTTAATAAAATTATCATGTCTTTGGAAATTCTTTAGATAAGCAAAAAAAAGTTAATGATACACTTGTATATAGAGGTGTCAAATGGGCCGGCCAGCTCGGGCCTGACCTGGTTCAGCATGCCTGGGCGGCACTGCACGCTACAGTGCCGTGCCTAGGCCTGTGTTGAGCGCACCCTCGGCATTGGTCATGCTATGCTGGGCTGAGGGATTTCGTCTCGTGTGCTGTGCCAGGCACGACATGAGTGTCTGACATGACATGAGTGTTTGGCATGTGGGCACGGCATAAGTGACCACGCATTGAGCGTGGTCACGACAGGGGGAGGGGGATGTCGAATGAGGCCTGATGGGCAAAAATCGGCGATCCCCGCCAAAACTTAAATTTTTTTTTTAAAATTAGGGGTTTGACCAGACTTGAACGGGCAGAACCAGCTTGAACTCGAATGGATTTTGGGCCATGAGTCTGTGCTGGCCCTGTCCTCTACAGAACCATGTTGTTAGGCACTGCATGATACTATAGCGTGCTATGACTGGCAAGGCACGCTAGCCAGATTGGGTTTGAAAAAACTGGGTTAGGCTGGTCCGGCCTAGCTCGTTTGACATCTTTATCTATATAACTCATATGATATGATTGCCTATGAAAACTTCACAATCTAGATTTTTGGTAATTATTTTAAGAGGTGTAATATATTTTGAAATGTAAAAATAATACCTAACTGTATTGCTTGAAATCATTAAAAATATATTCCGCACAGCTAGCTAGTATATTCTATAACCGTGAGGTTTTTTAAAAGAAATGAGAATATATACTGATGTTATTTTGGCATCTGGAGAGTAAGTATTTTAGTAATCCATATAAACTATCTTATTGTAGTCCATATGAAACATCTGGAGAGTAGGGTGATTTGACTTCTCATATGAACATATTTTCACAGTGAACAATCACTTTCAACAAATAATAGATTTTTCCAAAGGTTTTTCTACTAGTTCATGTCTTATTAAAGTGAATGATATTCATCTCTTTTATCATAACTTGATATTATCATTAATGAGATAATGTTTTAGAAGGAAATTTGAATGTTTTACTATCGTCAAGAGAAGTGGAAAAAAAAATAAAAGAATGAACAATATGAAAATACAATAAAATCTATGAAATTAGATGCTAAGTATAATTTTTGTCTCTTTTGGAGAGTGATCGACATATAAAGATTGGAGAGACTAAGCGGATGATCGTTGTCTGCTGACTCCTTGGTAGGCTTATCTCTATTATGAGAAGGATGAACATGTCTCTCTCTTATTTTATAGATTATATGTTATAGGAAATCAAGTTTCTTAGTTACTGACTTAATATGAGTGTATTGGTACAAACTTGGTGATTACCACATCATTTAGGTCTGAATGAGATCTCCATACTCAAGAAAGCTCTCTCTTCAAAAATTAATATAATCTGAATTTGTTTATAGGTATAAAAATTATATGAGAGTACTTTCATATTTAATATCAACATGCTCAGAAGTAAATGATGAGTAATTCTCTCTACAATCGGTAGTCTAGCCTTAACTATAGGTAATAAAGGAAACTTAATGAATCTAGATATAACATTTTGATTCATATCATTTTTAAGCTCATTAAAAAATAAGTAAAGATAAAATTATAACTTTCATACTCTCTAAACACCTATAAGTTTTTAGTAAGAAATATTTATATCTTTTTCATGTACTGGATTATCTAAGAAAATTATTTTTCAAGGTCTTTAATGCTAACTTATCTCGTTCTTGGGAGTGATTGAGGACAAAATAATTGTATCTAAAAATTTTAAGATGCAAGCTAAATACGATCTCTTTAGGATGGAAGATATGAAGATATTATGTTACAAAATGAAAAAAGAGGATATTTGATTGATGAGATAGATTATGGCTAAATCATTTCTCATCAAAAATATTTCAGAACATTTTTTAAGGAGTATTTGAATGATCAATTACATTTTTATTCTGTTTTTTTTTTAACATTATTTTGTCAGGGTGTACTAGCATAAAAAGTTTGTATAATATTATAATCCACACAATAAGTAATAGATTAGTCTAACATATATTTTAATTTATCATTATTTCTTAATTTTTAATAATTTTATAAAATTGAGATTTTATTATTTTATAAATAAGTCTGAAAAATAAAAAAAAATAAAAAATCTATGATATATCACGAAAGATATATATATATATCTTATGTAGTTATCAACAAAAGTGATTAGATATCTAAATTCTTAATTAAATGCATCTTTATTAGACTTTCAAATATATGTACACACACACATGTATGTATGTATATATATATATTTGTATACATACATACTTATGTGTGTCTGTATGTATATATATACATACATACAGACATACTCACACACACCCATATATATATATATGTATGCATACATACATCAATACATATATATGTATACACACAAATATATATATGAATGTATCTATATATAAATATATATGTATGTATACATATACATACATACATACATATATCTGTCTATATACATACATTAATATATATGCACACACACATAATCATATTTACCTGTATACACACATAGATACACATACACATATATATATCTGTATACATACATATTTGTATATACATACATTCACATATATATATATATATACATACATATAATCATATATACTTGTACACACACACATTCATATATACTTGTATACATACATATTTGTATACGTATATATATTCATCCATATTTGTATACATACATATATACATTCTTGTATGCACACACACATATGTATGTATATATGTATACATGGTATGATCCATGTCTTTCCATACCTTGTTGGCATGACATGATATCCATATGTCTAGGCCTAGAATAGCCCATTTGTCTCATAACGTGGTAGACTTGTGCTGGGTCATGCTAGGTCTTATTGGTTTTGGGCATGATAGTGGGCAACATGTATTGAATGTGCATAGTAAAAATATATGTTAAAATTTTAATTTTAAATTTATGTAAAAATCAAAATATTACATATAAATATCAAAATAATATAATTAAAGTGATAAAAGTGCATGTGCAAAGTCTTACATATTTATATTGTATTATAAAATTAATAATATTAAAATAAAATCAATAACTAAAAAAATTATTTGTAATTTAGATTTACTCCAAAATAAAAATCAATATGATACATAGCATAACATGAAATATAATTGACTGAAATCCAAAAACAAAAATATTTTATTGTATAAAAAAATTAATTTAAAATTATGAGTCATCAATTCATATCTACAGTATAATAGTGTGGATGCAGATCATCATCATTATGTATGCTTCTGAATGTATTTATAGTGTTGATTTCAATATTATCGAACATAATGTCTCATGAGTTATTATTCATCAGTAATTTTTTATTTTATTTTGAATGTTCAATCTCTAATTTTCTCAATTTTTTATTCATGTGTCTCTATGATATCTGGTCATAAGCGTGATCTCATATCTGAAATAATATTGGTCATCATAGAAAAAATAGATTCTGATAACATGTTAGATACTAGAGATCAGTAAGTCACGTGTCATCCTAGATAGCACTGAATATGTGGATTTATATGATTTTTACTAATTTAAATTATTTAAATATTTATTATCATCATGTGAAATTATCAAATAATAATTAATATTTAAGTATCGAGACAACTAGCTCTCATTTGATGGACTATCTTGTCATTTGTCTCTAACCAATTAAATAAAAAAATTAATATCTTCGAATATAGTGTTTATGTTCATACGTGGAGTTTTGCTACAACTATCATTTCTAGTGTTGTAATATATAAAATATGCTTATTAATTTTTTATGAATAAAATCTTTAAGTTCGTCTACTTGGTTAATGCAAATAGATATATATCTTGTTATATTTTTTACACATTTCATCTTAATTCTAGGATTCATATAGGCAACAAGTAATATAGTGTTGGAATGAAGGATAAGTATTTTAAATACTTAGTTTTCATCTTAACAGTCATGACACTAATAAGTTTGTCATAAAAAATATTTATGAATTAAAAAAAAATTATTGTATCATAGTTTTAATTATTAAGTTCATCACTCTATATTAATTTAGTATGATATCATGTATTGATAGCCAATACATGAATTTAATATAAGTTAGGTATAATTCTAATGATATCTTATTTCTATTTGGAATTTTTTTTAATCTCATTACCAAATAAAGATTGCTAAACATTTGTTTGCTAGGTATCTCAAGTATTTTAGTAATTTTTTGTTTCTTAACTGGGAAAAATAATTTATATTCATGCTTGTACTATTAGGTTAATTATGTGATATATACATCTAACATAAAAAATTTTACATAACAGTATATCTTTAATCATTCTAACAAACATACTAATATTTACTTTATTATTAAAAATATTATTAAAAGTAATATTACATATTTTATTCTGAATATTATATTTTTTAAAAATTCATGTCATATACTCATTTATAGCAAGATCATCATAAGGATGAAAGATCTCAGGAAGTCAATATTTTTTTATTAAGTTTTTTTTTTTTGAATCTATATGGTGGGTGGTGAGGCAAAAGAATTAGGCGTCATCGTGACTAGTCCAGACATTAGATGTTATGAATGTTATTTAATTATATTTCCTAAATTTATTAATGATTAATTATTTTTTTTAATTTATAATATTTTTTTATGTTATTTTTATTTGTGGACATATGATGATATGAATACTATGATAAGAAAGTTGGATGTAGGTCCATGTAATATTTATTATCCTAGAATATTCTAAAAATCTAATCGGGAAATCAATGATCATTATCATTTTGGCTATGTATTCCATTCAAAAGTTATTGTGGTATATAAAGAAGATCAATGAAGCTTAACTTGATCTGCCCTCAAAAATTTTGCCGCCCAGTTGAATTTATTTAAAATTTAATATATCATTTTTTGGTGCTTTGATTGACATATTTTTAAAGATGGTCAGTGTCACATATATTTCTACATGTATATATTTTCTTATATTATATACATTATACTAGTTTTTTTTTGACATCAATAAAATTTTTATTTTTTTATTTTCTTAAATTAAATTATACTACTAAATTTTGTTTACTTTTAAAATTTTTAGACAAATGAGTTTGGTCTAAGATCATTGAAGTGAACATAGTTTGACCTTGTACATTTCTATCAGGTCATTGTTATTATTTTATATCCACGTCAAATTCATTATAATAAAGCTCATTATTTATTTTTATTATTTATATTTAGGAATTTAAATTATTTAATTACAAAATATAAAAAACTAATAAATAAATTTATGCATCATAACTACAATCACATGAATTTATTTGAGTAGAAGTATGCGCCCCACAGTTGTAATTTACTTACTACTATTTTTTTTTAAACGTTCTAGGCGAAATCAGTCATTAGCGAAAATATATAATGCTGAAGAATTAAAATTTTATTTTCTATTTTTTATTTAAAATTAAAAAAAAAAAACTTAAAATATGTGAGAAGAGACTATAGAGAGAGAGAGGAAAGAAAGTGAATATGAGAAAAGAGAATAACATTTTAAAAAATTTTATTTTCTATTTATAATTTTTTTATATGAAAATAATTAATTTGATTTTAATTTTAATTTTTTTAAATTTTAAATGGGCTGAAATATGACAACTATCAGATTTGTACCTATATCTGTTAGAAACAAATCTAACGGCTATAGATTTTTGAAATAAAATTTTTTTAGACGACACGTAAAGTGAAAAGCTCTGCCTATTCCACTCCGTGTTGGTGCCTACTACTTGAAAACATAATCGGCATAGTAGCCAACTGTCCAGTGGATTACTGTTTTTTTCTTTAAAAAATTTGGACCGAGGGGCTTGGGACTCATTAGTCTAAGAGCATGGTTCACGAGTCATGTGCTTCTTGCTTGCTTGCTTGGCTTGGCATGAGGTACAATTGGTCATTGTTCAGCACGACATGAGCCTGGCCTCGCCGTCTCGGACTGCATGATTTTTGTGTAGGTATGGTTTTGGACCATGCTGTGCCAGACTAAGTACGACTAATTTGGGTTGTGCATTGTTTCATGCCTAGGTCATCCTGCTTACTTGACATCTCTATGCATATATGTTGTGTTGCACGGATACGGCTAGGGAGTGCCGTGTCCACGTGTCGGACACGTGGACACGGCGACACGGGTCGGACACGCGTTGGATACGTGTCCGACCCGCCACGTGGCGTATCGGACACAAATCCGTATGCGATATGCCACGTGGCGTATCGGACACAAATCCGTATGCGATATGCCACGTGGCGTATCGGATACGCGTCGGAGACGTATCCGACGAGTTTTTCGGAAACAATCATTTCCGAAAAACTCCAAACGCGTCGTTTACCTACTGACGCATCGTTAGAGGGTTTCGGGAGGGGGGAAAAAGGTTCTGGACGGGGGAGGGGGGAGGGGGGAGGGGAGAGAGGGTGTTAGAGGTTTAAATTTTTTTTTAAATTAATTTAAAAAATAAAATTTTAAATTATTTTAAAATACTGTATCTTATATTATTTTAAAATACTGTATTTTAAATTATTTTAAAATACTATATTTAAAATATATGTTAGAGAGAGTTAGAAGCTGTAACGAGAGGGGGCAGGGCCGCATGGGTTAGAGGGCTTAAATATATATTTTTTATATTTTAATTATTATTGTTTGTTTAATATATATACAAAATATAATAAACAAATAATTTATTTTAATTTTATTTAAGCCCTCTAAATTTCTATTTATCAAAATATCTTAGTATTTTTTTTATTTATCTAAATTTATGTTAATAGATAATATTTATATTTAATTTTTTTTTCATGCCGTGTCCTAGCCGTATCCGTATCCTAGTTTTTTGAAATTTGTCGTGTCCCCGTATCCTGCCGTGTCGTATCCCCGTATCCGTGTCCGTGCAACATAGCATATATGTATACATACATACATATGGGTGTGTATATATATATATACACACATACATACATGCATATATGTATACGTACATACATGCATATATATATATATATATGTACATATATGCATAGATGTACACGTACATACATATATGTATATATGTATGCATACGTACATACATATATTGTGGCGAGCATACATTTGCGTGCTTGGCGTGGATTTCTAGTATTTTGTATCTTTTGGAAATCATCATTCCTTGCTTTAGGTGAGATGCTTTTTTTCCAGGCATCATATTGCTTGAATCTTAGGCGTTCCTTTGATAATTATGATATTATTGAATTTCAATGATATTTAGCATTATGTTGGAATTTTGTTTAAATTTATTGTTGTATATAAAATATAAAATTCTTCTAATTTGCAAGATATATTGATAAGTTTTATTGAATTTTGAATATATTATAATAAGCAAAAAATTAATAATAAGATATTGTGTACTATTAGTAATGCGTAGATGACATTACTCATATGTCTAATAAGAAATATCTTATTTATAATATATTTTCTAATGATTCTTAGGAATAACATGTTGCAACATTATTATTTATAATATTATCAAGTATGATATTATATAATTTATCTTGTATTTATTATTCTATAAAGATGTTTGATGGAGTCTTATATGATAATGTCATTATGAAGATATAATATTTGATAAAATATTAATATTTTATAGTTAGTTTTTAGTGAGACATGAAAAATATATAATTTTGAATAGTCAATGTATATAACATTATTAACATCATTTTATGATATTTTCTAAAATCTTGAATTATTAAATATTTATCAAATTTAAAATTTCTTATAATATCAATTCTACACTTCAACCTAAATATCTTATATTGTACGAGTTAAATATATTTTTGTGTATAATATACTAATCTAGAATCTTTTACAATTTAAGAGGAAGAACAATACTATCAATCAATTAAACTATTTTTTTTTTATGATTTTATGGTTGTAAGTAAATGAGTTCATTGAACTTGAAGTAGATTCAAATTCAATGGCATCGAGAATAAGTTAGAGTTTTTCATTTCTAATACACCATGTTGTTGATGTATTATTCATCATATCTTCACAAGGATATAGTTACATTTACTTTTGTAATTATATTTTTTTTATAATATTTATATTTGATAGAATTTTCATTGACTTTTATAATATATTTCTTAATTAATATTAAAGTAAGTTTATACTATAAAAATTTGTTTATTAAATTTAGATTTCGTAGGTGCATGGGGAAACCTAAAACTAGGAGACAAATTAGTTTCGTGCTTTTGAGTTGAGTTAATGTTAATTAAAAATTATTTAAAATATTATTTTTTTAATAAATTTACTAAGATTTATTTAATTATATGGAGTAGGAATAGGAATAGAAGGATAATTATTTCTCTATAATTTTATTAAATAAAGGAAAAAAAATATTATAGTATACCTTGCAAAATTAATCATCACTCAATACAATATTTTTGTTGTTTTATTGTTCGTGAGTTGTTTAGATAGAGGAGAATATAGTGTAAAGGAAATATATATATATATATATATATATATATATATATGTTTTATCAATTTATTAAAAAATTTTAGTTTTTAATTTTTTTAATGTTTGATTTGATTGAATTCAATCAATCATTGGTTTATTTCCAATGGTCAGTAGACAATTAATAGCATCACATCCATCATTGTCAATTGACTGTGATGATTGAGTTGACGTGTGGTGCACATCGATATGGCTAGAATAGGCTTTGCAACTTGCATCAAAATTTTTTATTAAAGTTGATTGTGGGTTGGGTCGTCTTGAACTGGCTCGTGGTCATTCAACAATAATAAAAAACTTTGGCATGTTATTCTCACTTGTCAAACTCAGGTTGGGTATTCAATTCGACCTACAAGCATATCCTTGGATCATGGTTTCTGCTTTACTCACGAGCATGTCCCGAGCACTGCCTGGGCATGATTTTTCATGTGGGCTGATCCTTCTGGTCTGACATGTTCTGTGCCTGTTTGATGGCACCATTTTGGCTATGCCATAGGTTGGGCTAGGTTGGCTGACCTTCCTAGTGATGTTCATATTATTCTAGAGATCATTAATATTTTATTGTGATTGTTAGATAATTCAATATATTAGTATCAATCTAATATTTTATGAGTGAATAATATATATTAAAATTAATTATTATTTTATATTAGAGACAATCTAAGATGCTGTTATATCTACCACCCATGTGCCTAACAATGAGAAGACTGCATACATCTTTATGATGATGCTTAGAGAATTACAATTATATTTTTTCTATTTTAAGTTTTCATCGTGATATGCATGCACAAATTTGGAGATGATATTGAAATGTGGTTTTGTTTTTATTGCACTTTTCTTATTTGTTCTTATTTTGTTTGTTTGTAAGTATTCTTCATGTGAGCTCACTTAACTTGAGATTATATGTGTTTTGTTGTCATTTTTAAAAGTAATGAAAAAGTATATTAATTTTCTCATTCTCTCTTCTTCATATTCTTTTTTTTTTATTTTTCTTTCTCTGATTTATTTCAATTCTTAGCAATGGATGTAAAATATTATTTATCATTTAAATTTATAAAGTTATTATTATATCTATCATTTTTTGAACTATCATGGATTGCCATATTTTTCATTTATTAAATTGTTCATATTTTAATATTTATTATTATTGAAAAGGGGTCATGGTCTTCATGTAGAACTTCTTGCTCAAGTATTAACTTTCTATCTTGTCCATTTGGATTTTTTTGATAATATAGTAAAATTTCCATAAATTAATATTATCGGGACCATTAAATTTTATTATTTTACAGAGATTAATTAATATATAAATTAATATTTCTTAATTTAAAGAGTATTTTTGGAATTCAACAAAGTTAAATTCTGATTTGATGAATTTAAAAATATTACAAGCTGATTTATGTATCATATTTATTGAAGTAATATAAAAAATAAATTTATTTTACTATTCATTATTAAGAAATAATAAAGTTTATTTAATTATTAAGAAATATTAAATATTATTTATTTAAAAAATGATACAATGAATATTACTTAATAAGTTAAATTTTCATTAACAATAAATATTAGTACAATTATAGTTATTGTGAATTTTATTTAATTATTAAGAAACAAGTTACTTAATAATTTATTAATGTACCGAATATATGACCATTTATTTTAGTGGTCATCTTTATTGGTAGTTATTTAGGTCAGACTATTTGGCGAATGTTGTCATTTTCATTTAGTTTTTATAAATATATGGAGATTGCTTTATATGACTGTGAGTTATATATATTTGTCCATCTTTAGTGATATATGACCATGAATTATATATATTTTTTTCATTGAGTTTTATTGTTTTTATTTTATATTTATTAAGTTAAATATGATATTAGAGATTAGTTAAAACAAAAAAAAAATTCATTTTTGTTTTTTTTCTAGTAGCATTGGTACATGGTGGTGATTGCAGTCAGTGTGCAATTGTGTAGAAGAGGTGCTCGGTGGTGGTAGAAAACACACACTGTGATTGCTGCAGTGGTGCACGTGTTAGTAGCTGCAGTGGCACACATGCTGGTAGCTGCAATGGCTTGCATGTTGGTGGTTGCAGTGGCGTACACGGTGCTAGCTTCACATGTTGGTGGCATGCGATGTTGTTTTTTGTCAGCCAACTGTAGGTTGGCATGATGGGGAACTTTGGCAAATGGAGATGCACTGTGTTGTTTTAGGCAAAAATCATAACTAGGGTACGGTTGATTTTGTAAAAAAATATAATTGTAAAAAAATTGTGTAATTATTTTTTATTTTGAAAGAATTATAATTTTATGAAATAATATGAAGAGATATTATCGCAATAGAGTTAGCTGAAGAAGAACCACAGTTTAATATACCTATTGCAGGGGCACCTGACCTGTGAGCTGGCCTACTCATTTTGCTAATTATATAAGAATGTGAGTTGTATATTAAACTCACAATTTTTATTTTGCTAATTATTATTTTTATTTTATATTTGTTAAGTTTAATATAATATTAGGGCTGAGTTAGAATAAAAAATAATAAAATTCTTTTTTGTTTTTTTCTAGTAGCACCAGTGCATGGTGGTGATTGCAGTCGGCGTGCAATGATGTTGAAGAGGTGCTTGGTGGTGACAAACGGCACAAACAATGGTTGCTGCAGTGGCTCACACGGTGGTTTCTCCAGTAGCTCACATGTTGGTAGGTGCACTAGTGCACACTGTGGTGGCTAGATGTGTGTGCATTTGGCACTAGTAGGTGTGCATGAAAGTAGGCATGCAATGATGTTTTTGATCAGCTAACCGTAGGTGGGCTTGATGGTGTACTGTGGAAAATACAGATGTGCTTTGTTGTTTTGGGCAAAATATCTTAAAAAGGGTTCTGCTAGTTTTGTAAAAAAATTGGGTGTAATTATTTTTTATTTTGGAAGAATTATAATTTTGTGGCTTTATATGAAGAAATATTATCATAATAAAGTTAGTTGAAGAAGAATCTCAACTCAATATAATCCCCTATAGTAACACATGACGTTTAGACTGTCTCAATTATATTTGTTAATTATATAATAACGTGAGTTATACATTATTTTTCATTGAGTATTATTATTTTTATTTTATATTTGAAAAGTTTAACATGACATCATAGTTGAGTTATAACAAAAAAATAGATTTCATTTTTATTTTTTTCCCAGCTACACAAGTGCATGGTGGTGATTGAAGATGTGCACAATGGTGTAGAAGAGGTGTTCAGTGGTGACAAACGATATGCATAATGGTTACTATAGTGGTGATCATGTTGGTGGCTGTGTATGTGCATGCATTTGGTAGCAACATGCACGTACAATGGTAGTCATCTGGTGATGTTTTTGATCAACTAACCCTAGGTGGGCACAATGATGGATGGTGGCTAATGGCGATGCCCAGTGACACCTTGGGCAAAAATCATAATTAGGGTTCTGGCAGATTTGTAAATAAAAATAGAATTGTAAAAATAAATTGGTTGTAGTTTTTTATTTTAAATGATTTATTATTTTATAGCATAATATAAAGAGAGATTATTGTAATAGAGTTAGTTGAAGAAGAATGATAGTTCATTGTACTTGTTATAGGAGGATGAGCTACATTAGAGATAACTGTTAGATATTTAATTTAGAAGATTGTTGCGAGTTTTACATAATATTGAGAGAAATAGATTGACTATTAGAGTCATCTATGATTTCTCAAAAAATGCATCTACCAAAATACTCTAGATAAAAATATTCAAAACTCTTCTATACGGTAACAACAAATCATTTCCTTCTTTTATTAATAACTTGATGTTTCATTCGTATTTTTATTTTAGACTTGTTAATTTTTGATACATGACTAAATATTCATATAATTGGTAATCATGTTATATTCTTTATATTTTTTTCTCTTTTTAAAATTATTATTATAGGTAATATTTTTTTTTTTGAAAACTATTGGATATAATATTATTTAATCTTAGTCCTCATTATATTTTTATGTTATTTGTATTCATGATTGTACCATTTCAAACAATTTAATTTTAATTTTTTTTAATATTATTAATTTATATTTGTTAGATTGAGAGATTTTGAAAAAAAACTCAATTTGGGATTGATCAGATTAAATTGTAAGTTTTTTCTTCAATGATGAAATCTCCCTACATGTTTGTGTGTTTTAGGTTTGTTATTTGTGTTTTCTTAACGTAGTTATTTATCATTGATTAATTTGAAAATATTTTATCTTAATTTTATGAATATTTTGATCTTAGAATATGAGATATGTTAGTTAGAAATATTTATCAGATCTTCAATATTAGTCTGATTTAAATAGAGGCTCATATAATTTGATATATTTAGATATTTGGGAACCTAGTAGAAATGAAATTAGAGAGAAATTTAGATATATGATTATTTTTATTGATGATTATTCAAGATATATATATATATTGACATTACACATATTCATGGATGCAAATGGATATATATATATATATATATATCAATATTATAAAAATATATAAAAAAAGAAAATTTTATTTATATGTAAACAATAAACTGCATTGTAGGTGTTATTTAGAGGTGTCAAACGGGCCGGCCCAGCACGGCACGGCCCGTGGGCACGGGCGCACGGCAAGGCAGGGCAGGCGGGGCGGGGCAGGTCGGGTCTGTTTGGACCCGACCCGCGGTCTTTTTACCGGGGGCGGGGCCCGGTTGGGTCACGAGTCACGACTCAGTGAGTCGTGACCGTGAGTCGTGACTCGTGAGTCGCGACTCACGACGCAGGCACGCGTGCCAAGGCACGGCACGGCACGTGCTTTGTTCGCCCGGGCACGGCACGGGCCCAGGCACGTTTTTTGATCGTGCCGGGCCGGCCCAGGCACGGCCGAACCGTGCCGTGCCTCGTGCTGGGCCGGGCCGGCCCGGCCCGTTTGACACCTCTAGTGTTATTAATATAATAATGAAATATAATAAAAAAACATGAAAAAAATATACTCAGGTCTGAAAATATAATTCTAAAGTAAAAAAATTTTAAAGAAATACACACTAGTCCAATATCACTCGTTACTCTATTTGGTTTGAATCATGATATCTCATAGTCTCATTGTGGGTGTTATTATATTTGTGTGTCATTATTTATTTGCAACTTTTTTATTTTATTTTGAAGATTTATTTATGTTTTTTTTTTAATTTTTTGATTATGATAGAATTTCAATAAAAGTAAATTTTAATGCTACACTAGATAATCTAGGAGTTAATATATCACTTGTGATATTTTTATAGAACATGAAAAGTGGATTCTTATAATTTTAACAATCTCAAATTATTTAAATTGTCATTTTTGGATAAAATTGAATAATAATTGCATATTGACAACTTGCTCTTATTCGATAAACTTCTTTATTGTTTATCCTTAGGTAATTGAATTGAAATATTAGATATTAATTATTTCATTGTCATCATGACTTATTTAAATATCAGATATTATGATGACTACTATTCTTTGTGTTCTAAGGTCTTTAATTATTATTTATTTTTTTATTTTATAATTTTTTATTATATTATTTTTACTAGTCATCATAGTGATCCTATGATAAGTAGATTGAATGTATATGCACATACGATAATGCTGTTTAGGATCTTTTTAAAAATTTAATTGAAGATTCTTACAAGCATTAAATATAGTCACGTATTTTTTTACAAATTCATATTAGTAAATAAAATGAGTAAATTGAATCTAAAATTAATTCTTATTCAAAGACTTTATCACTCATATTCAATTGGATTTGTTTGAGATTTTATCTATCATATTTCATATTTTAAGTACATTATTCTGCTTATTGTTTAAGATGTTTAGTACTATTAATACTCTTATATGTATATATATTTTAATAATAAATATATTTTCTCAATTTTTTTGATATTAATAAAATTTTTATTTTAATTATTTTTAAGCGGATATAAATGATACATATTTGTTTATTTTTAGGCTTTTGGGTGTATGTGCTTAAATCGACTTATGATTATGCGATAACTTAATCTTGGATTTTTTAATTGAATTGTTATCATCTTTAACTTGGTTTATAATATTTTTATAATAGTCACTATTTTTCATTTTTTTTTGTTTAATACTTAGAAAGTTTTGAGTATGAGAGTTATTTTAATTATATTATATACTAGAAAATAAAATAATTTCAAATAAAATAAAGTATGTACTTTGTTGATCTTCAACTTGTGTTCAACAAGTTCACAAATGTCCAACACTAATGATAATGTGTGCATGCTGATATTAATGTACAATTTATTTAAATTATAAATAAAAAAATAATACAATACTGGTTCATTATTATGGAATACAAGATAATATAATTTTTTTAGAGAAAGAGAGAATATATTAAAGTTTAAGTGTATAAAATAAAATATATGAACATCCTATTTTTAGAAAATTTTCAATATAAAAAATAATTTTTTTTTCAATTTTTTTATTATTTATTTGAACAAAAATCTAATAGTTATTCGATTTCTCTTCATGTCCATTGGACGAAATCCATAGGCTTACAAATATTATTTTTTTTTTGTTTTTTTATCAGTATTTCAAATAGTGATAGTCTATGTTGCTATTGATGACTATTAGAAGGTCTTCGTTGATAAACAATATAAAAAGATAATTTATTTTTTCAATTTTTTTTATTATTTTTTTGAATAAAAATTCAATAGTCATTGGATTTCTCTCCATGGCCATTGGACGAAATCTATTGGCTTACAAATATTATTATTATTTTTTGTTTTTTATCAATATTTCAAATAGTGATAGTCGATGTTGCTATTGGTGACTGGTAGAAGGTCCTCGTTGATAAATAATTAGCTGCAATTTTAAATGGGACATGTGAATGCATGCATCCCATTTAAAAAAATATTAAAAAAAAGCATGTGCATTCACTTGTCCCTTTTTTTAACATGCCAACATTGTAAGCATGTGATTGATATGTGTCATGCTTGTTTTTGCTTGTCTTGTCATATCTATCTGGCCATGCCATGGTGTTCACGTGGGCCATCCCTTATGGTACCAACCCTCTACTAACCATTCCATTAGCCAACATGAGGCATGTTTAGATATGACTCTGGGCTGTTGTGTCTTGGGGCTGGGCTCGAGTTACTTGGTCCAATTGACACATCTAGTGTGAATGTTATTTTTTTTGACTATAATTTATTTTGACTAGCTATATTACTTGTAAATTTTATTATGACTATTTTCACTATTAATTAGTTGAAAGAGTTATTAGTAGTTATATTTGAGTATATTGGTATTCAATATGATGTTACTCATGAAATTATCATACCTACTAGAAATTATAGGTTGTGTTGATTATGAAGAAAGTGAGATGTTCTAGGTAGGGAAAACTCATTTTGTCCCAATGTTGTAGTTAGAGGTGTCAGATGGGCCGAGCGGCCTGGGCCCAGCATGAGGCACGACCTGATTCGGCCGTGCTTTGCTCAGCACGGCATTGAAATGACCCATGCCAGGCCTGCTCACGGCAAGACATATGTCGTGCCATGCCTAGGCCAACCGGGCCATGTGCTGGGCCAGGCACGATCCGACACAATGACACTTGGGCACGGTATCTTGGCACGTGCTAAGATATGCCCTGACTCTGCCTCATGCCCTCGACTAGGGCCCAAGGCCCGACGGATCCAAAATTTTCCTTGGGCTCAAACCTGATCTGCTATCTTTTTTTGCACCTCCCAAACTCGAGTTTGAGGCCCAAGCCCTCTACTACATGGCTTCATTCCAAAAGTCGAAGCTTCTGGAATTAACCGTTTGGGTCAGTTCGACGGTCAAATCGACCCTAAAAAAAATTAAATCTAAGCCATTGAATTTTGCCTCCAATGACTATCGGTAGAATCTGATAGCTTTATGGATTTTGCCTGTTTATTAATTATAAAAAATATAAAAAAATAAAAAAAAATATAAAAAATATTTTTTTCTTAATTTATAAAATTTTCTCATCGTTTTAAGATTTATGTTTTCAAAATATAAATCTCTTGCTCTTCTCTCTCTCTCTAATTTTTACTCACAAAATTTTGGTATTTTGCATTTTGGGACTAAGCTTTGGTGTTGATTGTGGTGTGCGTGTGGTACGGACATAAAAAAGTTAAAGTTTACTCATTACGGTTTATCAATATTTTTATTTATTTATTAATTTTTAAGTTTTAAAATTTTAATATAAAAATAAAATCTCCTACTTCTTATCTCTAGTCTAGTCTCTTTCTCTTTAGTCTAAAAAAAATAAAAAAATGATAATATTAATTTTAATAATGAAAATAAAATTAATTATAATTTATTTAACGTAAGTCGCATGGAAAGGTTCGAGGCTATCGACATTTTTTGTTTCTTCGGTCGGCTTGATCCAAACATCAAAAAAATAAAAAATTAGAAAAATTTCTGTAGTTCAGATTCACTTTAATATAATAAAATAAAAAAAATATTAGGAGTGCTGAAGAAGAATCGACACAGTGCAAATATAGTAAAAATTTTTAACAAAAGCTCATGTGAGATTGAGCACCTTGAGAGATATGCCGAACTATGCACCAAAAAATATGGTGCTTTAGATCCTAGGCAAACCCAATTCAGTGGTGAGATTTTTGAGGTTGGATTCAGTTCAGTCTCAAAGTTTATTCCCTTCATATACCACAACGTGTTGAGGAGGGAAGATATGACCAAACTGATCACTACGCTGTCTTCCGATTAGATTTTTGAAGGATCAAAGGTTAGTCAATAATATACAGACATATTTTTATTTTGCATATCGTAGGATTCCTAGGTCTACATTCAGGAATAATATACTAAAATATTATAAGTTAAAAAAAATAAATAATAATTAATGAATTTAGGAAATATAGTGGAATAGTGTTCGTGATCTCCGATATTTGGACTAGTTACGACGATACATCTTATGCATGTCTCACCGCCTACTATGTAGATTCTAAATGAATACTAAATAAAAAAAATTTAGAATTTTCTGAGATTCTTCATTTTTATTATGTCTCGGTCATTTTTGAGTGCATAATAAAAATTTTTAGAGAATATAAAATTAAACATAAAATTTATAGTATTATTTTTGATAATATATCTGATAATGAAGCTTTACCATAGAAAACATACGTAATACACTAAAATATATTTGCACACCTCTCAAACAACATGAGTTTGATAGTCTCTGTTTGTCGGCGAATCTTAAAAAGAAAAAATTATAATCATATATAAGACACTGTTGGAATTATACTTACCTGAAATTAGAGTCATGTGTTGGATACGAACACTTAATATTCGATTATGTCAATAGTATGAGTGATGAATTTATTATTGATGACATTGACTGGGCTACAATAATTTTATTTATGAAAATTTTGAAGATTTTTTATGACATGATTAATATGTGCTGGTTAGTTTATACTCTCACGATTTGTATTGCACTAATGTGTGTATGCAATATTTGTCGCATATTTAGGAAGTATCAAGATGACTCGATACTTAGCAATATGGTTGTATAGATGATAACTAAGCACTTAAAGTACTGGTCTATCATTTGATCTCTTTATTATCTGACTGCATGCATGAATCTTTGGGTTAAAATGGAAGGATCAGATAACGCTTTGACTTATATTTTTTCGTGCATGAACTTGGAAGATCCACCTGAAGTGTTTATTCACCTAAAGTTGACATAGCTCTTTACATATTATGATACTAAGTATAGTGGTTGTAGTAGTAAGGCTTTAAGTATGGACATAGATACTATATTCAGAGATGATGACTTTTCTATTCAGTTAGTGAAGGGGAAATGATGGGGTGGATTATCAAATAGGAGCGAACTGTTTTGATACTTAGATATCAATTATTGCTCAATCATATCCCATTATGATACTAAGAATCTTGTTATATTATAATTGTGAAAATCATACGAGTCAACATTTTTATGCTATCTAAGATGACACGTGATCTACTGATTTTTCTGGTATTGAGCGTAACATTGAAGTTAACTTTTTTCTGTTGCAGTGAAAGTGATTTCTGATATGAGATCGAAATTACGTCCATATATTGTTGAGACTTTAGCATGTTTGAAAGATTGAGAAGATTAAAGCTTGAGCCCTCATGATCGTGTTGGGACTGCAACAAAAGCAGATGAATTGATTGCTAATAATGATCAATGTGATATTGTTATTGATGATGATATAATGATTGATTACGTTGATGGTTGACGATTGAGACACTGATGTCTGATATTTAATTTTGATTTACTTATTTATATTGTATTCGTGTTTGTTTATTTTTTGTTTGTGATATTATTTTGAGTTTGTGCCTTTGTTGATTGATGCTTGAAACTTAAATATTTATTTTTTGTGAATTTTTATTTTGTATTGATTTTTAATTTGTATTTTTTTAAATTTTAATATTGTATTAATTCACATACCTATGTTGATACATATTTAGTTTTAAAATTTAAGTTATTTATTATAATACATATACTTAATGATTTATTAAATTTAATAAAATAAAAATTTAAAAATTAATTATCTATTTATAGTCAACAATTAACTTTAACTATTAATATTATCTAATTACTAAAAATAATAATAATAACTTTTAAAGTATTAAAAATATATACAAATTAACTATTCTTAATAAAAAAATTAAAATATATTAAAAATTAAAACAGGCCCGTATGGGCCTGACTCGCCATGGTTTCATCACTTACCATTCATGGCCCGACAAGTGATGAAATAATTTGAGTCTATCTATCCCGAGCAGTCTAAGATAAAACAAGATTTATTGATTCATCTGGTGTCGAGCATAATATCATAGTTTATTTTTTTGTTATAATCAATATTATTTTGGATATGATATTAAAATTTTAGTCAGATATTATTGAGGTACTAGCATACATGAAAAATTGAGAGGATTTGAGATTGAGTATCCAAGATCGTGATGAAATAAGAATCAAAGAGTTGATGACAAATGATGATTCGTATGTCTTTGAGAATATTGTGCCAATCGCTAAGATGCTTACGAGATGATGTTCAGTTGCATACTTACATTGATTGGTATTGAAATTGAGCTTGTATGTTGCATAATTATGATTGATAATTTTTATTTTATGTTGTTATGATGTTATGTTTTTTTTTTTAGATTTGATTGGATGATGATTGATGGATATATTTTTTTGATATTTTGATTATGAAACTTTATCATTTGTATTAATAAATTTATTTTTTTAATAATTTATGTGAAATAAATAAATAATGTAATATCTTAACTTATAATGAGTAATTTTAAATTATTTTAAAAAATTTTAAAATCATTAAACCCAACTAATGATCGGTCGACCAGGCTAGAAGCTTTCAAGCATGATATGGCTCGGCCCGATACGACCCAACATGACTAGGCACCACTTGACTAAACCTGCCTAGACTCTAGCTGGTCGTTCCGTGCACGGCATGGCCTGTTGCCTGATTTGGCCACAAAAAATAGGCTGTGCCAGCACGACATGACCCGATGACACCTTTAATATATATATATATATAGTATTACATTTTATTTTGAAACTTTTAGAATTTTTATTTTAGTAATTTCAAAATAAATTCATATTAAAGATGTTCTTTTATTGATTCTACGTTTTTTAGGTGTCTGGATTGAGGGTGATATATGATTATGAGATAATTTAATCTTGGATCTTTTGGTTGAATTGTTATTATCTAAATAATTATTTAATTTATTTTAATAACAATAATTATTTTTTAATTTTTAATTTTTAGAGATTTTTTAGTGGGAAAGAGATTTATTTATTTTATAAATTATTTAGTAAAGAAATAATTGTGCAAATAGAAAATATTATCTTGTAAAAATTCAGATTTGAATTCGAAGTTGATCAATTGTAAGTATGCAACTATAACTTATTTTTTGTGGATCGTTCATGCATAATATGTAACTCGTTAGTAATAATGTATTTGATTTTATAATGTTTAAATAAAAATTTTAAAAAAATACATAATATTGTAGTTTCTAGTTTATGTGAATCAAAATTTTAAAAAGTGAAAGCATAAGGTGAAGTGTTTTTGTATTTGTGAGACGAGGTATAAGTCTTGAGACGTTAAGGCGTAAATTTTTAGAGCATCACAATTTATAATTAATTTATATTTAAAAATTTATAAAATAAAATAATATAAATAAAAATATGAAAAATAAGTTTTAAAAAATGTTTTAAAGACGCGCATTGATTATAAATATAATTAATAAATATTTTATAATATATTAAAAATAAAATAAAATCGTAGACTACTTTAATAAATTTTTTTAATATATTAAATTTTAATAAATTTAAAATAATTTTATCATTATTAAATTAAAAATTTAAATTTATTTTTTTATTAATAAATAGTATGAAATACTATTTATTAATGAAATTTAAGATGAGTCTCATTTTTCTTGCCTTTGCCCCTCTCTTCTCTCCCATCTCCCCTCTTTCCTCTCCCCTACCTTGCCCTTTGCCCCTGCTCCATGGAAAGCTCGATGGAGCTTCATGGAGGTCCTCGTTGGAGCTTGTGGAGCTCCATCGTGCTACACGAAGGAGCTCGTGGAGCTTCGTCGAGCTCCACATTGGGCCTCCGTCGAGCTCCACATTGGACCTCCGTCGAGCTCTACATTGGGCCTCCGTCGAGCTCCACATTGGGCCTCCGCCGAGCTCCACATTGGGCCTCCGCCGAGCTCCACATTGGGCCTCCGCCGAGCTCCACATTGGGCCTCCGCCGAGCTCCACATTGGGCCTCCGCCGAGCTCCACATTGGGCCTCCGCCGAGCTCCACATTGGGCCTCCGCCGAGCTCCACATTGGGCCTCCGCCGAGCTCCACATTGGGCCTCCGTCAAGCTCTACGACTTTTTTTAATGTCTTGAGCTGTTTTACGAACGTCTCGTGTTGAGGCATGCGTCAAGGCTCGTGTTAAAAATGCTTTTAAAAATATTGGTGAAAATTAGAAACAGAAAAATGACAATTTGAATATAAAAAATTTTAAATATTATTTATTTATTTTGATAATTTTTTAAAATTTAACATATTAATTTTTTTTTATTTTTTTGTGGGCGGAAACCTAGTGGACGTTGGATTTTTGTCTAGATTGTTTGAAAAAAAATCCAACGGTTGAGATTAATATATTTTTTATTTTTTTTAGTTTTGATGGGAACACCTAATACGTGAACTCTCATAATAATTTTTTCTTATTATATATTATTATTTGATGTATGAATTTGTTAGAGTGGTATTGTATTTGTATTTTTTGTGTGATATTGTTTTAACACTTCCTATGTAATATGTTGAAGAAATATTAGAAAGGATTCATGATTTACATATAATTTGCCTATTTTTTAAAAGGGTACTTAAATCCTAAAAATATACATTTTGCAAAATTAATTCTCGTGTATGGTAGCATCATTTGGGCATATATACTTGTAGGTATAAATATTTGTTACCTTTCTATCCTTACTTGACTGGACATGATGTTGCACAGTTTTATTTATGTTTTTAATTTTTTTTATCATTTTCATTAAAATACATTTTTAATATTATAGGAATTAGTTATATAAATTTGGTTATTCATGTAATATACATTTATTTTAAATTTTCATAAAATTTAATTCAATTTTTTTTGTCTTTTGTTAAGTTTCTAATGTAGTATTTTTTTTTTTTTTTGCAATTTTAATTAATTTATGTATTTATTTATTGATCTTGAAGGGATTGTCTCAAAATAATTTATTTTTTAAAAAGAAATTGATGCTTTGAGGTTAATGTCTCAAAAGAAAAAGTTGGCTTATCAATGTAAATGTATTTTGATTTTATTTTTTTTAACAATTGCTTTTTATTTTTTGGAAATCTTAGTTTTTTGTTTTTGAAAAAATGTAAATAGAATGAAAATAAATATAATAGTAAAATAATTACAAATTAAAACTCAAATTATGACAAACAAAATAATCATTTTTTTTGGTATTTACTCAGGAAGCTAAGTGTACAAATTATTAGAAGTAGCAATACATTTATAAATATCAATCTTTAAGATAGTTCTTGTCATGAGCAAAAAATTTATTAGAAATGAGCTTGTGTGGATAATGAGGTTGTCTCAACCCTAGGGATAATTTATTATTTTCATCATTGCAACACATTTTTGATATATTTATGATAACTTATGAAATTTTAATTTTTCAAATTGTTGAGATTTAGGTTAGTTCGTTAGCCTATTTTTGTTTTCTTGTTTATATTATACAGGAGCATCTGACTTATGGGTTGCCTCAATTATAATATATAATATATACATGTTTATTTTTTTATTTTTTGAAATAAAAGAAAAATAATTTTTTGTCATTTATTTTGTTTTCTTTTTCTCTCTCTCTCTCTCTTTTTGCTTCTCTCTCTCCTTTGGTTGAATCCTAAAATTCTCAAAATTAACATAGTATTAGAGTAATTGAGGCAATTGGAGTGTGATTCACGGTGACATTCATGGTGGCACACCTTATTCCAATGTCAATGATCATGTGTCCAATGTTTGGCATCGATAATGTGGTACCCTGTACCATGGAGATAAATATAAGTTTTTCATTTGTCTTTGTTGTTGAGTTGATAGTAATCGTCAGACATGTTATGGTGATTTTGTGGTAGTTCAGTAAGTTTACAACATTTTTGATGTCAATTATGGTGCGTATCATGTGGTTGTGTTGGTACAACATTGGTACAATATCATGGTTCATGTAGTTGGTGCATGTGTGTGGTGCAAAAATTGTCATAAACTCTTATTGTGATGTAACAAAATTGAAGATTTGTGTATGCATATTATAACTCAGTGAAAACTAGTTTGTGTGAATGTATATTATTTCATATGAAAACATTAGTTTGAGTCATTGTTGTATTTGTGTAGTAGGATAGTGATCCTGCATATTTTGTGTCTCTCGTTGATTGAGATGATCATAATTAATTTGTCTTTGTGATCATTGTGGACAACTCAATAAAAAGTTAAGGGTGAATATATATTTATTATGTTCTACTTCGGAAAATATTTGGTTCTTAGGCAAAAGATAAGGGGAATTGTGTTTTAGTATACTCCCCACATAAATAATTGAAAAAACAAAACCTAAAAATTATGATAAAAAATGCACCAGCTCTTAACAAATTGAATTTTGGTGTACTCCTAACTAACATGTAAACCTAAATTGAATTTTGTTTTAGTACTCCTAACATATAAACCTAAAAATACACTAACATATAAACATAAAAACCTCGCCTCTCTCCAATCGCCCTCGAACCTCGCCCTCGCCCCTCTTCTTTCGCCCTCAACCCTTGCCCCTCTCCAAGGAACTCGTTGAGCTCCATCGGAGGAGCTTGCTGGAGCTCCAACTGCTCCTTTGATGGAGCTCCTTGAAGCTCCTCGGTGGAGCTCGTGGAGCTCCAGCGAGCTCCACGATGAAGCTCTAGCGTGCTCCCTGGAGCTCAACGGTGGAGCATGTGAGCTCCATTGAGCTCCTCCGATGGAGCTCCACGAGTTCTTTGTGAGGGACGAGAGAGAAGGGAGAGGGGTGTGAAGAGAGGGAGGGTGAGGGATGTGTTTCACTAGGGAGAGGCGAGGGAAGTGGGGGAGTTAAAAATAATTAAGGGTAATTTAGGACTAATATGTTTGAGTGCATTAAAATTCAATTTGTTAAGAATTTGGTGTATTTTTTTTCAAATATTAATTTTTAGATTTTTTTTATTCTTTTGTAGAAAGTGCACCAAAATACAATTCCCCCCAAAATATATCCGAGATATTTGTTGAGTGAGTCATCTCTATCTAAGTCAGATTAATGGGTGGTGATCGATGCACAATTACTAGTGTATTGATGTTAGTCGATTGACCTCAATATGTTCTATATGTTAGGTTTTTGTGACACATGATATAAAATGAGACAATTATGTTCATATATTTATTTGGGGTTATTTTACCTGTATGATAGTACTACTCACTTATTGACATGCATATTGATTGATTATGATGAGATGACTCATTATATTACTTGGACTCAATTGTATGAGATATTAATGAGATCGTGCTTATCTTAACAGAATTAATTTTCATGAGGAATTTGCATGATTAGATTTATGATATTTTATACTCCTTGGCAATAAGATACAATTAGTTTTCTTAGAAAATTTTTAGATTGATTAATGTCAACTACACTCATATCGAGTAGAGTTGGATGATGAATCAAACGTTATGGTGATTTAACTATATGATAGTGAGATGTCAACTACATGAAAAAATATTCAAGGATGCTTCAAGACAAAAAATTAGTAGTGACTCATTCTTTCTGTGAAATCTTATGACATATTCATGAGAGGTATGTGACGTGGTTTCCTAAGTTATGAAAGTTATTTCAATATTTAGAGGCTATGCAATAAATAACCGAATCAACTCAGATGAGATCTTACACATGTATATCTATGGTATTGTTACACATTTCTAGACTCGTTTCCTTGAACACTATTTTTTTTGGCCGATACACTCAAATGTATATATGGTCCTTCCTTCTCACCGTCTCACCTTGAACTTAAAGATCAAAGATTTAGATTTTAATACTTTTGCCACAATTTACTAATATTTATATTGACACTGGGCATCAATGTTGATTGAAAATCTTGCCACCTGAGAAAGTGACAAGATTCCGTCCCTTAATAGTACATTCCATGATAGGCAAAACAAAAAGACATTTTTTGAATAAATTTTTTAAATTATTATTACCCTTTAGATCATCAAAATATTTAGATAAATTTTAGATATAGGAATCAAATAATTAATGTTCAATTAGGTGATTAATATCATCCAAAATTATGTGAATAGAGTTGTAGCTATTAAAGTGAGGAGGAATACATGTATTAATCGAGTAGTTTCTACCAAAATGATCAACAATGGGTAAGTTGTAAAAAGAAGATATCACTGAAAATATTTTATATTAATTTTTTTTATTTTATTGTAAAATATTAGATGATTTATCATATATTTTATGCTGATATTTTTACATATAATGAAATAATTGAATTGAAGAAATAATATTAAGTTGAGATAATTAAGATATTTCTACTACATAAAAATATTTCTATATAATATTGAATAGAAGTGATATCAAATGTTGATTCTCTAATCAATCTAATATTTTTTTTATTCTTTCATATCTTATTTAATATCAATTATTATATCAAGAATACAAACTTTCTCATCTTGTACTAAGTATTTTTGAATATACTAGTTTTACTTAAAATTTCTCTTAAAGATGAAATTATATAATCACATGTACTATCAAGTATGTCTTTATTAAGTATTCTAGTATTCAGAAGGATTACATGTGATCTTTGAGGATAATAATCATTATGAGTATGAATGTAGTGATCTTGGAGGATAAGTCTTTCAAAGACTTGATTCAAGAGAACATACATTTGAATAATGTATTGATAAAATCATTTTCTAATTTAGCTATTACTCTTCACATTGTAACAATTGATCATGCTTTTGTACCTGAAATTACTAGCGTACATAGTTTTTAAGAGAATGATGATATTTTTTTTCTTGGCATTTGAGAGACTTCTTTTGGAGTTGTGTCGGGGATACAGGACAAAACAACTCGAAGTGAAATGTTCTAGTGACTGTTATCAAAATTATATGATTTACGATTCGATTTATGATTTAGGGGGTAAACGATTTGATTTTTTAAAAAATTCAAAAATATGTATAAATCAAAAATTGAATTGCTGAATCACGAATTGATTCACACGAAATGATTTAATACCAATTATCAAAGGACCAATATCCTCAAAAAGTTATAAAAATAAAAATTATCAACTGTAAAAATTAATTAATATGGAAAAAAATTATTTCAATCTTTGGTATTATAAATTTAACATGAAAAAATAATAAAATACCAAAAAAGTTACAAAAAAATCAAAATACCAAAAAAATTTTTAACTGTAGTAAATATGAATTAATTAACGTAGAAAAAAATTACAAAAAAATTGATTCATGATTTAATTCGATTATTAATTCTCGATTCACTGACTAAATGTTCTGATTCTTGATTTGAATTTTGATTTAATAACTATGGTTCTAGTTACACCATATCTTTCTTTTTGGAATTGAGCCGCATTCACAGGAGTGATAGAACAATGTGTCAGAGTGAGTTCAATTTTAGAATACAAGTGAACTTTTCCCTAATAAAAGGATCATATAGGAGTTATTAATTATCCTTTTCCATCCTTAAGGTTGGAATTGCATGTCCCGCAAACTATCTTTTTTTTTCGATCTTTCTTTTGAGCTAGGCTGGTACTTTGCACTACATGGTACTTGAGTCTTTTCATGAAGGAAATATAAATATTGTGAGATTTGATGATCCTAATCTAAAAGTTTATAATAAAAAGATATGTCACCAATCATCTATAGTCGAGTATTTTATCATATTAGTTGATATAATTTATAATAGTGATTTGAATATTTTGATCGTTCTACAAAAAGAACTAAATATGTTTTTTAACTAGTATCTATTATCACATATATGCTCTAACTTTTAATTTAATATGATATATTTTAGTTATTTGTCAATTTGTTCTTGAGGTACTTAATCATATAAGATATTGATAAATTATGTTAGATGAATTGATTGTTATTACTTTCAATTATATATTAGATTTGATTATACAGATTTTTGGTATGCTTATATTGGCATGCATGTGGATATACATGATGAAGACTGACTTGAAGGGATGGTTAATTAGTTCTAGAGCAAGTTTGTAGTTTGAAGATTTATATAAATTTATGATATTTATTATTTGAGATTACTTTAGCTATGTAGTCAAAATGATTATTATTAGGATACTTTCTATTACTGCTAGACACATATGAATTGCATATAAATTGAATGTAAAGAATATATTTTATTATGATAATTTTGAAGAAGAGATATTTTTGTAGTGACCACAAAGTTTTACTATCTCGAGGAAGAATGGACTTGAAGGGATAATCGATTGATTCAAGGGTAGGCTAATAGTTAGGGTATTTATACAAACTTATAATGTAAATTTTTGATATATCGTTATTTATTTTGCCAAGATGATTACTATTAGATTGTTATTCTCTATTGTTGTTTCTCACAAGTTGACTATATATCAATTAGGTGTGAGAATATTTTTTTCATGGTGATCTCAAAGAAGATATGTTTTATTAGTGACCACTAGGTTTTCTTATTCCGAGGAGCACATGCATGTGTGTAGACTACAAACATCTTTTCATGATTTGAGATATTCTCTTAGAATGTTATTTAGTAGGTTTTTTTTTTAGTGAACGTCATTTTTGGACTTAAGAGATTTATGGTAGTTTGTTCTTATTTTTATTAATGCAAATCAATAAGATGATATATGTTGTTAATAATATTTGTTTTATTAAATGTAAGTTAATTATATCTCAATATAAGTTTTACAAATTATATCTCAAAGAATGATATGATTATAAAAGATGATCAGTTAATTATATCTTAATATAAGTTTTACAAATTGAATTTTAGATGCAAGATTAGAAATGTCTTAGAGATATTTTTTAGGCATTAATGTTAAATAATTAAGATGTAAGGTTTTTTTTTTACATAGAATATATGCTTTAATTTTTTTTGTTTGATCTTAATATAATGAGATATGTACCATTTTGTCACCACTTGATTCAAGGGTTTACATATTCATATGTATTAACTTTTTAGTACATGTGATATCTGTTATTTATATTGCTTTTATACTTAGTTTTTTCTAATTTTTTTTGGATTTACTTGCATGGATGTAACCCATAGGATTCTTATTTATAGGTCATTATTTTTATTGTTTAATCTTTTCAAAATTTTGTCATCATTTGCCAGTAACTATTTTGTTCTTATTTCAATACGATCTCGATCATAAATGCTCAATCTCAAATCTTTTTAATCTTTCATGCATGCTAGTGCCTCAATGATATGTGGGCACAGTCTTGATCTTTTATTCGAAATCATATTGACTACAACAGAAAAAGTAGACTTCGATACTATACTCGATACTGAATGAGTCAATTGATCCTATGTCATCTTAGACAGTACGAGATATGTGAACTCATATGATTTTCACTATTATAAAAAATCTTATTCTTCTTATTGGTATGTTATAAAATTGAGTAATAATTGGTATATAAGTACTGAGACAGTTCACTCCTATTCGATAGTTTACCCCATTATTTTTTCTTTGCTAACTGAATGGAGGAGTCATCATTTTAGAATTAAGTATTAATGTTTGTGCTCAGAGCCTGCCTATTAATACCATTATGCCTAGTATCGTAATATATAAATAACTTAGTTAATTTTTTGTGAATGAATCCTTCAAGTTGATGTTTCTGGTTTATGCACAAGAATATGCATGTCAAAATGTTCGTTACCCTTTCTATCTTAGCCCTAATATTCATGCAAACATTAGACAATAAAGAGATGAAATAGTCTACCAGTACTTTAAATATTTGATTTTTATCTCAAGAACTATATTACTAAATATTGGATCATCTCTAAATTTTTTAAAGATGCTACTAATATTGCATATGTAACTGAGTTCAATACAAGCTGTGAGAATATAAACTGAGTAACATATGTTCATCGTGTCATAAAAAATTTTTAAGAATTTCATAAATAAATTTCATGTATCCCAATCAGTGTCATCAATAATAAATTCGTCACTCTTACTATTAACGTAGTCGGATATCATATGTTCGTATATAATATATGACTTCAACTTCAAGTATATGTAATTTTAATAGTGTCTCATTTTCATTTGAATTTTTTTTAAACTCGTAGACAAATAGAGACTACTAAATTTTTATTATTTGCTAATCATTCATAAATATTTTAGTGAGTTATATATTTTTATTGAAGTAGAGGAAATAATTTTTATCCTCGCTTATACTATGTAGTTAATTATTAGATGTGTTATTGAATATGATATTATATATTTTATTTTGAATATTATATTCTCTAAATATTCTTATTTTATACTAATATATGATCGGATCATTATGAGGAACAAGAATCTTTGTAAATCTTATTATCTTTTTATGATCGGATAGTGAGACATCCTTATGATGCATCATCACTTATAGTTTAGATATCATACATCATGATTACGTTACTATATTTCATAAATTTATTAGTTATTATTTATTGATCTAATTTATAATATTTTAGTATGTCATTCTTAAATATTGACCTAATAATCATATGATATATTGACTGTAAATATGTCTTTATGATAATAACTACAATTAGATCATCTAAAATTATAATCGAAAAATTCATCATGGTGATCAATTTTGTCATATATTTTCTTTATAACTCATTGTATTATATGAAATGGGTTAACATTGAAGCTGAACTGTATCTAACCTCAAAGACCCCATCATTCAGTTGAGTTTGTCTATGATTTAATACATCATATTTTTTGGTGTATTATTTGACATGCTTTTTTAGGTGTTCAATCTTATATCTACGTGTATATGTTAATATTTTTTTATAATATTTGTATTATGTCTATTCTTCATTATACACTCATAATATTTGTATTTTATATAATATTAAAGTAAGTCTAAATTATAATTTTTTTTCTAGTTATTTAATTTTTAGATGTTTGAGTCGAGATAATAGGAAAAAATAAGGTTTCAAGGGTCTCAGATTTTTTCATAGGGTTTTTGTTATCATTATTAAAATTATAAATACTTATATTAATGTTAATCTCATTTTTGTCATTAAATTTATTATTTATAATTTTAAATATTTATTAGTTCATTAAATATATTCTAAATTCTATTTTTTAAATTAAATAATATTTGATATGAAATTATTAATAAAAATTAAAATTTAAAAACTAAATAAAATTTAAAAATAATATCCGTTTTGTCGCTTATGAAATGCTAATTTATGAAGTTGATGTCTGATATCTGATATCAGCAGCCTACACCCGAGTCCTTAAAGCTGAATGTCGGAATAAGAGAGGATCGATGATAGAGATTAGACTTAGAGTTAGAGGTAGAGATTAGAGAGAAAGAGAGAGTGTGTGAGGTGTGAGATTGAGAAGCAAGAGAGGATATATATAAATATTATAAAGATTTAAAAAAGATTATTTTTTGATTTTTTTAAATTTTATATTAATTTTTTAGGAAATAAACTCGATGATCATCAAAATTTCTATCTTAGCCATTGTGGATGCAGCTGCATCCAATGGCTGGATGTATCTCGGTTTAAACTTTTTTTAACTATTATGTCAGTTTGATTTAATGACCCCAGAAGGATTTGGAATCAAGCGAGGGCCGAAGCACGAGCGCAACCTCGATGGGTCTCACATCACGAGATCTTGGGTAGTTGAGCTCAGTCCAATCGGACCACACCCAAAAATCAACCTGAGTTTTGGGGTATTGTGCTGGGTCGTGTTATTGGATCGTGCCTTTGGGATAGGTAGCTGAGTTGTGCCCGACCCAACATGGGGCATGACACCCCCTAGCATTGCACGACATGAGCCGTGCCTTGAGTCGGCATGCACGGGCCCAAGCAACATTCTGGATTGTGTCGGGCCGTGCCTCGTGCCTTCCTTGGGCGGCCCAGCCCATTTGACACATTTATCTTGGAGTTCTCATATAGTCTATCCACCATGAAAAGAATTCTCTCTAAGCTGGTATCAGTTTTATTTTTATTTTTTAGATATTATTAGTTATTTTATTTATATACATATTGTATACTCTTGAATTATTGATACAAGCGTTGATACTCATATTATTGATAATTATATTTATTTAGTAATTTTTTTTTATTGTAAAAGTATTATTATACTAAATAATAAATATTTAAAAGTCATTAGATATGATAATATCTAGTTTGAATATTTATTTTTTTATGTATTATTTTTTTAATTATCTTATTAATTTATATTTTTATATATTTTTTTGATATTTATTCGTAAGATTGTGAAATTTTAAGAAAAATTTATATGAGATTAAGCAAGGTGGATCGTATGATATTTTTTCAATGATAATATTTTTGTTTAAAAGTTGTGTGTTAGCTATATTTATTATGCATTCTCAGCTTGGTCATTTATCAATGACAAAGTTAAGATTATTTTATTATAGTTTTAAAATTATTTTGATCCTAAAGTATGATACAAGTTACTTAGAAAATTTATCAGATATATGAAGATCTAATAGAAATGTGATCAAAGAAGAATTTATATTTTTAATTATTTTTATTGATAAATACTCAAAATGTACATAGATGTATCTCTTTTGAGATTATAATAGTAATTTTTTTTATTTTTTAGTTTTTACATAAATATATTAAAATAAAGAAATGATAATGAAATTGAAAATATATTTGTTCAATTTAATATTTATTATATGTATCATGAGATTATATGCTAGCTATTTTATATTGACACACACTTACAATAAAATTGTTGAAATAAACAAGATATATTTTATTGAGATAACTCAGATGATCCTACTTAGAAAAAATCTTATGAAATATTTTTTAGGAAGATATGATTTTATTCATAATTTATCTTTTCAACCAAATATATTTTTTTGTTATTTTTCAATTTATACACTTTCATATTTTATATCTTGGTGATAAGTTATTTAGCTTCTTTCTTAGTATTTTTAGATATAATTGTTCTGTCTTTGATTGATTTTCAAGATGGGAAAATTTACATATAGGGTTTTGAGATCTAGTTTCCTTAATACTTGAATATTCAAACTTGATATAAGTATTTTTTACTAAAGACTAGTTGTATTTTAGTGAGTATAAGAGTTGTCTTTTTAACTAGACTTATTTTATACTGACACGATGATGTTGATTCTTGAGATAATACTATTTTATGGATCTTAAAATTTTCTTTAGGTTTGGAAGGCATAGAATTCCATGAGTTTTTACTAGTACATACTCATATTGAGTTGATAATGAGTATTGATCATTTATGACTTTGAGTCTATACTAAGAGAGAGAAACATACTTAGTATACTTAGATCGAAGATTAGCCTACTGAGGAACCAAAAGATCTTGCAATCAATATTTCTAATTTTTACCTTTTGATCTCTTTCTAAAAGAGACATACGAGTTGTGCTCAATATTTGATTTAATAGATTTTATATTACTCATTATTTTTTTTTATTTCTCTTAGTATACTAAGTATTATAATATCTCTTTCTAATTTTTTGAGATATTATCTCATTCAAGATTTTATCATATCATTATAACAAAAAAAATGTAAGTCTTCTATTTTAATGTGACTTAAAAACTAATATCATGACCTTTAGAAATTAATATCATGATCTTTGGGAACTAATATCATGATGAATACATGTTCAATTGGGAATTTATATCATCTTAAAATGAGACATTGGTTTTATAAATATGAGTGACGAAGATGATATCAATATGAATTTTTATTTTTTCTGCAATGTCTCATAGTTGAAGTATATATTTAATAGTTGGAGAATACATCAGTTAGATGTAAAAAATAATATATGATAACCTTGTGGAGATAGTGTATAGAAGTAATCACCTCGGTTTTAAGTATCACAATCATACATAGTTTGCAAATTGATGAAAATATCGTATGATCTAAGTAGTCATTGAGTGTCTAATTTGTGAGGTTTTTACAGACAATTATCTTATTTGTGTTAGATATGTTATTGATTTTTCTTTTTTTTTTGGATGAGTACTGATGATTTTATTATTACCAAACATGAGAAGTACTTCCAATCACTGTTTCAGTTAACAAATCTTGGGAGACTGATACTTTCTTAGCCTAGAGATAGTTTATTTTATGAGAGGTATTATTTTATAATATATGGGATATATATTTAATGTTTTTGTAGAGGTTGGTTTTTTGAGTTGTGGTTAGTAGATATTTTAATTAATTTATTTATTATTTTTTTCTTCTAATATTATTTTTGTGATTAATTTTATTATTTTCAAGAGATTCATAAAGAATATTAATTATTTAATTATAATCAAATCTGATATGTTATATATAGTCAATATAGTTAATTATTTTCTACATTCTTCTTGACAGATTCGTGTTAATGTAATTTTTCTTATATTGAGGCATTTGAGGAAGTATATGATAAGATTTTATCTTTTTCAAGTTGGTTGGATATTTAGATTCAAGTTGGATATTAGGATCCATCAAAATGAGGTTCATGATAAGATTTTGTATTTTCTTGGAAATAATCTTGTTTCTTAGAAAATTAAGAGGTAAATAATTATTTTGTTATTCAATATAGAGATAAAATTTAAAATGATTATGATAGTTAGTTGCAAGATATTTTGAGTATATCATCTGCTTGATGAGATCAAATATGTTTTTTTTTTTCATTATTTTTTATTGTGATAATCAAATGATATATATATATATATATTCTAATCTGGCAGTTCACTAACAAATAAATCACATAAAGGTTAATTGTTTTTTTCAATGAGAAAAGATTCACGATTCTATCATCACTATAATAATTACCTATATATTCATACAACAAAGTAGTTAGTGAATATCTTTACAAAAATCTTAAGGAAGTGTGTTGCAATGATTTTTTTATTATTTATTATTTATTATTATTTTTTGTTTTACTTTTGATGGAAATATTTGATATACTGAACATTTTAATTATTTTTGCTTAGTATAATAGAGGGTTTAATATATGAATTTTAGTGTTATTTTAATTTATATTTTTAATATTCTTGTTCTGACATTATTTTGTGATGAATAAAAATATAATTATTTTTATTCTCTTCTATTTTTCTCTTTTGTTTTTTTTTTCCTTCTCCCTCTCCCCAATAGTTGAATTCTAAAATTCCCAAAATCAACACAAATAATTTAGTTTTTCATTAATTTTTTTTTGATCTCCTCTTTTTTTTTTGTCAAACTTAATCTATGTTATCTCTTGGCTCATATATGATCATCGTGGTCCAGAAGTTAGAGTGAATATAATTTTCATCCCAACTGAATGATAGATTTAATTGACAAGATACCTTGGGGCGCTTTTCCGACATCCATGTGAATTGAACTCATGATCCTAGCGCAACATCATCCACCTTCTTTATCAAATCAACTACTTGTTAATTTTTCTTGATTTTTCATATAAATAAAATTCATATCTTTTCTTGTTAATTTTATTTAAAATTTTAGTAGTTTTTTTATGTTCATAATTAATTTGTAAAATTGTCTATCTTTTAATTTGGATCATATGATCCTTTAATGTTTAAACTACAAAAAAGATCACTAATAGTATTCGTTGCAGGTTGATTAGATTTTTTTGGGGATGCAAAAATAATAGACATACTACAAAATAATGATCTTTTCCCATTCTTAACCTCTTAATTTTTATTATCCAGGTAGTATTTCTAGGCCCAATTGGGCTAATGATAATCTACTCATACCTTTTAGAGGCATGCTTTTTTGTCCCAACAGTTGATGTAGCTTGTGATGACCGAACTCGCAATTTCTATGAAGCTGAATTTAGAATCGCTTCAATTGGAGTATTACTCGGTTGGTTAATTCTGTTTTCTATTTATTTTTTATGCTGCTCATTATTTGATTAGCAACATATGTATTCAAAAAATTTATACTATATATTTGATTCGAAAGTTGTAAAATTTTGATGGTCTGTGATGACGACATGCATATTGTTGACATGCACCTGCAATTAGCTGATCTAGTAGGGATAAGGTTTGGTTGATGACGACCACATGAATTTGTGGTTAGTGTCACTTTGCTTTTTATCGAAGTTTATTTTGTGTTATTTTAGAAAAAAAAAAATCTTTCATAAAGTAAAAATTGAGAGTCAATAATAAAATGTTGGTTTGTCATACACGTCTCTTCAAATAATTTTATGATTTTTGCACATTCTTAGTTATTTTTTGATTAGAAAATAATCATTTTTTATTTTTATCATGTAAACACACATATGCTGTCTAATAATTTTTTTCTTATATAAAATATAAGTGTTTGAAAAATCTGTCGGAAAAATCAAGATAGAAAATTATCATACCTAAGTATATTTATATTTGAAATAATTTAAAATTCTTCAAACATCTCTTTATTATGTGAACATACTTGAGAAAGGTGCTTACCAACAGTGGTATAATAATTTATTTGGTTCACTGGTTTTTGTTTCAAATGTGTTGCTCGAATTGCAGCTTCATTGAGTTTTGGTTGATTCAAGATTTGGGAAGTGAACCAATTATATGGTTCCAATCCTAGCTTGGCAAGTGCTTGGTTTCAGTTTTGTCAAGGGTCTAAACCAATCCGTGGTGTGATTTGTGATGCTCCATTTCTGGACCATTATTTCTGTTGGTTTGAGAGGGTTTTAATTGTTGACACGCATTTTCTCAATGACTTTTTGAACAATATTGATCATAATATTTTTCAGCAATGACAAGGGAGATTCACTTACTGTTTCCTACTACCATTCGGTGAGCCCAATGACTGCAGTTGGGGCAGAGGTGAATCACGTCTTCTCGTCTTCCAATAACACCATCACAGTTGGAATTGAGCATGTGCTGGATGCACTTAGTGTGGTCAAAGCACGCCTGAACAATGTTGGAAAGATGAGTGCCCTTCTTCAGCATGAGTGGCGTCCTAAATCTTTCTTCACATTTTCGTGCGAAGTGGATGCTAAGGCAATAGAGAAGAGCACCAGAGTTGGATTGGCACTGGCCCTCAAGTTGTGAAGTGAAAAAGGATGTGATATATTCACTTTTTTTTTGTTTCAATTATTGCCTCATGTTTTTATCTTTCTGAAATATTTTGGTTGCCTGTATTTTTGAAGGATTTTTTTTTTCTCCCTGATCGCAGGTTCATTAATTGGAGTATTTGAACTGTATTTGTTTCTGTTTGTTGTTTCATTTGATAAGCATGGTCATGTAAGAACATTTTTCCATGTGCATTTGGGGTTCAGTTTTGCAAGTTCTGGTCCCATGCGAGTCGTGAGAAACATTACTAGATGATTTGTTACCCAGCTGAAGATGAGCATATCCCACTTAAACCTTCCAAATTTGGAATGTGAGTGTGTACGTGCATGTGTGATTGTTTGTGTGTGCGTGTGTGTTTGTGTGTTTCTGCATGTGCTTGTATGTGTGTGTGCGTGTGTGCATGCATGAGTGTGTGCATGAGTGTGTGCGTGCATGTGTGCATGCATGTGGTGTGTGAGTGCATGTGTGTGCGTGCATGTGTGCATGTGCGTGCATGTGTGCGTGTGCCTGCGTGCATGTCTGTGCATGTTCATGCGTGCATGTGCATGTCTGTGCATGTGCGTCTGCATGTGTCATGCATGCTCGTGTGTATGCCCGCATGTGTTTTCCATATTGTTAAAAAATGTGGATCAACCTCAATGTGTTATTCCCCTTTGTTTCATTTCTCTTTTCTCATTTTGTTATCAGAGCCAAGTTCATTCATGCTTCAATGGTGTGTCAATCTTAATCCCATGCAGCATCAATCCTCAATCAGGTCATTTGATTCCAAGCCCTCAAAATCACCAAATGATCTCTTCCATGCTTGATACCAATCTAATTATTTTGACAAGCTTAAATGCTAGATGTCAAATTCACGAATGGTCTTAAAGTAGAGGTGTCAAAATTGGATGGGCTTGATGGGTTGTTCCAGGCTGGGCCAGCCCATTTTTTTGAGCCCACCTTAGCTGCCGTGCCTCGCCAGGCACAATATGCTACAGTACCATACCATGCCTAGCATGGCATGGTTCCTTGAAGGGCAGGCCCGACACAGCCGTGGCCTGAAATTCACCCAGGTTCAGGTTGGTTTGGGTCGGAATGGGTTGGGTTGGGTAGGGACTTTTTTAGGAAATTGGGGTTTTGGGCGCCATGCTACTGTCAGGCGTCGCCACGTCCTCCCCCCGTCAGGCGTCGCCACGTCATCCCCCCATCAGGCGTCGCTCGGTGCGTGGTCACGTGTTCCGTGTGCACATGACAAGTACCCTTGCCGTGCCTGGCACGGCATACGGGTTGAATACCCTTGGCATGGCACTACATGATACGTGCCTAGGGTATGCTTGGGTATGGTATTGTAGTGTGCCAAGTCAGGCACGGCTGAGCCATGCTAGGCTTCGGGCTAGGCTAGGGCCGCTCGACTCATTTGACAACTCTATCTTAAAGAATATATTGATGATTCAATCTCTTTGTCTAAATAATATCTTAATCTAGAGCATCAACACTTGAATCCCAAGCTCACAAAGTGGATATGTCACCATGGGTCACACCTCTACTCGGGTGCTCGGGATGAACTGCAAATGCAAATAGCAATCCTCTTACCCACAACATAATTTTATTACAATATATTTGTTTGGTTTGATTTTGCACATTATTTACAATCGAATTGTTATAATTCCGACGTGTTTTTTACTGATATTTGTTTGTCTATTCTCACTTTGGCTGGAATAGTAATTGAGCGTATTGGGTTATTTTCAATAATTTAGATAATTATTTTGAGAATTAATATATATTATCTGATTGAAAATATTTAGTTTCTGTGGATATAAAAATTTTAAGTTTTAATTTTAAAGAAATTAAAATTTGACAAGAAAGTAAAATTGAAGAAAGTAACCCAACAAAAAGGAATAAATTTATATTACGTGATCATATTTTTAGATTGCTTATCATAAAATTTGTAGGTTGACTAGTAAGAATGACATATTAAAATATTTTAAATTAAAAAAAATAATTAATAATTAATGAACTTTAGAAACATATTGAAGTGATTTCAATAATATTCAATATTTGAACTAATTACGGCGAAACTTCATTTGTATGTGATGATATTTTTAGACTACTTATCATAAAATTTGTAGCTTGACTAGTAGGAATGACATAATAAAATATTTTAAATACAGGTGTCAACCGGGCCGGGCCGGCCCGGCCCGGCACGAGGCACAACACGGTTCAGCCGTGCCTGGGCCGGCCCGGCACGGAAAAATTCCGTGCCCGGGCCCATGCCATGCCCTGGTTAGGCGCGTGCCGTGCCATGCCGTGCCTGGCCAGAGCTGTGCCGTGCCTAACCCGGCACTGTTCGGCATGCGGCACGGCACCCCGGCACGGGTCAGTCCCGTGCCGGGTGTCCCGTGAGCCCGACCCCAGGATGCCCCTCCCGCAAAAAAAGACCGCAGGTCGGGTCGGATTCGACCCGAGCCGTGGTCTTCCCGTATCCCGAACCGCTCGGACAGGCAAGCCCGAGCGGGCCAGGCAAGGCACGGCACGGCCCGCCGTGCCTACGGGCAGTGCCGGGCTCGGCTATTTTTAAACCGTGCCGGGCCGGCCCGTTCGACACCTCTAATTTTAAATTAAAAAAATAATTAATGAACTTTAGAAGCATATTGAAGTGATTTCAATAATATAATCAATATTTGAACTAATTACGACGAAACTTTATTTGCATGTCTCACTTCAAAATATATTGATTCTAAGTGGAAATTAATAAAAAAAAAATTTATGATTTCTTGAAATTATTCATCCTCGATGATTTTATTATATATGAATATCTGACTAGGATCATAAAGAAATATATGATTCAAAATAAAAATTTTAGTATTACATTTGATAATACTTAAAGATTTAAAATAATACTATAATTAACATATTTATCAAAACTATTATAGATGAGATCTTAAGTAAGAATGAAAACAATTTCTCACATATTAGAAAATATAAAAAATTCACTAAAATATCTAAAGATATCTAATAGACAATAAGTTTTATACTCTATGTTTGTTAGAAAGGTTAACAAGAAAAGTAATTTTAAACAATTATCATACACTTGTAATTATACATACATGATATCAAAGTCATGTTGACTACCAATCCATAATATATGACATATCAATAGTAAAATTAATGAATGTATTATTGAGAATTCAAACTAGAAGATATAAATTTCATTTTTGAAAAATTTAAAATTTTTTTATGATATAACAAACATGTGTTCATTTTTATGTACACTCACACCATGCATTATACTTGTATGCATAAACAATATTTGTAGTATCTTTAATAAGTATAAAAATATGTGTTTATTTGGGTACACTCCCACCACACCCAATAATCTCCCCATATGTTCTATTTAGGTAGATAGAGACAAGTCAATAAGATAAATTTAAATATTATTTATAGCTTTGAGTTTAGCTTTAACCACATACCTTAGGACCAATTCTTGTTCCTCGCACAAGAAATAGTTTCATAGAAATTAAATATTAAAAAAAACTCCCGACGTCTTCTTTTCCTTCCCATCCATAAAATTCTCCTTGTCAGATTGATCCTTGAGAGTAATTGAAGTTTAAGTGTAAACTTTAATATCCAACTTATATGCTCACCCTTGATGTATCCGATCCCTGAGAGTAACTAAAACAAAAGTGATACTAAAAGAGACTTCTTCAAGAATCATACTTGTCTCGAAACAAGTACTTAGGTATCCAAATCATTCACCCTCAAACTCCTCGAAGGAGGTGAAAGCAACATAGCCAAATGCTTTTTTCTATTTGTATATATCATCCTCTCACTGTTAGGTGGCTTTTGGATAGTGAGCGAGAATTGTTTTCCTATGGAAAACATAATTTCTACACAAATATACATGAGTCAATGCAGCTAGGGAATCAATGATTATATTTTCCCACAAAGGAACTTATTTGATATGAACTAACCCTAGCTTGGGTAATATATATATATATATATAATATAATTTTTCCACTCACTATATTTAGCTACATTGTGATTAATTTTCATTGATATTTTCATATTTCTACATATAACGCATACTATTCAACATACTTATAAATAGCATATCATTTGAATGTCCAATATATCTATCTTAATCAGTTAGTATCTCTTGTTTGTCTCAATAAATATTCTCGATGTCAACACCATTGATGTTTTATTGTTGCCCATCCTAACTAATTAATAATTTCTCAGCATGGACATCACAATCCAATCATGATTCAAGATGAAATATAAAGTGACTCAAATCTACTACTCACATACTCTCTTGACTAACTTTGTTGGACTGTCTAATACTACTCAATTTCTTCTAATTTTGGTTCCTTGATAATTGGATCATTTGGATTCCAAATTAAACGATTTAATATGTTCATATTCCAAGTGGAATAGTTTAATGGTCCCAACTTAATTACTGTAAGTGAATTATTTTATTCTTCTATCTTGAAGAAAATAACAAACCCAATTTGCTTTAAATATTCAGTCTTCCTAAAAATTAATTAATTTCGCTTTGATATCACTTGTTGTGGTAAAATATAATGAAACACAAATACCAAACCCAATTTCAGAATTATTTCTCAAATATATTTTGATCTTTTAATTTTTTTTTTAAAATAATCACTTAATATTTTTGATTTTCTCAAATATATTGTATGTCCTTTTAAATTTAAATTAAAACATGACAAAATTTTAATCTTTACCTAAATTAAAATTTGACTTTAGTTTTTAAATTTTTCAAAAACCAGGAAATATAAATATAATTCTGCCCAATTTAAATTTCATTAAAATTAAAAATTCAAATTTTAACATCCACAGAAAATATATATTTTCACATCGAAAATATATATCTCAATTGAAAATATTTATCTGAATTATTTTGATAATAACCCAGTATGCCCAATTACTATTCTGACTCAATTGGCAGAATAGACTAATGTTTATAAATGAAAACTATATCCAAATTATAACAATCCAATTATAATTAATGGGCAAAATCAAACTCAAAAATAAATTATAATAAAAATATATGATAAATTGGAGGATTTTTGTTGTGTTTCTAGCATGTTCATAACACCCGACCCTGCACAACCACAATACGTCTTTTAAATTAACTTTTGCTTGAACCATGCCTGAATTCCCTAGGAATAACTGCATGTACCACTGGTAAAAGAAGAAATTAGGATAGAAAAATATACAAAATCATTTTTTGAGATCAAGAGTTTTTCAAGATAAACAAAAACCCGGGCCCTTAAAAGTTTTCAAAAACAAAACCCTTTCTAAAAATTCCCACCGTCCTCTAGAAAAATCTTTCCCTTAAAAGTTTTCAAAAATAGAATCTTTTCCAAAAATTCTTTTTGTCCTCTTGAAAAAATTTTCCCTTGAATGTTTTCAAAAAACAGAATCTTTTCCAAAAACTATCTCAGTCCTAAAATTTGAATTAATTTTTTAAAATTTTCAAAAGCCAAAAACTCTAAAAATAATTTTACTCAATTGTAATTTATTTAAAATTAAAAATTTTAATGTTTGCATCCACAAAAAATATATATTTTCAATCCAAAAATATATATATCAATTCTCAAAATAACTATCTAAATTATTTTGAGAATAAACTAATATATCCAATTACTATTCTGCCCAAACTGACAGAATAGACTAATAAATATAATTAAAAATCATACCTAAAGTATAACAATCCAATTATAATGAATGTGCATTATATTGTATATGAAACATCTAGTAATATTATAATAACTTCAAATAATATAAAAATATATTTTTCTCTTTTAAAATTGTTCATGGTTTTCCATGATACTATTAATATTTTTTTTATCATGAAATCCAACATCTTGCATTGCATATATATATATATATATGAGTGATATATTACAATTAAATTGACCAACAAGCTAGTATGACATATTAGTCTACCACATATTGAGGTTTGCAAGCCAACATGATCATCCAATTTGATTGAAAAAATGGGTTGTACTAGTCCTGAATGACTTAATTGGTAGAGATATTCCTTTTCATGAATATTATGTTATTCCTTGCCAAAGCCAATGCTATTAGGAGGTTCAAATAATCAAATTATATTTTATAAATAAACACTTATAACTGAAATTGGAGGAATCACCTAAATTTTTAATAGAGTAACACTGAAAAATAATTTGCTTCAATGTTAACTCAACAACAATCTTTACTACTCGAACAAGTGATTAAATATTTGGATAAAAAGAATATAAGATTGTGTGGCAATTGATGAATCTATCAAAAATTAGTATAATTAGAAAATTAACAATATAAACAATATATTTGACAAAAAAAAAGATAGTTTGCAAAGCCATCTTATCCAAAAAAAAAGTGACAATATGGATAACCACATTTCCAGGACTGATAAAGTGTGAAACTCATGAAAAATATAATTTATCTTGTGAATTGAGTGCTAGTACATTTGGAAGATTTTGTATCTGAGAGTTTGCAATGCAATCCAAACACTTTTTTGAGCTAATCATTCAAGATAAATTCTACATAGTGTAATTGATGATGTGTTGGTACAATTGGAAGATTTGTATCTGAGAGATTTTGTGGTGTTTAGCATGACATTGATTATAAAGGTGTTGAATAATTGTTTTATCACTCTTGGGAGGTGAGAGATTTTGTGGTGTTTAGCATGACATTGATTATAAAGGTGTTGAATAATTGTTTTATCACTCTTGGGAGGTCAATCATTGATATGACAAATGAGCTTCCAATCCAATAAAATGAAGTTATGTAATTGATATTTTGATAAGTGACTTTTGAGTTCAATATTTGTTATCAATGAAAAAAGTCCACTCAACAAGAGGACTAGGATTCCAAGATGTCTTGTTGAATGGAGTCTATCGTCGTAAAGTAATATGCAATGAATTCAAATATCTTCTACATCAAATACCTTACTAAGAAGGAACAAATCAGGCTATAGGATTTAGTTCTATGTACCATGTGAACTCAATTATCTATCAAAAAGGAACTATAGAGAAAGGATGCAAAAAAAAAAAAAAAAATAAAAACAATTCTAAGCTAACTCTCATTTTCTTACCAAATAAATTAAAATATTTTTGTTTGAAAATAAGTAATTTTTAGTGTTTTTACTCTCTCATCTCACCAAGAAGATGCTTGATGATAATAATGAAAACTATAAATGCACTATCAAATGAAAATTCTCAAATCTAGAAGAATTTAATCCTTTGATTTGGAAATATCACATTTACTTGAGCAAAGAATTGAAACTAATCCAACAAGCATAAAGGAGATTAATCCCAGATACGCAATAAGTTTAGGGAGTGGAAGTGCTGACATCATTACAAGCATAGATTATTTATTTAATTTCAAATATTTCAAGTGAGTTTTACTCAAGTATTGTCAATGAAATAAGAAGTTGTGAGGTTCAGGATGAAAGAAAAGAGATCAGTGCTACAAAATTTACTATGAGCTGAAGAGTAAGTGTTGACTTTCACAAGTTAAATTTGGTGATGAGTGTGATATTGAATTGAAAAAAGTACCACTTCAATATAGAATAAAGTATAGTTCTCATCTTTAAAAATGGGATTAAAATGGTTAAGTATAAGGTGAAACTCATTTCTAAGTTACTAGACCAAATCCATGTGAAGCAAGTAAGATAAATCCATGTGAAGCTAAAGTTGTTGAATAGTGCTCTCATTGTGAGAGCTCTAAATTGACACCTCTCATTTGAAATTATGTGTGATGCAAGTGACCTTACATTGATAATTATTCTTGGTCAAAGAAAAGAAGATAAATCCTATATTATTTATAATGCAAGAATATTCAGTAATGAAGTTCAAAGGAATTACAAAACCATGAAAAAATCTACTTTTCCTCATATGTGAATTGGAGAAATTTAGAATGTTTGTGATACTTGAGGTATTTTCTTAGTAAGCAAGAAGCTAAGGCAAGGTTACTAACATGAATGCCTTTCTTAACATATATTTTTAAATAGAAAATAAAAATGGAGTTGAGAATGTGGTAGCCGACTACTTGTCAAGAATCACATCTGAATGCATTCCTTAAAGTACTATTACTCCATTTTATGCACATATGACATATAGCTAATTACTTAGTCACCTAGAATTTTTTTAAATAATTGATGGAGCAAAAAAAAAAAAATTCCTTGGTGATGATTAATCTATAGTAGTGAGAAGAACATTTATATTTTAAATATAATGTCAATCAAGTCTTTCATGTGCTCTAGAAGAGAAGTAATAAGATATTTCAACTTATTATTATATTTATGCATGTGGAGGTCATTTCATTACAATAAAGATTAGTTTGAAGGTATTGCAAGTTGGATCTTATTAGCCTCACTTATTTATAGATTCAATGCTTCGTGCAAAAGCATGTAACTAAATCCAAAGACTTGGTAAGTTTACTAGAAAAAATATAATGTCACTTAATCCTATATTGGTTATAGTAGTTTTTAATATTTGTGAGACATATTTTATGGGATATATTCGAACCTCATTTGACTATGCATATATATATATATAGTCAGTGTGGACTATATGTCCAATTAGGTTGAAGCAATACCTTACAAGTGGGATTATTATAATGTGGTGATAACATTTTTAAAAGAAAACATATTTTCATGGTTAGGAATGCCTAAGAAAATTACAAGCAATGAAAAGAAATACTTATGTAATAACAAATTTACATCTCCTCATTCAAAATATGGTACACAATCTAATGATGAAGTCGAATTAGTTAATACACAATCTAATTGGATATATTATAGCCACTCCATATAATAAGAAAATTAAACATATAATTGAAGCAATGAAGTCGAATTTACATCTCCTCATTCAATATAATAAGAAAATTATTATAGCCACTCCATATAATACACAATCTAATGATGAAGTCGAATTAGTTAATTGAAGATAAAAAAAATATCATTATGAATATTTTGATTACCAACCAAAAAGATTATTCCTTGAAGTTAGTGGATTCTTTGTGAATGTAATGAAGAATCTTCAAAATAATATTAGAGACATCTCCTTACTAGCTTGTGTAAGAAATTAAAGTATAATATGAAGTGGCCTAGATAGAGAAGAATTTATGATGCTAATGAGTAGAAAGAATTTTGAAATAATATTTATTTTAAAATAAAATGGCTAAGGATAAATTCAAATCGTAGCATGACCAACTGATTATAGAGAATGAATTCTAAAATGAGCAACAAGTTTTTCTTTATAATGTAAAACATTGAGTTTTTCTAGGGAAAATTTGAGTCTTAATAAAGTGGTCATTACTTTGTGTAGCACAATACTAAAATAGAGGTTTGGAAATAGTTGGTCTGAAGTCTTAAAAAAATGAACACTAGCTGAAACCTTGTAGGAAAACCCCCACTTAAGGAAATGAGGAGTTATCTCTCCTAGAACCACCCCATGAAGATTGATCATATTTTGATGAATGTTGTCTCATCATGGCTATTAGTTCATCCTATTTTTGTTTATTTTCTTTCAATTATTTTTAGAAAAAAAAAAGAAAAAAGGGAAAGAATAGAAAAGCAAATGAAGAAAAAACATAAAAAATGAGATGAAAAGGGGAGAAAAGAAAAAAAAAAGAGTAGAAGCATTTTTTGTTTGAATTTTCTGTGTTGAAGAATGTGATGTACAAAATGCATTATTTTTTTATTTTGAAGTTTAAATGGTGAAGCATGTGTTATTCCCCTCCATTATATTTCTCTTTGCATCACATCACCTCACAAAAAATAAAAACCCTTCACAAAAATAGACATGTTGCTTTTGCCCTAGTGAAGTTTTATCACCTTCCATCCTTTTCACCATGTCCAAAATGAAATAGCTTCTAGTCAATAGATCTCAAAAATTTGAGCCCGATATTATTTGCAATTGAGAATCTGTTGAACCAGCATCACCACCACCATTAAAATGCATATTGCATATATTACATGCACAATTCTACTTGATTGTGGAAAATGAAGAAGTGGTACAAAGTGATTACATCTTTTATCCACACAGTAGAAATCATGGAAATTTGGCCAAAATTTAACACCCACTCTTGAATTACAACAATATTCTTCTAAGTTAATAATAATGAAAACCATTTGTCAACCAGTCTATATTGACAACCACAATCTACATCAGTGGCAAACTATATTATTCTTTTATACATTGCCAAATCAACTTCTGAATGTGGCACTATTAAATAAAAAAAAACCAATAATTTCAAAATTCAAAGATGGAATCACATCCATTGAAGGAAACACTGATTTCCATTCAAAGAAATTCAACAAATGGAATCACCCCATCAAAGGCAACGTAGATTTTCATTCAAAAAAAATTACAGAAAGTTTTCAATGATTTCAAAAACTTCCAGATGAATGCATGAACATGTGAAGCAATGATATTATGACAAAAGTATTTTCTAAAACCCCTTTTATGATTTCTAGGGATTTCTACTACTCTTGGATTGTATTGAACATTTACTAAACGATCACTACTCATGGCATTACCTAGTTGACTTATGTTTATTTTATGAATGATAGCAAAGAAGGTAAGTTGGATAATGAACAAGTGGCTATGTAAATAATAACTTTAATGTAAGCTTTATACCATCAAGAATTCATGGAGACCTATTTGGTAGTTTCTGAATGCTGAAAAAAAGTATCTAGTGGGATTATAAATTTGAATACCATTTTAAGAATGATAATCATCTTTTTTTATGTTTTTTGCAATATGTTCATGAACATTTACCCTTGCTAGCATTTTGCTTAGTTAGAGAATATATTTTGAATACCCTCTTTTGAATAGTCAAAGGGTATTGGGTTTCCCATGCAAATCTCTTCATGATTGTTTTCCTTAATTTTGAGCAGAAAGTGCCTGTGAACATAAAACAACCAAGATCCTACCATTCTTTCTAAAATTATTATATACTTTTTTAGAGTATCATGTATTTCCATCTATGCTAGAATGTAAGAAGAAAATTCATTGCAGCAAAATCTTCAACCTTTCAAGGTTGTTGTAATACCTATCTTTGAGGAGAAAAGCTATATCATGGTGGGACCCCACTATCAACATTTATGGAGCACACTTATGTTTTCCTACCTATATTATATTTCCATCTATGCCATACTTTCTTTTGAGTGCCGAAGGATATAGAAATTATGAACTTTAAAGAAATCCCACTACTTTCCCGAGTTGAAGGATATAGAATGAATGTCGAGAAGATTTTGAAGAAGTTTATCTTTGATAATCAAGGAAGGGGATTCTTAGGCCATATTATTCACTCCTCCCTCATTACCATTTAACATTGTGCTAATGGTGTCCCAACATATGAAGATAATGATGAGTTATGCCAATGAATGTTACCTTGACATTGGGTGGTGTAAAAAGAGTACTTTAAGAAGCTAAGAAGAGGAAATTGAATTATGAAGGAGAAGAACCAATAGATAATAGGCAAGAAGTAGCAACATTTCCTGAAGCAGAATTTGAATAAAGGAAAAAATTGATAAATATTTAGAGGAAGAATCACCCCCAAAGAATGAATACCAAAAGGGGATGGCGACATGAGACTAGAAAGAAGTCCCCATCCTACTAAAGAACAAGAAAATAGGAGTTGATGACAAAAAAAATTCTATTGAAAGGAGAGCTGTAAAAATGCAAAATATCTTGGGAATAGAGCCAGAAGGGAGAGATAGACAGTGGGAAGCATATGTAATTAAATAGAAGAGGAAGGAAAATTAAAAGTGGAGCAAAATGATGCATTATAAAAAATGTATCTCAATAAAAAGGAAGAACTTTTTATGTCAACTAAAGATAAATTTAAAAAGAGGTATGAAGGCCTTAGAGGACAATAAGAGAATGAAGATAGGCATGACGGGAAGTGTTGATGCATTTGGCACACTCTATTAGTCTATCTCTAATTAGTGGAAAGGAATGATCAATACAAGAGATAAAAAGATAGAAGAGGTTGAAACTTTACAAAGAAATTATGGATTAAAGATTTTAGAATGTGAAATATCAACTAGAAAAAATATATCTCATGCCCATGGGACATTTGAAGAGACCCTCAACTTAAAGGTATGTAATGTAAGAAAAATGTCATGGCTTCAACTTGTTCCTTAGTACTTTAATTTTTCTTTTTGACAAGTATATATTCTGTATCTAATTTATAATTGATTTCACTATTATTTATCAAAATCTATCAAAATCTATCAAAATCATAATTTTATTAAATACTTGTCTTTCAAGTATATTTTTGGTTGAAATAAATAATGATAAATATCAATAATAACCATAAAAACTTAGTATTTTGAGTATCAAATAAACTCACACACTTAAATCCATCAAAAACTTAGTGTTTTTCAGCTCTCCTTTCAATAGAGTTTCTATGTCATTATCTTTTAGTTTCATTTTTTTCAAATAAGTTGGGAGATTCTTCTAAGTCTCATGTCATTATCTCCTTTTGGTACTCATTTTTTGAGGGTGATTCTTCTTCTAATTTTTTACCAAATCTTCCCCTTTCTTTAGTTTCTACTTCAAGAAAGATTGTCACTTTTTGCCCAACATATGCTAGTTCTTCTCATTCAAGAATTAGTTTTCTCTTTTTAGCTTCTTTGAGTACTCTTTTTTATACTAGCCAATGTTAGAGTTGCATTCATTAGAATATCTCTTCCTTATTTTCATATGTTGGGACTCCATTAGCATAACATAAAATGGTAATTGAGGGAGGAGTGAATAATCTGGCCTGAGAATCCCCTTGTTGATAATCAAAAATAGACTTCTCTAAAATCTTCCTAGCATTCATTTATAAAGACAAAATAATAAAGAGAAAAGAAAACAAATAACAAATCATGGACTTTGTAGAAGTGAAATTGTGGGAAATATAATTACAAAAGAAATAAATAGAAAATAAGATAATAAGCTAGAAAAAAAAATTGTAAGTACTTATAAAAGTTCACAAGATCCTATGAAACTAGACAACATAGGAACCAAAGAATCCATGAGTGGGGTTTAACAACACCTTGAAAAAACATTAGACTTCAGTAGTTCATAATACGTTGAGAACTACTTTCGACACTTATGTATATGGGATGTATTTGTACTATAAAATGACAATGAATTGTCTCATTTAAATGTTTTGGCAAATATTTTTGCATTAAATAATTGAATCATGTTTTTTGTTTTTCCTCTTTTCTTTTCAACTTCTATGTTTTGCCTCTATCTAGCCATATCTATGCATCCCAAAGAGATAAAAATCCACATGTTATAAGCCTAGATCTTATATTTTTCTTAGAGAATGAAAGAGTTATATGTAAGATATATGGTAATTCAACTCTTGGATTATGGTTTGGAAAATTTTTATTTTGCATGGTCACTCTTTAAATCTTTGGATCTCCCATAAAATTTTCTTTGATAAATATTATTTGATTTTATGACTATTGATGCTTATTACTAGATCAAACATCTTTTGAAAGATATCTACTATTATGTGTGATTATGGGCACTAATATGAGGGTGTGTGGATTGATGAAGACATATAATGTATAATTAGGGAAACTAACATGAGGGTGTGTGGATCAAAAAGTTAACCTATGAAAATGACTTAATCTATATTAAGAATATATATCCTCAATGAAAAAAAAAATATAAATTTTGTACTCTAATTAGCCATGGAAATTATGTCTATTCAATCCTTATATCCGACTCTAAAGTTTTTGATCGAATAGTTTAATTCTTTAATCCCTAGTATCTAATATGTTTTGCATGGCATTATGAAGTTAATTTTATACTTCATATTCTACCCACTCTAACTTATCTTTCTTAGTACATCAAGAATATCTATGACAATGGATATCTCAAAACCATCATTCTACCAAGATTCCTATTTGGTAATCCTTGATCATTCATGAATTACCATAAGAGAGGAATTTATGTTTATTAATTTTTTATCAACTAATGATGTGACCATTTATATTATTAACATCTTCCAAAATATTTTAAGGGAAGATGTAGTTAATTCATCATGTCTTCCACAAAAATTCAAATGGTTGATTATTGGGTGTTACCAGGTTGGGTAGAATCTCTTGTTTAGAAATTTTACCACATTTTTTTACATATAATAATTGAATCACGTCGTTTGTTTTTCCTTTTCTCTCTTCAATGTTTCTACTTCACCTCTTTCTAGTCATATCCAAACACCTTAAGGGGATAGAATATATAAGTTATCTTCCGAGATCTTATATTTTTCTTAGACAATGAAGGACTTAGATTTAAGACATGGACATATAAATCTCAAATTATAGATTGGAATGTATGTGTTTTTGCAAGGTCACTCTTCAAATCTGTTGATTTCTCATGGAATTTTTTTTTGATGATTTGATGTTTTTTCATGAAATCATATATGCTTATCACTACATCAAACTTCTTTTGATAGATATCAAATATCATGTATGATTAGAAAAATTAACTTGAGAGTGTGTGGATTGAAGAAGACATGAACTATTATGTATTGTTGGGTAATTGCACTTCCACGGTAGTGAGATTAAGAAACGGAAAATAACAGAAATATAGAAAACAAGAAATATATATCCCAATCCAGCAAGCATCCACGACAGAATCAAAGACGAGAAATCAACACAGGAAATAATGTGGTTCGCTAGTCGCTAAGTATGACTAGCTACATCCACCAGAAAATGCTTATGCATTACAGATTAAAACCAAACAGAAATGTCTTACAGTATGCAGCACACAGCAGTCGCAAAAATTCGTGCAGAGAGAAGAGAAGGACGGTGAACAGTTCCACTAGTCAAAAAAAGCCGCCCGAAAATTAAAATTACAAATCATTTTATATTAAAAAAAACATCCGGTTCATTTAACCGTAGCGGGTCGGATCATGGAACGGGTTAGGCTCTGCTCCAATAATTTCGGCCCGCTGATCAGACAGCGGGACCTCCGTTATTGTGCTACTGCTGCATCCCCGAGCTTTTAATATTTCCTTTCCTGCACTTACATGAAAATATTAAAACAGAAAAATATTTTGTTATACAAACAAATTATTAAATAAAAACAAATTACATATACAGCATGTATGATTAGAGAAATTAACATGGTGTGTGGATTGAAGTGTTATTATGTGGAAATTACTTATCACTTCTAAGAATCTATATCCTTGATGAAAAGATAGAAATTTTGTAATCTAATTGGGAATAAAAATAATGTCTACTGAATACTCAAAAGTCAGATCCAACTCTAAAGATTTTGATCGATTTGTTTATTGTAATCTTTAATATCTACTAAGTTTTGCAAAGTATTATGAAATTAATTTTATACTTTACATTCAACCCAATTTTTACTATACCGTACATATCTTGGCACATCAAGAACATTCATGACAATGAATATCCCAAAACCACCATGCTATAGTGGTTCATATTAGGTAATCATTGATCATGCATAAACTATCATAAAAGAAACATTTTTATTTATAGATCTTTTACCATACCTGGTAATGCAATCAATTATATTATTAATTAACATCTTCCAAATTTTCATAAGGGAAGGTGTAGCTATTTTATCATGACTTGCACACAAATTTGAATGGTTGATTGAGACATGAAGATCTTGTCATAATCAAAGAATTTATTGATATGTTTCCTGGCAATTTGAATATCTTAAGTGTAGATATTAAAATGTAGTTTGGAATGTGTGTATGGGTTGGGAAGAATGAGTTAGAATACTAGTCTGAGTAAAATTATATTTTATTTAATTTAAATTTGGTTTAATTTCTAATAAGTTAAATTTTATATATATGTTGCTTTTTTTATTGCGTGATTTTTTGATGTGAAGGAGTGTAATATGACATATAAATTATCTTTCCAATTTATCACTAATTATGCAACTTAAAAAGAAAAAAAAAGCTAAAGATGTGACTTGGCGGTATGGCATGTGAATCCAAGAGAAAAAGTATAGGAATAGAGGATAGAGAAAAGGTAGAAGAGGAGAAAAAAAATCAAAATAAAACTTAGGGTGCATTTTGGTGTGACATGGGAACTTGTAAAAAAAGAAAAATAAAACAAAATATTTGAAAAAAATGTTATTCTTCTAAAATATATGTGAAGAAGAAAAGAGATTTTGTTCTTCTTAAATCTTTTTTTTTTCAGAAATATACATAAAGAACATGTTATGTTCTTTGAAATTAAAAGAACAAAATACTTTTTATTCTTTGGAAAAAAAGTAGAGGTGACAAATAAGTCATATCAAGCCAAAATAGCTCCAATTTTGGTGGCCCAAATGTGCCACCGTGTAGTGATGGACACGACACAAATTGGGTACTCGGGTTGTGTTGTGTCAGCATTACATCATGAGAGATAGACTCGGCACAACTCAAAAACCCTCGTTCCTCAATATGATCATACTAGGTAGTGCTGGTTTGGGCTAGCCAAAGCATCCACCCCCTCATTTTGCTTGGCTAACTACTGACATTGACCACTAGTCAGTAAGCTAGGGGCCTTGGCCTAGTGGTCAATGGCCACTACCATTGAACTAGCCAGACCAACCTGCTAGCTAGTGTGTAGTGGCCACTACTAGTGCCATTGGCTATAATTAAAATTTCATAGCTAGTGACCATTGAGCATCTAGCATGGGCCTGTGGGCACATACTTTGTCAGATAAAATTTATTTTTAAAATATAATTCTAAAATTTAAAAATTTAAATATTAAAAATAAATTACACTATAGTGTAAATGAAAATTAATAAAAGTTAATAAAAAATGCACATGTTTCATGGTTTCATTTTCATTTTCATCATTTTCATTTTTATGCCAATCCTCCAATATATATGATCAATCTATATAGTTTAAATCATCACAACTAAAGCTTATAGCCATAATAATAGCCTCAATATTATTCATGTCATATGAGTCATCATCCACTAATATCTCTTTTACTTGATTTTGATGACCCTTTTCTGAATCATTATAGTCATTTAAATATGACAATGCTTCTATGATATATAGTAACAATATCAATCTTTTATCTGAAATAACATTTACATCTATAGTAAAAGTAGATTTCGATACTTTGCTAGACATGTGCCATATTAGATAGCACGAGATATGTGATTGATATGATTTTCACCAACTCATTATATCTAAATTCTTAATATTATCATATGATAGGATAAAGTAGTAATCAATATCTAAGTACTAGGGTAGCTTACTCCTATTTGATGGACTACTCTAATTTTTTCTTAGCTAACAAAATAGAATAATCATCATTTCTAAATAAGATATTGATGTCCATACTTCAAAGGCTGGCTAAAACTATCATACAAGTGTCGTAATATTTAAACATGCTATCTAATTATTCATGACTTTTACCATATATATTTTTAGCTTAGTCATATATATGAATAAGTATCTTAATATATTTTCTACCTCTTCTACATTAACTCTAGGATACATATAGGTAGCTATGCAATAAAGAGATGGAATGAAGGACCAATATTTTAAATACATACTTTCCATTTCAATATTCATGATACTAAAATTAGGATACCCTCTAAACTTGCTAAACATACTACTAATATTGTATATGCATAAAAGTGCATTATATGTGATGAGAGTATACATAGATGATGACATATTTGTTATATCATAAAAAATCTTTAGAAATTTCAAAAATTAATTTTCATCTTACAATCTGAATCATCAATAATAATTTCACTACTTTTATTATTGGTATAGTCAGATATTATATGTTGGTAGCCAACACAAAAATCTAACATTATATAGATATAATTCCAAATGTGTTTGACATCTATTTGGAATTTTTTATCTTAGGCCAATTATTGAATATTGAGTGTAAAACTCTTATTGTTTATTAGTTGTCTTAAGGTATTTTAGTGTATTTCTTATATTTTCTAATATAAAAAAAATTATTTTTATTCACCCATGCATAGGTTAATTATATGACACATGCATGTAACATGAAAAATATCACCTAAGGACCAATCTCTAATGATTCTCATAAATATATTAATCACAACATTATTATTTGAAATATTATCGAATATAATACTAAAAATTTTAATTTGAATATCATAATCGCTAAAGATCCTTTGAAGACACTCATATATGATAAGACCATCATGAAGATGAATATCTCATTTAATCCTAATTTTTTTTTATTTAGTTCCCACTTAGAATTGATATAATGACTATGAGTTATTCAATATTCAAATTGCCAGACTTTTTTGACTGTTTTTGTGATGCCCCATTCTTCAGGGGGTCCAATTCATTCCATCACACAATACAATGTGTAATAAAATAATTTTTTCTCAAATGTACCATACATTTTTTTCCATTTTATTTGCTCAGCAGAATAAAAAAACACACAACATATTATTTAAGCCACAACTAGTTTCCCTTCACATATGCGATCTCGCATATGGATTTGTCATCTGCCCTGGACCTGTTCTTGAAAAGGGGTCCTGCAACGGAGTGAGCAAAGCTCAGTAGAGGTAAACTTCTATAGAGTTACTCCCTACCTAAGTGCACGTAAAACATCATACATATATATCAACGCCCATTTAAGTATGATGTTTATATGAATGTAATTATGGATGAAATATTTATATGTCTATATTCCCGAGTCCTATCGACTCCCTAACATATGCCGAAGCCAAGTGTGACATATTATATATATATATATATGTATGTATGTATATATATGTATGTATATATTTATGTATATATATCTATAAAAATATATATTTTTTTGAAATTATTCCAAAAAATATGGACCTCCTCTGAAAAATATATTGGACATTTCTCCGAATAAAATATGATTTTCTTGGATTTACTCAGAAATATGGATCTCCTCCAAAAAACATATTGGGCATTTCTCCGACAAAATATTTTTTTCCTAAGATATTTTCCAAAAACAACCGCGTAACTCAGCCTGGATGTTGTTTCAATTCGAGTTCGCAAATTTATAATAGCCATGCTCTATAAAAATACCACACAACATAGTCTTGACGTTGTTCCTATTCGAGTTCGCCAATTGCAATCCATATACCTTTATATATGTGTGTGTGTGTGTGTGTGCATGCGTGTGTGTATCATGCACCTACCCATATATATGGAATGTTTCCATGCATATAAAATATAATTATGTCATTTACGATTAAATGATATTTCAGACACAACTATAACAATCCAAACCCAATTCACATGTACTAAATTTTGCTAAATAAAACCTAAAAACTTTTTACCAATTAACAATTTCCAATTACCTATATAATAATTCAAAATAAAATATAAAACATGATCATTTATGACCTTTAAATAGAAAGAGGATCTAATAGGCGAAAACCAATACCTTTCAGAAAATTTTATGGATACCTTATAAATTTGATGTCAAACTAAATATCTCGTCACGTAGAGCAACTTTAGTTCTTGGACTATTCTATCCTAACTCCAGAATAATTCATTACGATCAAAAGAAAATCAAGTTTATATATTTTTTTCTCTGTACAGTGACTCTCTCTCTCTCTCCCTCCTGAGTTTTTTTTTTCATGTCAGGCATCATCTTGTTTTCTAGATTTGCGTCTATTTTTATTTTATTTTATTTTATTAAAAATTCTTATCATGATAAATTTTTTGTCAGAACGCCTAGACCGCACATGCACAGTCACATGCTGATGTCGTAGCATAGTCTTTTTCGTTTTCATTTTATTTATTTATTTATTCTAATAATTATTTAAATAAATTTTAAAAAAAAATAAAATTCAGACTTCCTCAGAATTTTACTAAATTTGTTACCATTGTTATATTTTCTAAGACGAATTCAATAACGAAATCCATTTTATTACCAGGGTTCTAAAATTTTTAGTTAATTTTTCTTATTACAAAATTACTATTTTACCTTTTTTTTTTCCAGAAACAAATCATGTTATTTATTTCATTATTTTTTTTTTCTAGATTTCAGATAAATATATTAATGATTCTCATAAATATTACAAAATGACACATAAATATATTAATCACAAAATGACACCATAGCTATATTTCTTCATTTTTCTTATTACAAAATGACACATGCATATAACATGAAAAATATCACCTAATGACCAATCTCTAATGATTCTCATAAATATATTAATCATAACATTATTATTTGAAATATTATTGAATAAATACTAAAAATTTTAATTTGCATATCATAATCGCTAAAGATCCTTGAATGACACTCATATATGATAAGACCATCATGAAGATGAATATCTCATTAAATCTTAATCTTTTTATTTAGTTCCCACTTAGAATTGAATTAGTGACTATGAGCTATTCAAAATTCAAATTGCCAAACTTTTTTGACTATTTTAGTATTTTTAGATTGATATGTATGTATGAGAATGAAATATAAATATATTTATTTAATGATTTTAATGAATAGTCATGCAATCAATAGGTTTTTTAAGGCTTTTGGCTAATTGGTAGAATATGAATCATAGAGCAATTTTAGTGTCCATTCTTAGCCAAAATCATTGTATGTTAAAATATTTGTATGCCCGGACTCTATCACCTCTTTAGTACAATCCTTCAACTATGCAATATATTCTTTATGGTTATGATATTATCATGAAGTCATATCCATACTTATCTCATAATAATTAAACAACTATGACATTTAATTCACAATATAGTAACCCAAGCACCTCACTGATACTAAAAGTCAAGACCACTACCTAGTATCATGACTGTATCTTTAATAAGGCTCCGTAATCTAAACTCAGAGCAATGACTTCTTATAAATTTGACTTTTGAACTATAAGAAGCTACAAAACTAAAACTACTTAAGCTAAAGTCATGATAATTATCTAGCACCATAAATTTTGAACACAAAATATTATAGAAGATATTTACTCGAGCATGAATATTCCCCAGGGCTACAACTTTTCTCCTCAAGAAATGGTAAAGCCATGACTTTTATATTTGGGTAAATTTCTAGTACCATTTATTTTATGTAGTTCAATGACTATATGTTATATGAGAAAGATTAAGGCCATCATGATGGCTAGTCCCTATGTTATGATTATTTGATGCACAAGAGAGATCAATCTTTGTATCTTGATTATTTCTAGTGTCATGGCTATATAATTCAATTGAGAGGCAATTTCTAATGTCGTGACCTTTTCTAGCACCATAACTATATGCTGATTAAAATATACTATTCTTTGCACCATAGTCATTCCTAGCACCACCACCGTATGATATACATAAGAGGTCATTCCCAACGCCATGGATTTTCCTAGTACTATGGTTATAAGATGAATGAGAGAGAAAAATGATAAATTCATGACTATTCTCAATATCATGACTTTATATTACATAGAAAATAGGCTCATCTTAAAGATGTTCTTAGTGCAATAACTTTGTATTAAAGAAAAATTGAGACATATTCCAGAGTCGTGATCACTATCTAGAGTCACAAACTCAAGCTTAAGAGAAAAAGAAAAGTTGAAACTTTCTTCCAAAAGTCATGGCTTTCTACTAAAAAATTATTGAAATATTAGTGTATAAAAGAGGAAAGAGACAACAATAAAAAAATCTTTTTATTTTCATTCACCAAGCAGAAGTTAAAGTGAAGCAATCAAACTTTAGGATCAATTTTTATACTTTCAAGGGGCTCCACAAGCAACTATGCAAAATCTTTTATTCATGTGATGTGTAAATAGTTTTGACATTAATAAATATGTTTAATTTATATTGTGAATGGAAATTGATAGATTAAATAATTAAATAGAACTTGAATTAATGATTTGACTATTGGTGAGTTTATGTGAGTTGTCATGCTAGATGATGATAGATAAACTATTAGGCTCACTCATGCATATAGTATGAAGAAAGTAATAATTTTGTCGACGGTGATACATGAGATAAACCTACATGTTAAATTTGAAATTAGAGTATGTTAATCAATGCGAGTATTTTAATTATAAAGCTAAAAGTATGAACAATTTTATATATCAATCCATTATATATGTCTTAGAGGAATTAGTCACAAATTGAAATGAATAAATAAAATGTTCTTCTAAGAGTTTCACCTTTAATGTGTAAGTTGTATCACCGAGAATGATAATAATAGGTAATCTATAGGACATATGAGTATATTATGACTCATAAGGAATTAATACCCATTTTTATTGCTTTTACTCATAGTTTTCCACTGGTAAAACTTGAAGAAAGTATATATTAATTGTGCAAATATAATGCTTATGAAGCCAAAAATACAAATACTTATAAATTAAATTAGTTTCTGAACTTTATGACATATGAAGCTAGAGAATAAGAATATAGATACAAAATAACTATCAAGAGAAGTTGACAAGTTGCTTAAAAGGTATGAGCCTACGAATGACTCTTAAGTATATATGACTTGTTGTCTCGATAGTAAAGTATCAAGTGGACAACTACAAGGGACAAGCATTAGGATGGACTCAATGATAATTTGAGCTATTTGAACATGCATCACATAAATTAAATAGACAAATACTCAGATCTAAGATCCACATCAAAATCCATAAATATCTACTTAACTAGAATTGAGTTGTGTCACTATTAGTCATCTGAACTACTAATATAATCTATGTGAGATCATTATATGGATGAAAATCTTTTTTACCTTTTATATGACCCATATTCTTATAAAAATTAATTATTAAGATTTTCTCGTCAAAAATTTTTTGGGATAATGTCTAACTAATAAAATTGGGTAACATAACAAAATTGCTACAATGGTAGTGACCCATGTGAATGCATTATCATCACTAGTCTAGATGTCACATGTCATAGAGATCACTGTACTATATTTTTCTAAGTTTATTAATTGCTAAATATTTTTTTAAATTAAAATAGTTTATTTTGTCATTCATACTATCTGATCTAAAAATTCTATGATATATATACTAAAAGTATGTTTGCATAATATGAAATAGTCTAGGGTCTTCTAAAAATGCAATCTGAAGACCCATGCTAGAAATTAATTTCATTATGTTTTCTCTTCTAAACTAATTGTGGTAAATAAATGGGGCTATTAATGAATCTGAATTTTATCTAACTTCAAAGACTTTACCACTAAGTTTAATTACAAATATATCATATTATTTTTAGGGGTTTTAGGTGCATGAGTCTATATGGAAGAAAATTTAGTTCAACCATGGACCTTTCAGTTGAGTTATCATTATTATCTATGTTTAGGTCTAAATTTATTGTCATAATATTCACTATTCATCAAATTTTTAATCTAGGTGACTGGATGTAGGAGAATGATAGAAGTAATATTTTACTTATTATTATTAAAATAAATTAATTTATCTAAAAATTATTAAATAAAATAAAATATATACAACATAATGTGTATTGTTACTTTATATGGGTAGAAGACATTTTTTCACCTCCACCTTATATCATCATGCCTTGAAGCCATGACTCACCACCAAAATCATTCCGACATTCCACCAAATTTAAATTACAAATATAAAAAAAAATTGTGGGTACAAGCAAGGCACTATGACACTTTTAGAATTTTTTTTAGAAATATGAGAGTCAGAAGAAGAGATGAGAATAGATTATAAATAAACTATGAAAAAAAAATATTAATATGACATTTATAACAATTCTTTTTGATTAAAAAATATATTTTGTATTTTTTTTTTCATTTTTAGGATATAAATCTAACAGCCATTAGATTTTTCCCATCGAGCTATTAGATGTAATCCAAGGGCTAAACTAATTATAGAATTTTATGTATTTATTTTTAAATTTTGCCCACTAGATGTAATCCATTGACTTGTCAGTAAAAAGAAATTATTTTAAAATAATTTTTGTTTGAAACATGGTCGTGCCACATTTTGTGGTAGGATTCTATGTACGTAGGGAATGCCTAATAAGCTTCTGCACCCTCATCATTATATAATATGAGTTGTGTAACAAGCTAGAATGAGTTTGGTTTAAGCATGATGTTGGATTGTGATGTGTTGGGCATGACATGGCTGGATCATGTCATGCCATGGGCATTGCTTGGGCCACCTAGCCCTCTTGATACCTTTAGAAAAAAAAATATGGGAACTCTCTCTCTCTCTTCTTTTCATCGTCTCACAATGAACATAGATTGGGTGTTATAGATGTGCGATGTGGTGTGCTATGGCATAGAGCACGATAAAATTCATGGATACTCAAAGTTAATTCATTGGAATGCATGGATGAGTACCACAAATGATTCTATCGGATTCAAGACTAATTTTTCTAGAATATTTTAAGGATTCAAGATATGTTGTTATAGTTTATTATTTATGAACATTTTAATATTAAGTATGTAACTAGAGAATTGATATTCAATTATTTAATTTTGTTATTATGGTTTCTTCTATTTTATATGTATTTTGCCAAAGAATTGGGGAAGAACCTATTCTCAGGAGAAAAAATTTTAAATTAAATTTAGTTTAATTTAAAATGAAATTTGGTTTGATTTTTAATAGGTTTGAATTAATAAATACGTGGAAGTTTAATGGTGTTATTTTATGTCGTTATTTTAGCTTATTGTTGATGGTGCCATTTTAAAAGAAAAAATAAAGCTAAAGATGTGGCTTGCCGATGTGACACACGATTCAAAGAGAAAAGGTAATGGAAGAGAGGATATGAAAAAGGAGAAGAAGATAAGAGTTTTAAAAGACAACTCGATGTTCATTTTAGTGTGACGCGGGAACATGTGAAATGGGAAAAATAAATTTTTTTTTTTTGACAAAACTTAATTCTTCTAAGATATAGAACAAAAGAGGGGCTTTCTTCTAAAATTTTTATTTTTATTTCGAAACTATACATGAAGAAACATCTTGCGTTCTTTGGAAAAAGACATGGAAACTCTCTCTCTCTCTCTCTCTCTCTCTCTCCTCTTCCGCTTCTCACATTGGAATTTTGACATTACCAGTGTGCTATAAACATGCGACCAGGTGTGCTCGGGCATAGAACATGAGAAAATTCATGGGTGCTTTAAAATTAATTTGCTAGAATGTTATTTAATTTTAAATATTTTTTGTAATATGTTATTATTTATGAATATTTAAACATTATGTATGTGAATGGATTGTGAATTTTTTATTATTTAATTTAGTATTGTAATTTTTTCATTTGTATGTATGTTCTGCCAAAAATTTTGGGCAGATTATAATTTTTAGGTAGAATAATTCAGAGTAAATGTTAAAATAATTTTCAAAGTAAAATATTTTTAGATTTGAAAATATATCTTCTATAAATGAAATATATATTTTAGACACAAACAAAAATTAAATTTTTGGAAGAAGAAAATTATAATTTTTAGTTGAATTGAAAAAAATTAAATCTTTTGAAATAATAAAAAAATAATTTTTGACAAAATTGTCCATTAAATTTTCAATAGAATAGAAAATTTAATTTTTACCAATAACAAAGAAATATATTTTTGGGGGGAAAAATATATCTTCAATAGAATTTAGATTTGTGTGAGATATATATTTTTACTCTATAATTATAAAATTAGAATATAATTACTTTGGTTGATCTTTGTGCAATTTTGCCATAGTGTATGTGTGTGTGTGTGTGTGTGTGTGTAGTGTGTGTTTGCGTATTGTGAGCATACTACACCAAGAATTAATTTCACAATGCATTTAGTAATTTTTTGAAAAACAAGAAAAATAATTGAAAAATTTAAATCAGAATATCCAAAATTAATTAACTAGGCTTTTTGTGGAAAGAGGAAATAATACAATATTGGATATCTTGGTAGTTAGGCTCTAATATGCCCCAACATTTTCAGAAACCAATCTAATTATTAAAGCTCCTTATTGATACCTTCAATTAAACTATATGAGTTGAATATGCAACTTCATGAACTATTAGAGAATAGATTCATCCATCCTAGATTCTCTCTATGGCCTACCTTTGTAATGTTAATTAAGAAGAAAGATGTATCCATATACGTGTACTTTGACTGTGATGATCTAAGAAGGCAATTATTAAAAATATATATACTAACCAAGAATTGACAAATTGTTTGATGAGTTCCAAATAGTATATTTTTAAATATAGATCAATTTTGTAAGTTTTATTAGCTAAATAAAAAATAATGTTATTGCTCATTAATGATACTCAACCAAATATGGGCAATTTGTGTTGGAGCTTGAGGAATTCAGTGACATCACATATAAAAAAATATTTTAAAGTTTTGATCTTCTTAAACAAAGATTGTAATAGGTTGATATGGTGTGATATGGGGCTTGAGGGAGTTGTGAACAAAGACTTCACCCGTATGTTCTTGATCCTTTGTTCGATGCGAGGAAAAAAGATGCAAAATTATGGGGTGTGCATCATTTTACTATAATTTTTGAAACATAATAAATAAAAAACAATAAAATAAAAACATATTTTATATCACTTTACAAAAGTGGTGTGATATGTTCCTTTATTATTTTTTATTTAAATTATATTAAAGATTCAATTTATGTTATATTGTGTGTGTGTGTGTGTTATCACTTAATTAAAATGATCTTAAAATTATATCAATTAAACCAAATTGATTATCCTGATTTTATATACACACATGCTCTAAATAAATAAATTAAATCTTCAATCATACTCTTATGTTTCTTATGTCATTGGATCAAGATACAGAAGGGACCCTAACATAAATAAGATCTCATACCCCCAATATGAATTATATATACCATAATTCATAGTAATTATAATTCATACCACTATAGAATTATAATTTATATCACTAAAAAATAATAATTGCACTCACTCACTTATTCTAAATAACTTAAGCTCTTTGTTATTCAAAACTTATTTAATTCTTCATTTTAAGATTATAGATGTTACTTAATTGAATTAAATTACTGACAATTCAATTTAATTAATCTCTCATGCATTGCCTCAAGATCTTCCACTTAACTTATTTAATATACCAGATCAAAATCCACCTGAAAGGTTTGACAATATCAGAACTTATAAGTATCCTTAAGAGTGTACCATCAATCCATTTTATAGGATATAGATTCCATTAATAATCAATATTCACCATACAATCGATAAAGTTATGTAACTCATGGAGCATATTATTTTAATTATAATTCTTACTCTTCATTAGTCAGAATAACTATTAACAAGTATATATTTATTAATTATATCAAGATTGAGAGTAATAATATTTACAATAATGATGATTTGTATTTATTTTACATGTTAGTATAAAATAATTATACTGCTTTGGTCCCATTCAATACACACAATATCACTAGTACAAGAAGTTAGAATTTTATCATTTCTCATAATCAAGATAAACCTACTAAAATCTTATATTACAATCTTGTCAATAGAGTGTCCAACCCTATCTAGATTGTGAATAATAAACTTATATTCTATAATAATTAATAATTTAATATTCTGTATATAAGTTAAACTCCACTCACCAAATCATCTACATTGTAGAATAAATGATAAATATATATAAATTTTTTAATTTTAAATACAATCTCATCTCATTGCAATTTTAAAAGAAAATCAAAATGAATCCAAATAATAACAAGAACAAAACCTATTAAAAATGACGTTCAATATAAAATAGTTCCAACAATGTATTATTAGTAATATGCTTTGGGTGGATAATTGCTCTTGTGATATTTATGAATCTGATGAATGGGATTTTTAAATGCTATCTTGATGAGTTCTTTATCGTATTTACAAATGGCATAATGGAACAATACAAATTATTTGAGGAGCATACGATGCACTCGATGATCTTTTGTAAACATTAAATGAGGTTCATTCATATGCAAATATTAATAAACATCAAATTTTAAAGTGTATAGTAGCATTCTTTGGACATGTGATCCCCAAATAAGTAAATTATATAAATCTAGTCAAGTTAGCAATTGACTGAGAGTAAAAATAGCATTGCATAAGAAGTTTTGTGGGATTTGATACTTATTACCAAAATAATGTGGAAGGATTTTCATGAACCATGTTGCTTCTAGATAGATCCACTAATAAAAATGTAAAATTTTATTGGTTAAATGAAAGTGAGGCTAGTCTTTAGACTCTAAAGAAAAGAGGAAAACTACTCCAGTATTAACACTTCTTTGTAAATAAGAAAAATTATTTATAGTGATATATCTAAAAATGAGTTAAGAGTCCCATTTTGGGAAACTAGATTCCAACTTTGCTAAGAATTCATTTGATATATTGATATAGTTGTTCATGAAAGAAATCTTGTGATTGCTATTGCACTAAATAATTCTATATATGATCGAGATGCAAGGTTTATGTTAGAGTTATGTAAAGAATTGTAGTTGAAAATATGATTAGAAATAAACTTGAGCACAACTTACAATCTCAAACAATTTAATTGACATGGGGAGTTTTCCATATTATAAGGGATCTACTTCCTACTTATCTGGTTCATTTTTCAACTAGCTGGTATGGAAACTTTGCATTAGAGAAATTCATTTATAATGATAATGTTAAGCCTTCCATTAGGATGGCATCATATTAAGCTCACCAAATATAAATATTTCAATCAATAGTATATTAGGATGAGATTATAGAGATAAAATATTGTAGTTATTTTATAATTCAAGAGATTGAAAAAATGGTTGCACTAATCCAATATAGAAAATATGCAACTCAAAGTGGTCAATTCATTTATGTAAATATATGGAGAAAAACTCGATAATTTTTAGTGGGACATCAAATCTTTCTAAAAGTGGGGTGTCTCACAAAAGATGTATGGTTTACAAAGTAATAATATTTAAACCCTTGTTGTTTTGTGGAGTGATGTCTTTATATGAATTGGAGCACACAAAAGAAATACCTTGGAGAATGATTTGCATATATTTAGCTGAATGAAATTGTGTTAGATTGAATATGTGAATATCATTGATGTATATATATGTATGGTAATTATGAGATAATTAGGATGAGCAACAATGGAACATCGAGAGTAGTAAGATTAATGATGTATGCATGGTGATGAACACTAGATATTGGTTGATTTTGAAAGATATATCATATGTCTTACATATCCAAATAAACTTGTTATCAAAGTGAATGTTAGATAGTATATGTCATGCGAGTAAGATTGGCATAGACCAATAAAAATTGGTCAAAGGTTTGGTGGTATATCAAGGGCTAGGAAGGTACATTCTATGTTGTTACACATGCTAGTGTTTGTATGGAGCTGATAAATATTGTACAGAAAAAAAAAAGCATTGATTTTAGGCTTCACATGCATGAATATGTGTGGTGGATGATTAGTTTTTCACAAGAAGGTAGTCTTCATCATCTATTCTTATGGTTGATTAGGTCGTACAACTAGAAAAACATGTCACTTTGACCCCCTCTTTTGAGGAGATCTAGGCTATTTGATTTATTCTTCTTAGGTACTTATTCTAATATAAGTAGAATTCTTGGAGGTTTTATTTATTCTATGGTTACTTTTATTTCAGATTCTTTTGGAATTAGTTGGATGTTAAATCAATTGAGAGGTTATATGCTCTCAATGGGAATTATATATTCTCAGTTATTTTTTCAAAGAAAATCTAAATTATGGAATCCTTTTAGCAAGTGAGGAATAAACAGTATGTTTGGATTATATAGGAAGAGCTAAAATCCCAATGATAAGTATTTATTAAAGTCAAGTCATGGATTAATCCTAGTCTTTCCCACCTAAGGCACATGAGAAGATTATTGGGTATACCATTGGTGAGAAAACCTATTCAGTCAATCAGTTTGGTCAAACTAGTTTTGGAAAATCCAACTCAATTTGATTTGGTTTAATTTTATTTAGTATGATTTAATAAATATTATGTCATTTTAATTATTTTTTTTATTGTTTTTTTTTGTTTTTATTTGAGCCCTCAAGAAATTTCTGAAAAAAGTATTAATGGTAAAATATGTTTCCCATTGGAATCTTTTGTACAAACAAATAAAAGAAAAAAAATGGTGAGTAAGAAATGCAAAAGCAGAGAAAGGAAATGAAAAAAAAAACTAATTAGATATTCTCATGCTCTCTCTCTTTCTCTCTTTCTCTCAATTTTCTTATTCAATGCAAACCCAAAGGAAAAATGAGAAAATAAGAACAAAATGATTATGGACAACTACAAGAACCTGAACACGAACTAAAATGCATAGGAGAGACTATGAGACACAGAATTAGATCATTACACAAAAATAGTCATGCAATCAAATGCAAGGGGAGAAATATGCTTCTTTATTACTCTCTCTCTCTCTCTCTCTTTCATATGGTTTACTCACTAGAACACATATAATATTGTCTATTCCACTCAGGTTTTTATGTTTTTTTGTTTAGAGTAAAATAAAGCTGCTACTGGAATTGTTGCTTCCTAATTCTTCTATAAAATGGTTGCTAGAAATTACCTTCAAATTTTAGGTGCATTTGTTCTAATTTATTGTTTTTGTACAATGAAACTTCATTTTGTTTGTAATCTTGTTTTTCTAAAGTATGTGATATGTGCATTCAACAATGCGTTGAATTATGTTTTAAATTATAGTAGTATGTTTACATGTGCAATGTGTGTAATTCAATAGAAGTAATTTTGCAACTTATATATTATTTAATTAATTATATTATTTAATAGGGAGAATTTTGGGAAAACTAAAAATTATTTTAAAGAGCATAATTAAAAATTTTTGAACGATCATAATCAACTCAATCAATATTAGGATAGGATTAAATTTCGATATCAAATTCACTATTATCCGAGGTTCTGATTATCCTAATATGAGAAAGCTAGTTGAGTGCATCATTGTTCATTAGGAATCATTTTTCCCATTGTTAACTTTATTTGAAGTTTCTAAGTTATCTATTATTATTATTATTATTATTATTATTATTATTATAAATGATGTGTGATTTTATGAGTATTCTTTAAAAATTGAGAAAATTATATTCCGGTATACCAAGTAGAAAAAATTAGGAAAATAAAACATAACATTTCACTTTTAATTTTGTGTAATTTTGAAAAAATAATTCCCAAAAGGTATACTAAAATGGTGTTCACCTCCACCCTACCCAAAATATCCTCGACCAATTCTAGGATGCCACGTGTATGTGTGTTACTACATTATCATCACTACATCATTGTTGAATTCCTATTATTACGTAGCAAAGAGAATGAATTGCCTAGTTTCTCTATTTTGAAATTTATTGGTTTATAATGAAATGATTGATCCAAACCTAGAAAGATCAATATACCAAAGAAAAATGTTTTTTCAGCAGAATGAAGCATTCTCAATCTTACAACAATTGTTCACTAAATTCCAAATACAAGCACATAAACTAGTAATAACCATTTGAATTTGTTCCCCAACAAGTAACTCATTTTTTAGCATGAATAAAGATAAACTATCAAATTCATGTAGCTGAAAAATTCAATATCTTCTAGACCATAAGACCATACCATAATGCTAATAGTAGGATTTCAAATTTTTTTATTGAAGACACTATATGTTTCTATACAACCAAACATTTAAATGGATACCCAATATAGACACATTATTGTGCTTCTTATAGAACAAAGGTTGAAATCCAAGCTTTCAACTAGATTTATTCTTGTTTTAAATTCACTAGGATAGATATGAAGATTATTGAGATAATAGTTGTTAAAGATGGCAAAATGAGATTGGGCGATAATTTATCAAATAATGGAGTTTGCTTTCCAAGATCATCTAGTATGTGGACCTATATGGACTTTGTTGTCATTGGTATCCTTGTGAATCATTGACTTAGACACTCAACCATTTTATGATTACCTAGTGGGCATTTTCATCATTTTATGATTTTAATTGATACTTTCACTAATGTCTCATGTTTTATCTTCGTTCTTTTAGAAAATTTACCTTTGCTAGGGTAAGACACAATTTCTTGATTGCTATGTTAAGCCATTTCATCTTGATAATTCACCTTGAGCATTATGTCATGCATAATCATACTTAGAATGACTTAGGTGATTACTTATAAAGCATTTGAAATTGATATCAAGGATTTTGCTTTTGAGATTGAAATCATTGTTATCCACTTGAGGAGATATCATTCTTCATGCTACCACTTTAATCCAAATTCATCTATAACTAATCATGGCTTCTCACTCTCACAACTTTTTTTGGTTATGCTATCTCTATTTTTTTTTACTTTGCCTAATCATTTTAAGTTAGGTACTCATCATCAACTTGGTAATGTTTTTACCAACCACATTATAGATTATCATTTTAATAAAGATGTATTCCTATAATTAGTGAGAGATAAAAAAATTCTAAATGAAAGAAAAGATATCACATGGAATATATATTGTTCCTCATACAAGGCAAGGTGAACTATATTTTCAAAAGATTATTGATTTTTTAAATCATAAAAACTAGATATTTAATTCTTTGATAGATACAAAGAAAGTAATACAATCACATATATAAAGAGCTATATTTTAAAAGATTATTGATTTATAAAAACATGTCCTTGTTGGACAATATGAGAATGCTAATGCAAGTGAATATATGACATACCTAAATCATTATAAACCTATTTGTTCAAATGGTTAATGCAGCTAAATGATGAAATCCAACTTGATAAATAGGTAGGAACGTAAAGACATAAATTGAATAATTATCTATTAAAAAGATACTAGAAATTTATATTAAAAATATTTTAAAGGGGCATACAAGAGAAACAAAAAACTAGTGTGAAAGTATTATAGAAAATATATTTATTATTCAAATGACCAAGGACATCATGAAACATAATGAAGATCAATAACTACAAACCTTGGATGAATGTTGAGAAATGATTGATTGACTAAAATATAAATAAAAAATCCAAAGAAAGCTAAACTTAATTTAAACATTAGGTATTTGGGCCTCAGGCTCAAACCTAAAAATATAAAACATGTTGGACGTGGATGCTTTTAATGAAAAAATGAAATGAGACTAATGAAATACTTTTTCTTCAAGGTTTCTTGCAAAGACCTTATATAATTTATGAGAAAACATATTGTCATATAATAGATATGATCGTATTTTTATATTTGATATGTTTAACTATCTATCAATGACTACAAATGTATCTCATGGATACTATCTAATGCGAGTTCCTAATATTAACACACATGAAAATTCATTAATTTTTTTTTATTTTTTCAAAAAGATTAAAATTGCCTAAAAACAAATTCAAAATCTCAAAATATGCACACTATCAAACTTAGATATTTATAGTGATTGAAGTGATTTGAATTCATGTGGTGTAATCATTTGAGAAAGTATTTATTAATAGAAGGATATATGAATAATCTAATTTGATCAAGTGTAATGTGTCTTCATCAATAAACTATGAGCTAATCTTACCATAATTGTAGATTATGTGTATGATTATAAACTTATAGAACTCTAGCAGAACTCATAAAAATAACTAATTGTTTAAAAAAGAAATTTGAAAAGAAAGATATAAGAAAAATAAGAATCATCTCGGATAAATTGAGCATTATTGAGATAGGATATTAGTCTATCAATTAGAATATAATGAAAAAGTATTAGAATAATTTGTGGACAAGGCACATACACTCAATTTATCATGGTTGTTTGTTCACCAAAAGTGAACAAAGAACTATATCATCCTAAAAAATATAAAATTACTTGGTTTAAAAGTACAATATACTAGTACAAGTGATGCACTAATATAACTTGCAAATTAAACAAGATCAAATATAGTTTTTTTATGTCAATTTGCTAGCAAGATACTATTCTCCATAACTATCTGGAAATGGATTCAACATATATATGTTATCTTCATGGTACTAGTGACATGGGCTTATACCCTTTAAAAGAATCGAAAATATGTTTGGTTGGCCATGTAAATGCAAAATATCATTTAGATCCTCATAAATCTAGATTCCAGACATAGTATACTTTTACTTGTGTGAGTATAACAAAATAATGAATATCAATTAATTAGCAACTAATGGTTGCCACTTTTCTAAATAATTTAGAGATACTAATTGTTCATGAAGCCCATAGTGAATATGTGATTTAAATCAATGATAAAGAAACTTTAGAAGTCCTATAAATTTTTATCTATTAAAGATAATCAAAGAATTGTGAAATTAATGTTCATTATATAAGATTAGGTTATAATCGTGCTAACCTATTCACACACACACACACACACACACACACATTCTAACATTCAAGCAACTAATATATCAAATTGAAATAGATTGACTTAAAGTACTCAACATTGAGATATAAATGATAATGTAACCATGTCATCATAAGGAGAAGTTTCATCATATAATCTTTTCTCATCATAATATTTTTTTTTATCCTAGTTTTGCCTTACTTTTTACATAAAAATTTTTTTAAAAAATATATTCAATATTTCCAATAAAGTGATAATTATTAAAGGAGTGTGATAAACATATAAGTAAATTATGAATTAGTTTATTGTTATCAATGAATCCTTCATAGTTACATATTAAGTCTCATGTTTTTTTTTGTATATTATTAAATATTATATTTAATTATGATGTTTCCAAATTTCTAAAAATAAAAAATCCAGTTAATTGAAAAGATATCCTTTTAGAATTCTTTCAAAGACATGTTTTTCTATTTATTATTATTTTTTAATATTATAACATAGATCAATTAATTTATTTTTTGAATTTTTCATTAATTTTAACAAGAGGATCCGAGGAGGAATGTGTGTTGAGACAATTTGAATATCAAATTCAAAATAATTAGAAAATGCACCTAAATGTAAATATTTAATGTTTGATATCATAATTATTTTGGAAAAAATTATATTTTGAATCACGATAAAATGAATCATTATTATTTATTATTTTGGGGAAAATTATCTTTTAGTATGTGTTAATATTTCACATTGATACCAATGACAGTGAAGTTCATAAAAGTCCATATGTTAAATGATTGATGAAAACAAACTTCATTTTTCAAAAAATTCTCTCTAAATCTCAATCTCTCATCTTTAATGATTGTTATCCCAATAATTATCATTTATATCCCAACTTATATTTATAAAAAAAAAAAAATTATTTGGAAGCTTGGATCTCTACTTTCTATTGTAAATGATGAATCAATATGTTTCTATATTGGTTGTGGACTCAATGTTCGAGTGTAAGGGGACATATAGTGTCTTCGACACACATTTTGGGGACCCTACTTTTTGCTGGAATGGTCATATGGTCTAGGGGGTTATAAATTAGTCAAAAAGTAGATGAATCTGGTAGTTTATCTTTATTCTTATTTAAAAATGAGTTGCTTTAGGAGAACAAATTCAAATGCTTATTGCTTATTCCTCTACCATAAGTTGGAATTGATGGAATAGCTCTTTAAAGATTGACGATCTTTAATCTGGTTGTCAATGCATTTTTTTTGGATTGAGTTTTATACTAATTGTCTTGTTTATTGGAACTAAATAATTGAAAGTAATCAGTTCATAATGAAATAATAAAATCTTAGAATATAGATACTAGGTAATTCATTCTCTTTGATACATAAAAACAAAAAAAAACATTTAATAATAACTTTAGAATAGAAAACTAAGTAATTCATCCTCTTACATACATAACAACGGTGTTTTAATACTTGTATGACATCGATGATGTGAAATGATGTATAGATGACATACTCTGTGGTATTAGAGGATGATGTTGCTGTTAGGGTGTGGTCGTGTGGGTAGGTACTATTGTAGTGTACCACTTGGAAATTATTTTTCCCAACATACATAAAATCTAAAGTTAAATTTTGGATTTTCTTCCTAATTATTTGTTGACTTAGAATACCATAAAACATAATTTTTCTATTTTTTATATGGTTCACTTTATTTGACGTTCAAATTTATTTAAATTATTAATATTTTTTTATAAATTTCAAAGCAAGTTAGTTTTTTTAAAAGTTTTGTTAACTCAAACATCATTCTACATCACATTAAAAAATTATTATTTATAGTAATTAGTGCATAAAAAGTAAAAATATAAAATTTATAAAAAAAAAATATAAAAATATAACATGCTAAATACATAAAATTAGAAATTTTAAAAATTTATAAAATTTAAAACATATAAAATATAAAATATATGAAATCCAAAAAACATGACATTTGTTAAATTTATAAAAACTATTATAATTTAATTAAAATTATAAAAATTATAAATAATATAAAAACTACCAAATAAAAATAAGAATTAATTTGAAAAATAAACTTGTAGAAATTTCAACCACTTTTAAAATCACAAAAATTATTAATGCAATCAAAATAGAAAAACTACATTAATTAATTCATGAAATTAACAACATAAAAAACATTAACTTTTAAAAATATCAGTTTATAAATTTAAAATATTTACAAAAAATATAATAGTGAAAATATAAAAATTACAAAAAATACTAAATTTATAAAAATATTAAAACTATCAATTTAATAATTTTTATATATTTTATAAAATTATTAAATTAATAAAATTTACTAATATATATATATAACATCAAATTAAAAAAATTAAATTAATTATAAAACTTTAAAAAATTATAAAATAAGAAAATCTATAAAAAATACTAAGAGTTATTAAATGTATAAAACTTATCAAAAATATAAAATCTATGATTGACATTAAAATTTAAAACTATGAAAATAATAAAAATCATACAAATTATAACAAAATATAAAAATAAAGAAAAAACAATAAAGAAATTATCTAAATATGAATTTAAAATAAATTGAAAATATAATGTAATAGTAATAAAAATAAAATTATAAAAATTATAATAATTTTGTCAAAATGTAGAAAATATGGAAATATAAATGTATAAAAATTATAACAAATTCAAATTCAAATTTAACATAAATTGCAAAATATATGTAGAATAAATAATAAAAATCATAAAAATTATTAAAACTATAGATACTATAAAATATAAAAAAGATAAAAAAAATTGAAATCTGAAAAATAATTATAAACTATAAATTTTAGATCAATTTGAAAAATTTTCATATCATCAAAATAATAAAATATGCATAACAAAAAATTGAAATTGATATAAAAAATTAAAATAATAAATTAAAATTATTAAATTTTTTTACATTATTTAAAATCAAAAGCCATCACATTTATTAATTTTTTATTTTTTAATCTTGTATTTTTTAATTTGTATCATTTTTATAAATGTTATAATTTTATAGTTCCTTATATTTTACTATTTTTATTATTTTAGAAATGCAAGAGTGTTGTGGTTTTATAACTCTTTAATGCATATCTTTGGAATTTTCATAATTTTTATAATTTTATAAATTTATGATATCTTTGGAATTTCTTTACCTTTTATAAATTTTACATATTTCACAAATTATAATTACTATTTGGAAAAAAAATATTGTATTTTCTATAATTTATAATTTTGATACATTTATATGTCATGGTTTGATGATATGTAAGCTTATCTGATTATTTTAAAATTTTTATTAGAACATCAATAATTTATATTAATGTATTAGTTTTTATAAATTGAGAAATTTGTATTTTTTTTGTAAAAAAAGATATTACATTCATATATTTTAGTTACTTTTATAAATGAAAGTAATTTTCATTATATATATATATATATTTAAAATTTTTAGAAGTTAAAGTATTTTAAATTTTGAATTTAAAAATTTTGAAGATTTAATACATTTATTTTATAATTTTATTAAATTTACCAATGTTATATTTTTTTAATGATTTCATAAATCTTATAATTTTTATAATTTATATATTTTTTATATTTTCATATATATTTTCATATATATTTTCATATATATTTTCATATATATTTTCATTTTAATCTGTATAGTTATTTTAAGTCATAGTTTGATACTTGATATATATATATAATATATTTTTTTAATTTTATAAAGTTTTATAAATCATGTATATATTATAAGTTAATAAAGTTAATAATAAATACATAAATTTAAGTTTTCCTTCACATGATCTCTTATTACTCATGGTCGAAATGTCATGGATAGTGGCACATGTAGCAAATATATAATTCAAATCAATAATTTATTTTATTTGTGAAACTCAAATTGGTCGAACACTTTAGATTTTGTTTCGTAATTTTTTCTACTAGATGGAAGTTATTCAGCATTCTATGAATTGACTAAGCTAGCCAATAACAACCTATAAGCTCAAGTGTTAATTTTTTAGGTCTCACCACTTAAGACTACTTTAAATATGAAATTATATACATAAGTTTACATGTTCCCTCACTTAACTCTGATTACTCATGGCCAAAATGTCATATATAGTGGCACATGTAGCAACAATTTAATTCAAATAAATGATTTATTTTATTGTTAGATTCAAATTGTTCTAACACTTTAAATTCTATTTCATAGTTTTTCTACTAGATAAATGTTTTTCCTTATTGTATGAATATACTAAGCTAGCCAATGACAATCTATAATCTTATGTTTTAATTTGTTAGGTCTCACCACTTAAGATTACATTACATATGAAATTATATATGCAAGTTTTCATCTTCCCTCACATAACCTTTGATTATTCATGGTCAAAATGTCATAGATAGTGGAACATGTTGCAACTATGTAATTTAAATCAAAGATTTATTTGATATGCGAGTTTCTAATTGGTCGAACACTTAAGATTATATAGTTGTTTTATCGTTTTCCCACTTGATGTATGTCGTTCCTTACTAATTGTATGGATTAGAACATTTAACAACTATATAATTCAAATCAATGATTTTATTTACTTGTGAGACTCAAATTGGTCAAACACTTATAGATTTTGTTTCAATGTTTTTTCTATTAGTTGAATGTTATTCTTTATTGCATGAATTGACTAAGCTAGTCAATCACAATCTATAATCTTGTGTGTTAATTTGTTAGGTCTCACCACTTAAGATTACTTTACATATGAAATTATATACGTAAGTTTCATCTTCCCTCACATAAACTCTGATTACTCATGGACAAAATGTTATAAGTGGAACATGTTGCAATCATATTATTTAAATCAAGGATTTATTTGATATGAGAGTTTCAAATTGGTTGAACACTGAAGATTATTAAGTTGTTTATTAGTTTTCCCACTAGATGAATGTCATTCTTTACTAATTGTATGGATTGGCTAAGCTAGCCAAAAGCCAATCACATTCTTCAAATTGATTTTCTAAAGAAAGGTTGGTAGAGTTTCTACCAATTGAGAAAATAAAAAGTAATGTGTATTTGTCCCTTTACTATCAGGTCTTTTATAACTAGTTGTAGAAAACCTAGCCAAAAATCTTATTCTAACTAGCATTACCTTAAGGCTTCCTTAAAAAATGTTTATTAGTGTGTTTTTTTTTTCAAATGGACGAGGAGATCATTTATGTTAAACATTATAATCATGGTCAAATGGACGAGGAGATCATTCATTGTCGAAATGTCATAGATGGTGGAACATGTAGCAACTATCTAATTCAAATCAAGGATTTATTTGATTTGAGTCTCAAATTTGTTGAATGATTTTGATTATAGAATTATTTATTAGGTCTGACCACTTAAGATAACTTACCATATAAAATTATAATCATAAGTTTACATCTTCCCTCAGATAACCTATAATTATTGATGTTCGAAATGTCATATATAGTGGCACATGTTGCAACTAAGTAATTTAAATAAAGAATTTATTTGATATGCGAGTCAAATTAGTCAAACACTTTATATTATAGAGTTATTTTATAGCTGTTTCCACTAGATGAATATTATTCCTTACTAAATGTTTGGATTGCCTAGGCTAGCTAATCAGAGTCTTCAAATCAGTTTTCTAATCAAAAAATGGTTGAGTTTTTTTATTCAAATGATAAAATGAAAAAGGATCATGTATGTCTTTTTACTATTAGGCCTTTCATAACTATTTGCATAATACCTAGACAAAAATCTTATTCTAACTAGCATTACCTAGAGGCTTCCTTGATAATAGTTCTTATTAGTGTGTTTTTTTTTTCAAATGGAAGGAAATCATTTATGTTGAACATTATACTTTGTAGAAGAGTTCATTTCTAGGAATGGTATTCTCATTTGACTGTTTGCATCTTCCCTCACATAACCACCTAATAACTTATGTCAAAATATCATAGATAGAGGTATATGTCGAAACTATACAATTTAAATTGGTTGAACACTTTAATTGATAGAATTGATTCATATCTCTTTTCACTAGATGAGTGTCATTCCATGCTAAATGTATGGAATTGCTAGGCAAGTCCACCACATCTTCAAAGCATGAGTCACTTTTCTAAATAAAAATATGTTGAGTTTCTTCCAAATGACCAAAAGAAAAAAATTGTATACACATCTCTTTATGTTGATGCCTTTTGCAACTAGTTGTGAAATTAGACTTTGTTGTTAGTGTGTTTTCCTCAAATAAGCAGGATGATCATTTATGTTGGAAATTAGACTTTGTTGAAAAAGGACTTCTATAATGAGATATGATTTAATGAGTCCTTACATTAGCCACTTTTTTTGGTTATTTAGGTAGTGATCTAACCAATTTGGATAGTAAAGAAAAATTTATCTTTTTTAATAATGGTCTAGAAATTTATTGGGATGCATGGTTAAAGTTTTACAAGAAAATATTAGGGCATTCTTTACATATACTCATTTGGGTAGTGGTTGAACTATCTTAGATAGTTGCACATGTTGCAAAAATGTAATTCAAATAAAGAATTTATATGATCTACAAGTTTCAAATTTGTCCAACACTTTAGATTATATAGTTATTTCATAGCTTTTCACATTATCTGATTGTCATTCCTTACTAAATGTATGAATTGGCTAGGCTAGACAATCATAATCTTCAAAGCATATGTTAGTTTTCTAAAGAAAACTTGGAGTTCCTGCCAAATGAGGAAAATAAAAAAAATTGTGTATTCCTCACTTTACAATTAGGCCTTTCAACAACTTGTTGTAGAATATCTAGCCACAAATCTTATTCTAACTAGCATTACCTAGAGGCTTCCTTTAAAATAATTCTTGTTAGTGTATTTTTTTCAACTTGATGATAGGATCATTTATGTTGTACATTAGTCTTTGTCGAAGAAATCTTTGTTAGGAATGACATTCTCATTTGGAAGTTTACATATTCCATCACATAACCTATGAATACTCATTTTCAAAATGTTATAGATAATTTCATATGTTAGAACTAAATAATTCAAATTAAGGATTTATTTGATCCGTGAGTCTTAAAAAAATTGGTTGAATACTTTAAATTATAGAATTGATTCATAGATTTTTCCACTAGACGAATGCATTCCTTTGTAAATGTATGGATTTCTAGATTAACCAATTACATGCTTCAAAGTATAAGCCACTTTTCTAAATAAAAATAAATATCCTCCAATTTAGAAAAAGAAATGAAACACGTATTCACCTCTTCACGATGAGGCCTTTTGTAACTAGTTGTGGAATTCTAACCAACACTCTTATTTTAACTAGCATTATCTAGAGGCTTCCTAGGAAAGAATTCTTGTCAGGGCATTTTCTTCAAATAAACAAGGGGATCATTTATGTTGGAAATTATACTTTGTCGAAGAAGGGCTCCTTTAATGTGATATGATTGAATGAGTCCTTATAATGGTCATGTTTTTCTAGTCAGTTAGAGAGTGATCTAATCAATTTGGATCGAGGAATAAAATGGACTATTTTTAATAATGGCCTGTAAATTTAATGCATGGTAAGAGGGTTTCAAGATGAAGTTAGGTCATTCTTTACATATAATCTTCTAGGACTTGCTTTCTAGATATCCTATAATATGTTATCCTTTAAAGTATATTTTCTTCAAAAATTGACTTGCCTAGTTATTATAACCATTTTGTTTACTTTTAGAATTGTCATGGAATTTGGCATGTGGAACCCTACAATGTCATATATAATGGCACATCTTTGAACTGTGTAATTCAAATCAAGAATTTATTTTATTTGTGAGTCTCAAATTGGTTGAACACTTAAGGTCATATGAATGTTTCATAGTTTTTTACACTAGATAGATGTTATTCCTTACTAAATATATGGATTAGCTAGGCTAATCAATCGCACACTTCTACGCATAAGTTAGTTTTCTTAAAGTGGCAATTTTTTACAAATGAGAAAATGAAAAAAATTGTGCATTTGTCTTTTTATGATCATGCCTTTTATGAAATGCCTAGCCAAAACTTTTGTTCTAATTGGCATTTCCTAGAATATTTATAGGAAATAATTCTGGTTAGCTATATAAACGAGGGATCATTTATGTCTAACCTTGGACTTGTTGAAGAAGGGCTCATTTAATGAGATATGATTTAATGAATCCTTATGATGCCTACTTTTTTTGGTTAGTAATAGAGTGATCTTACCAATTCAGATAAATTAAAAAAAATGTACCTTTTATTAATAATGGTTTAGAAATTTATTAAAATGTCTAGTTAGAGTTTCTCAAGATAAAATTAAGACATTCTTTACATATAAACCTTTGAGTTTTTCTTCCTAGATATCATATGATTTTTTGAGTTGTCCCTTTAGCACATTTTATAGTTTTCAAAATTTTTTTTTCATAACTTAGTTTTCATTACATTTAAGCTAAAGATAGTCATGGCATATGACATATGGCCACCCTAGACTTGGCCACATGGATTGTTTTTCATGCCATTATTTTTATTTTTTTTTTGTTATTATGTATTTTTTATACAAATTGTAATGAACTAAATTTTCTAATCTTTCTTTAGTATTTATTCTAGTTATCATGTCCAAGAGATTTCATACTAAATATGTGTATCTATTAACCTTAAGTTTTTTGTTTATAGAGGAATGAGTGCTAGAAGAGGTGAGAGTCTTTTCATCTTTAAAAATATTAAATATGAATCAAATCAAGGTTTTTGTTATTTAAAAGACTATATTCTCATTTTAATTTTATAAGAAAAAAAACCTAGAGGATTAGACATAGAAGGTAGAGAATAATTAAATTAAAAAACAAAAAATAGATACTTCAATCTTTTGATGATGACCACTTGTAATGTTGCTACTTACTAGAACTCTTTAAGCATGAGCATTGTAGAAAGCTATAACTAATAAAAAAAATTAGTGAGGGGGACGAGAGAGAGAGAGAGAGAGAGAGAGAGAGAGATAGAAAGATAGAGAGAGACAGACAAATAGAGAGAAAAAGAGAGAGAAAGAGAGAGCAAAAGAGAGAGAAAGAGAGAGAGAGAGAGAGAGAGAGAGAGATAATTGAATGATAAATGACTATAACTAATATTTTTAATAGAAGTTTTTTCACTAATTACACATGGTTGTAATGTCATAGATAGTTGCACATGTTGGTACTGTATAATTCAAATCAAGGATTTATTTGATTTGCACGTCTCAAATTGGTCAAAAACTTTACATTATATAGGTGTTTAATAGCTTTTCTGCTAGATGAATCTTATTCCTTACAAACTGTATGGATTAGCTAGGCTAGAAGCAATCACACTCTTCAAAGCACAAGTTGATTTTCTAAAGAAAAACATGTAGAGTTATTTTCAAATGAGAAAACGAAAAAGAATTGTGTATCTATCTCTTTCTAACCAGACCTTTTGTAAGTAGCTGTGGAATACCCATCCAAACATTTTTTTCAATAACTAGCATTGCCTAGAGGCTTCTTAGGAAAGAATTCTTATTTGGGTATTTTTTTCAAATATAGGACACATCATTTATGTTGGATAATATACATAATTAAATAAAGTCTCTTTTGATGAGATGTGATTTAATAAGTAGTTACGTTGCCAGCATTTTTTTAGTTAGAGAGTGATCTAAACAATTTGGATAGAGAAAGAAGATGTTCCTTTTTGTAATAATGGTCTAGAAATTTATTAAAATGCTAGTTAGAGTTTTCCAAGATGAAATTAAGGCATTTTTTACATATAATCTTTTTAGATTTGCTTGCTAGATATCTTATGAGTTTCTTGGCTGTACGTTAAAGTATTTTCTCCAAAGATCGACTTTCCTAATTATCAAAAGCTTATTGTTTTTTTTATAGATTGTCATGGCATGTGGCATGTGACCCCCTAGACCTGGGCACATGTCTTGTTCCTCATACCTTAATTAATTTTGTAATTATATATTTTTTTATAATATTATGAAGGGCTAAATTTTCTACTTTCCCTTTATTATTTTTCCCAATTATTGTATTTATAGTGATTTCATACTAAATGCGTGTCTATTAACCTTAAGTTTTTTATTTATAAATGGAGGAATACTATAGTAGCTGAGAGTCTCTTTATAATTAAAAATATTAAATTCATTATATGTTTCAAATTCAAGGTTTTTATTATTATGTGAGTATAATATATGTTTAATTTTGGAAGAAAAAACTAGAAGTGTAAACAAAAAAAAAATAATCAAATTAAATAACATAAAGTAAATACTATTAACCACTTGTAATTTTATTACTTACTAGATCTCTTTATGGAATTATGAAAAACTATAACTTATAAAGAAAAATTAGTGAAAAGAGAAAGAATAGAGAGATAAATCATATATGAAAAAAATGATAAATAATTTTTTTGACCAATACAATTATTCTATTAAAATCTATTTTATTATTTAATAAAGTTGTTGTATGGTAGGGTCAAGTCATAGTCCATGGGTCACGGATGTAAAGGCATAACTCATAATCCCATTGTTCATTTTAATATGATGGTTAATGGGCCTACTTGGTGGGATGTCCCCTCAAGTCGAAGATGGAATGCTACTTCATGCAAAGTCTATCATCCCTCACAAAGAGTCGAACCATGTCAAGCCTTGGGGCCATATTAGCAGCCTCACCCATTGGAGACCTCTATAAATATCTAATCTTCAAAGGATATAATGCCGACCCAATTCAGCAAAGATAGAGATTTAACGGATAATTGAGCTTCCATTTAGGATGCAATGTTTTCTTGATGCGCAAGATGTATAGAATTATCTCGATACTTCTATATATTTTGGGTTGGATATGCTTTATTTTCTCTCCATTTTATTTCTCTAGACAATAATAAATAGGGTTGTCTAATTTTGTGATTGAGGGGAAATGAGTTGCATAATATATACTAACTAAACCAAATTGATGAGGGCGAGTGACAATTCAATGTTTGCTTATGAAGAATAAGCTTAATGTGATTTTGACATACCTTCTTCCTTTCTCGGGGTCAAATACGTCATGGTCAATTCTAGAAATTGCTAGGTATAATTTTGTGTTGTAAATGTCATATCTATTAAATCATCTAAATCCATGAATGGCCTTGGACAATATTTTAAAGATGTATTTCTATAAATGTCTTAAAAAATCATATGACAAAAAGGTTGATATATTATGGATGATAATGGCTTCTTTGCATTGATGGAAAATAAAGCAACAAAAGTTAAGGAGCCATCACACAATCATGTTGTTCTTGCTACTAAAATGTAGGGAACAATTTATTACCTCTTAATGGGGAAAAAGTGACAATGGAATTGCTAGTTATTGCTTAGGAGTTAGAACATTGAGTCTAGCATAATTTTAATGTTCATTCTTGGCCAAAACTCTAACCTAATTGGCAAGAATAATTCTTGTATGTCATGACCCTAACTTATTAACATAATCTTTCAATATATGATACATACTAGTAAATGTGATATTATCATGAAGTTGTAGCTATACTTAGCTTTAAATATTTTAATGGTTGTGATATTAATTCATAATCATAACAATCAAGTACTTCACTAGTGTTCAATGTCATGACTAATTTCATAGTGCAATTATTTTATCTTTAATACAACTCGGTAGTCTCAAGTCAAAAATATGATTTTTTTATAAAGTTTTGACTTTTCAGCTATAAAAAATTTCAGAGTAACAACTACGTTCATGCTAAATGTATGATACTTATTCAAAACTGTGACTTTTAGAATACTAAATATTACAAAGGACTTTATTTGAGTACAACCATTTCCAAAGCCAAAATTCTTGTCTTTAAAGAAATGCATAACTATAACTTATATGCTCAAATTAATTATCAATGTTGTGGTATCTTAGTAGCACTGAGACAACATGATAAATAAGAGAAGATAAAGATAATGTCATGACCACATACAATACCATGGATACTTTGAGAGATATGAAGGGACACTTTTTTACTTTAATCATTTCATAGTACTATGACCAAGACCAACACACAAAATACCTTAGTGTCACAATTATTTTTCAGCATCATGACTATATAAAACTCAAGAAGGATCTTTGCCAATGTTATGGGCTCTATAAAATGTGGCTATATAACAGGATAAGAAGTCCTTATTACTCCATGACCACTTCTCAATGTTGCAACCCTATATTGATTACTAATGGACAAAAGGCATAAAGAAGTAGCCATTTCACAATACTATGACTTTTTTTTTTGAGACATTGGGTCCAAGTTGTGGTCATTTTCAGTATTGTGAATGTGTGTTACAAAAAGATCAAGATATAGAATAGAGTAATGCTTATTTTTTAAAGTAGTAAATTAAAACCAATGAGATGAAGGCTAAAGTTGTAGCATTCTTTTGAAAGCCATAACTTTCTACTTTTCATAATGAAAGGTTGCTCAAGTATAAAATTAGAAGATAGAAAAATTTCAAAAGATCTCTCATTCTCCTTTTCTTCTCTCATAAAACAAGCAAATCCATGATAACTAGCCAAACCTATAAGTAAATTATGTACTTCTTATGAGTTCTATAAGTAAACAAGGAATGATATATTAATGCTAATTTCTAGAGTTGGGAAGCAAGATTCTCAAATCCCTCTTCTCTAGGGATGTATTCAAGAATAAATAAATGAATATTGATGGATTGTGATTAAATAAAATTTGAATTAGGGTTTTGACTATTAGTAGGTTTATGCAAGATTATTATGGTGGATAAAGATAAGTAAATCACAAGGCTCACTTGTGCATATGGTAGGAAAGAAGTGACAACCCTTCCAACTATGTTGTATGAAATAAACTTATATATTGAAACATAAAATTTAGATATATTAATCATCATGAGTATGGTGCTTGTAAAGCTAAAAGTATGAACACTTATGATAATTTATGGTACACATCTTAAAAGAATAGGTTCTTGATTAGGATAGATATTATATAATTTTTTTTCAAATGATTCACCTTTGGTGTAAGAGTCACATCATCACTAGGGGGGGCGGGGGGGATGAATGGGAGGCGTATCTACGTGTACCTGGGTCATGCCACATGGATGCTCTCAGCCAACCACATGAGAGGTTAATTAAAAAAACCTACCATGTGTACCAGGCATGGCAGGTGGATTTTTATGAATAAAATAATATTTTTTTTAATGCCGGATGGGGTGGGTGTGGTCTCATTGGACCACTGTACCTAGTCCAAGGTGCGAGGCATGGTATCCATGCCGCTAGACCTTGCATTTAGGCTAGGCACTTGGGTTATGCTTGGCCTAACATGTGGCCCATCACTACCCGGATTAGCATGACATGAGTCAAGTCTCAAGCAGGCATGATCTAGGTCCATGCATGTTTATAGACCATGCTAGGCCAGGCATGGCTGAACCAGGCCATGTATTGGGCCATGCCTGGGCTGCCTGATCTATTTGATACCTAATCTTCACCAAGAAGAATGATGACATGTAATCCTTGAGACATGCATGAATATATTGTGACTTATAAGGTGGTGATAATATTTGTGGGTTACTTTTACTTGTATGATTCCCACTGATGAACCTTGAGATAAATATATATTAATTGTATGTTAATTGTATGCACATGACATTTATGAAGCTAAAAGTATAAATGTTTATATATCATATCAATTCGTGGTCTTATAATATTTAAGGTTAAAGAATAAGAGTGTGCATATAAAACTTCAATCAATGATGGTTCATAAAGTTGCCTAAAAGATATAAGATTATGAATGTCTCTCAAGCACGGATAAATTATTGTCTTGGTAGTGATATACTAAGAAAAAAACTATGAGAAAATTATCATTGGTGTGAGCTCAATAATGGTAGCCACTTTATATGCCATTAAGAACATAAGTTATTACACAAAACCCCAACATTAATTCTATATCCAACATATTATAAGTTGAGAAACTTAAACAATATCATATATATTAAATAAATAAACATGGACTTAAGATTATCTAATAATCTGAGTATCAATTTATTGAATAACTAAATTGATGATACAATTTCTATGGGATCGATATATGGATGAACATTTTTTAACTACTTGTATAACTCATGCACTTGCATATCTCAGTAGATGGGATATTTTCATTAATGAATTTTTAGGACATTACCTAATTGATAAAACTATGTGGCACAATAAAGTTGCCATACGTTTTTGGAAATTTTGCCAATAATTATTTAGTCTGGTCAATCAACATGAATTGACATAATTATTCCTATAAAACAATAATTCTTTTTTTAGTTGTTTAGATAGCATTGAGTTTGATAAAAATCCCAAATCAAAAAGCTATGTTAACTTGTTTGAATGTGGAAGGTTATACATGATTTATTTGGTTTCTTATATTTTTTTTTTCTTTTTGTTTTTTAGCACCCTTTTATGAATCAAAGCTTTATGACTAAGCTAACCCAATTGGACTAAGAAATCTAAAGAACTCGAAGAACCCTTGTTAGACAGAGTAAATAAAGGCATTAAAGTGGGCACCAATAGTAATAGAGAGACCCAATGGAATAATGAGCAAGTTGTCTAATAATCCATCCACTACCATACTTTGGTAGATTATTGAAAGTCAATAGTGATGAATAATTATTTTAGAATTCATTTGCAACTAGTTAAAAAAAATTACTTTTAGGAGATAATAAAAAATAACTACTAAATTCCAATAGATCGTTCAATTAGGTGTAAACAAGCTAAAGTATTAGAGTTGGATAGGATTGCTGCCATTGAAGTAATGATTGAAGCTCATTTGAGATAAGTTGATGCCTAATAAGAAAAAATAAAAATATCGGGAAAGATTGCCACTTTACAACCATTTGAATCAATGAAATCAGATCCCATTTATAAAATGGAAGAGATGAATCAATTGCATAACAAGATTATGTATTTCGACCCAATGAGAATATCCCAATACATTACCATTTAACAAGATAAATCATGAGAATTTTATTTGAAGGTTATGATAATGGGCTATATCATATTAGCCCATTCTAATCAATCAGATAAATCATGAGAATTGAATGAGAATAAAAAAATCATGAGAATGATTTATAAATCATTTATAAATCATGAGAATACTCTAGAAATATTAGGAATAATGTAGTGAACTACACTAATCAATCAGGCTTTAGTTTTAATTTCAAACTACTACAAAGGAAAGAGAAGCCAAATGTGCATGTTGAGGTGCAAGCTATCCTAGCAAAATTGAATAAAAAAAATGATGCTCAAGACAATTGAATGACAGTATTGAAGTAAGGATGAATGAAATAAGTTTGGTGATGAGAAACATAAAGCATCATATCAGTCAATTAGCATTATCAATGAAAGGAAGATGAATAAACAAATTGTCAAGTGATACAGAAGTAAATTCAAAAAATTATTCATTAATATTACTTAGAAATGGAAATGAGCTACTAAGGCATTCTAAACAAAATAATTCTAAAACTTTTGAAAGCGATAGTGTCATGACTCTTCTAATAGTTGTGACACCTGAGCTACAAAGATATTTTGAACAAGAAGATTGTAGAGCTTTTTGGGATAACAAGTCCACGACTTCCTCAAAAACTCTCTCTCAACTTGAAATTCTCCAAGAACTCATGACCCCAACTGAAGAGAAGTGGAATAATTATAAATACAATGCAATGATACCAAATAATGCCACAACACCAAAAGAAGTAAAAACCCAAGTTTCACCTGAAGATGAGAACAAAAGAAACAAAAAAATAAAAGAGTAAATGTTGGTTACCCAAAGCCATGGAGAGAAATAAATGTACCAAAATAAAGCCAAAAGTATGTTTCTAATGAAACTTCCATTTCCCAAAACTCTAGCCCAATATGTTTGTCAAAAGATCTCTATTTGTTGAAAGTAAATGAAGCCAAACTATATTAAATTTATAAAAGACATAATGAGTGGCATGCGAAAGTTTGGAGATATATAAGACTATAAATATGACTAAAAAGTATAGCATGGTCATTCAAAAAAAAACTTTAGAGAAAATTAAAAGATTCCTGAAGATTTACAATACCTTATACTATCAGAGATCACACATTTCAGAAGATACCGTGTGATTTGGGATCAAACATCAACTTGATACCTATATTCATTGCATGAAGATAGAATCTCAACAAAAGTACTCAAAGATCTCTCTCACTCTAAATGGTAGATCAAATATTATGTGTTTGAATGGAATCATAGAAGATGTATTGGTCAATGTGAATATCTTTATTTTCTAATTGATTTCATTATATTATATATGGAGGAAAATCACTATGAATAGTTAATATTATGATGACCATTTTTTGCCATAGAACAAGCCATTATTGACATCAAGAAAAAAGAATTCACTCTTCACATCACTGATAAATAAATAAAGTTTATTTTTTACGGTAGCTTATGAGTCTAGACGATGACATGAATGATAGAGAGTTGACAATCTCCTCCATAATGTAATGCATCAAAAATTTATAAAAGATTACTAGCCAGATGAAGTTGAATTTTATAAAATAGAAGAATAAATTTGGAGATGTGATAGCAATGAAAATGAAAAATATAAAAAATTATATTGGAGCTATAAAATTGAGAAAATATAGTAAGATGACTGCTATTAAATCATGAAATTATTCTAAGTTTCAATTTATAGAAAGAGGTGGCATCAATGGGGAAAGATAAAGCTGAGATAAATATTATGGAAAAGAAATTCAAAGACAAAGCCATAGTTGTGGATAACACCTGACTTTGATATTCTAGAATGAAAATAGACAAGTAGAGCTAGAAGACAAATATGTGGTTGTGACCAGTGCCGTGATTTTGGGAATATAGAATGAATTAGTCCATTAAAAGTATAAGGACAAGGTCATGACTATGCACAATTCTATGACTTTGGAGTTATAGGAAAAGAAAGGCAAGGAAAAAGTTTAAGATAAAGCCATGTCTTCAATTTATAGCCATGACGTTGAAGTTATATGAAATAAAAAGAAATGAAAGGCATAACAACAAAGTAATAGCAATTTAAAGTTCCATGACTTTAGGGATCTAGAATGAAAAAGGATAATGAAATTAAGAAGATGGAGCCATGATGTTAATTAAAGTCATGACTTCAAAAAAGGAAATAACATAAGAAATAAGTGTAGTTGAATAAAATATGAAGGAATAGACAAATAAGGAGGTAAAATAATATACTGAGAAGTGTTAGGTAATTATGCTCCCAATATTTATGATTTCTCAGATTTAGAAGAAGAAGAAAATAAAAAACAGCAAATGATATATCCACAATCCAACAAACTACGATAGAAAATCAAAACCACAGCATAAACACAAAAAATAACTTGGTTCGCTAGTCATTCAGCATAACTAGCTACAACTACCAGAAAAATACTTGTGTTTACAAATTATAACCAAAAACATCTTATAGATTTGTGCGCAGTGGTAGTTGTAAAAGTGGTAGTCGTAAAGAAAATAAAAATCAATTTATATTAAATAGTTTCTCGATATCAATAATGGAGTGGGTCAGATCACTTGGATGGACCATGTTGTGGTCCAAAATTTTTTTTGACCCTCTAACCGAGTAGCGAGACCCCTGTTATTATGCTATTATTGTATTCTCAATCTTTTAATATTTTATTTTATGTACTAACAAAATATTAAAATAGAAAATATTTTGGTTATACAAAGTAGTTTATCAAAAAATATATATATATATATACAACAATAAAAATTATAGATAAATATTAATACAAATTAAATTATTAAAATCTTTTTTTTATAATAAATATTATTAAATAAAATAAATTATTAATTTTTAAATATTTTAACATTGTAAATGTGTCATATCCATTTTTTATAACATAAAACGTTTAAGTTAATTTATAATAAATTTGAATGTAAATATTTTAAGTTAAATTATAAGTCCGAAATATTATATTTATAGGCAATACAAAAAGTAGATTCTTAAATTAGATGTATATGGGCTTGTGTTGATTTGATGGGAGCACTTTGAAAAGTACTATTAAATTATGTTTTAAGTTTAAGTTAACTTTAAGTATTTAACTTTTTATTTGATGGGAGCATATTGAAAAGTGCTCTCATATCCCATCAAATAATTCAACTTGCCAATATTGCTAAGTACAAGTAATCAAATTGTTATTCATGTAAATAGGAGTTTTGTATGGAAATAATGTATTTAAAATAAAAAATCCAAAATTTAAGTCGGGTTTCAAAAATATGACCAAACTAGTATGTCTGGAAATACCTTGGCAATGTCCCGTCATTGTGAATGGGTGGCATTGCCATGCTGTTGATTTTTTAAAATCAGAGTTCGGCATTGTGAATGCCGACTATTGAAAACACTGTAGAGATTCTATTATCGTCATCTTATCTCGCCCCTGGCCCCTCGCCCCTCGCTCCTCTACTCTCGCCCATCGTCCGCCTCCCCTCATTCATTTGCTCTCACCTCTTGCCACTCTCTTCCCACCCCACTCTCCCCGCTCATCTCCGGGAGCACCTTCGTGGAGCTCCATTGTGGAGCTTGACGAAACTCCACGAGCTCCCTAGTGGAGTTCCATTGAGCTCCATGATGAAGCTTGAGGAGCTCTAGTGAGCTCTAGCAAGCTTGATGTGGAGCTTGAGGAGCTCCAGTGAGCTCTAGCTAGCTCGATGTGGAGCTCCAATGTGGAGCACGACGAAACTCCATGAAGAAGCTCATTGAGCTTCAGCGAGCTCGAAGTGGTGCTCACCGGAGCTCAACGATCTCCCTCGTGGAGTTCCATCGAGCTCTACGATTGATCGTAGAGCTCGATGGAACTCCACGAGGAAGATCGTTGAGCTTGATGTGGAGCTCCAGTGAGATTCTTCGTGGAGCTCCGTCGAACTCCCACGAGCTCGAAGTGGAGCTCGCTGGAGCTCGACTATGGAGCTCCATGTCGAGGTTACTGGAGCTCGATGGAGTTCCAAGAAAGAGCTCGTCTAGCTTCAGCGAGCTCGATGTGGAGCAAGACGAAGCTCCATGAAGGAGCTCATCGAGCTGCAGTGAGCTTGAAGTGGAGCTCACTAGAGCTCGGCGATCATCCTCGTGGAGTTTCATTGAGCTCCATGATGGAGCTCTAGTGAGCTAGACATGGAGTTCGAGGAGCTCCGTCGAGCTCCAGCATGCTCGAAGTGGAACTTGATGATGGAGCTCCTGGAGCTCCATCATGGTGCTCAACGGAGCTCCTTGAGCTCCACGTCAAGTTCACTGGAGCTTGATGGAGCTCCACGTCAAGTTCACTGGAGCTTGATGGAGCTCCACAAAAGAGCTCGTCGAGTTCCAATGAGCTTCACGATTGAGTTCACTTAAGCTCCTTTGTGGAGCTCGAAGAGCTCCACTATGGAGTTCACTGAAGCTCCATCGTCGAGCTTTACTATGGAGCTCACTGAAGCTCCATCATCCAGCTCCAGTGAGCTCGAAGTGGAGCTCACTAGAGCTCGATGATGGAGCTTGACGGAGCTCATCGAGATCCAGTAAGCTCCACGTTGAGCTCCATCGTGGAGCTCCAATGAGCTCGAAGTCAAGCTCACCGAAGCTCGTTAAGCTCTAGTGAGCTCCACGTCGAGCTTGCTAGAGCTCGACATAGATCCACGAAAGAGCTCATTGAGCTCAACGTGGAGCTTGAGGAGCTTCATCGAGCTCCATGATTAAGCTCACTGGAGCTCTAATGAGATCTTGCAAGCTCGAAGTGGAGCTCGACGATGGAGCTCCAGAAGCTCCTGTGAGCTTGATCATGGAGCTCACTGGAGCTCGACGAGCTCTTTCGTGGAGCTTCGTAAAACTCCACGTCGAGCTCACCGGAGCTCCTCGAGCTCCATCATTGATGCGGAAGCACTCGAGACTACTAATCAAGCCTTATGTCCTGACCACATTCCTTCGGCAAAATATCCCCTATCTGTACTTATGCATGTCAAAACTAATTTCGATTACAATTTGCTGTGATGGGTTAAGGAAAGATGATTCTAATTTGTTACTATCTTTGGAAGTTAATATTTGTTGGTTATCAATGGTGGACAAATTTCTAAGGCTGAAGAGAAGATCCTATTTGTCATTTTTTTAATTCACTTTTTTTTATAATTTTTTTATTAAGAGTCTAATCTCTATATAAGGAGACCTTGTCATTTGTAATGGGGTTGTTTTTTTTGAATGAATGAAAGTTCCTCTCGTGAGTTGAATTATCTTGATTCTTTATCCAACATCTTTGGTGGTGAATCAAATAGTTCTTTATCCTTGGTAGGTGGAATTTCCTTTAAACCTAGGTGGTGAACTGCATTTATCCTGAATTACAAGTTGTAGATCTATGAGTCCTCGATCTGTGATTTTTTGAATCGGGTCAATCCGACATGTATTGAGGTAGTTACGCTCATTTACTTCGAAATCATGCAAACCTAGAATTTTATAATTTCTGCTCGGAATTACTCGCCCACACACGCATCAAGTTGGTATCAGAGCTCAAGGTTGAACTTATTTTGAGTGATTCCTTTGTGTTGTTATTTCTTCTTATCATGGATGACTAACAAGTTCCACAGGGCTTGACATTTGAGCAAGTGCACAACCTAAGGCGAGATCATGCTATTGAGGATCTCCAAAGGCAGATGGATCGAATTCTCAATCTCCTAGAGAACCTAGTGAGACAAGAGCAACCAGTAAGGCATCCCTATGTTCAGCGATACCATGATGATTCAAATTCGCATCATAATTACAATAATGATTCTGATTTCACTGGAGGCAACTCTAGTGCCTATGAGCACAAAGTTCGAAGAAGAAGAAAATACCATGAGAATGACCGTGATATTAAAATAGATATACCTGAATTCGAGGGAAGCCTCAATCTTGACAACTTTGTCGATTGGCTCCATTCCATTGAACGAGTTTTTGACTTCAAGTCCAACTTGGATGTGAAGAGGTGCAAAACCACAATTCTAAAACTTACGAAATATGCTTCTCTATGGTGGGAGAATTTAAAGCATCAACGAGCTAGAGAAGGGAATAACCGAATCAACTCGTAGGATAAACTCAAGAAGCTCATTAATAGAGATTCATGCCCGATACCTATAATCAAGATCTGTTTCTTAAGATGAATTCCCTGAGACAACAAGGCCTGAGTATTGAAGAATATATTCGTGAGTTCGAACAACTCATAATGAGATGTGAAGTTCCAGAAGTTCCCGAGCAAACCATTGCTCGATTCCTTGGTGGCATGAATCGAGAAATTGCTGATTTGGTTGAACTTCAGCCTTATTGGACATTTGAAGATGTTTGCAAACTTGCAATGAAGGTTGAGATACAAATAAATAGAAGCAAGAGAATTTCTTCCAAAACCTGCTCGAACGGGACATCCTATTTTAGGGACGCTTCCTCAAGCAAATATAAAAGTATTTTGTCGAAATCTAAGGGTAAAGAGAAGTTGGTGGAACCCTTCAAAGAGACCAATAAGAAAGTTGATGGTGGCACAAGGAAATGTTTTAAGTGTCATGGCTATGGGCATTTGCAAGCTAATTGTCCAAATCGAAGAGTTATGAATCTTCAAGAAATTGAGAAGATCGATTTGGAAATTCAAAAGGCCAGTGAAGAACATGACTCGAATGATTCTGAAGCTGAAGAATCCGAGAATATCATCGAAAAGGCTGATGATGGCGAGTTGTTGGTGATACGGAGAGCATTACATGCTGAGATATCTACTGAAGAGAAAGAGCAAAGAAAGAATATCTTTCATACCCGTTGTACTATTAATGGGAAGGTGTGTACGATGATTATCATTGGAGGAAGCTGCACCGATGTCGCCTCGACAACCATGATTGACAAACTGAAGCTACCAACATCGAAACATCCTCAACCTTACAAGCTTTAGTGGCATAGCAAAGGAAGTGATGTGAAAGTAACCAAACGAGTATTTATATTATTTTCAATTGGTAAGAATTATCGAGATGAAGTTTTGTGCGATGTTATTCCCATGGATGCTTGTCATTTGTTGTTAAGAAGACCTTGGCAATATGATAGAAAGGCCGTACATGATGGACATAAAAATACATACTCTTTTCACAAGGAACGAAAATGCATTACTCTTGAATCTTTGAGACCGAGCATGATACATCAAAATCAACCTGGGGAGGGAAACACTAGTAAGAAAAGTCTTTACTTGAGTGAAGCACATGTTAAGAGAGCCATTATCAAACAGAAAAATATATTTTCTTTGCTTATAGTAAAGAAAAGGAATGATAAAGAAATACCTATACATCCGAAAATGCATATCTTGTGAAATCCTGTGAGTTCTTTTCTTTATGCTTCCATGAGTATAAATGCATCCTTATCCCTTTCTCATGGTTAATAGATAGCTTTGATGAATGCTAGTGTTTTGCGCTCCTTTCCTATTATCTCTTCATGAGTATAATGAATCTTTATTTTACATTTTTCTCATGCTTTATTAATTCTCCCTCAAGCATTGTGTGATACTTTTTCCTCTTAACTCTTCATGTTTGAACTACCGCTTATCTTACAAACTTGCTTGCCTGCATAAAAGCAAGTACATCATATCCGCATAACTAAAAAAACCCATTTCCCTGCCTTTCCCTACACATTTCGACAAATTATATTAACGAGATAGCTTTTTATTGCTCCTTGCTTGAGTTATTGAAATGTCCTGTTGATAATCTTTCAGCTATCCAGTATGAATTCTTTAAACAATTCCATCTTTTTGGGCTGATCAAGCTCTTTGCATTGCTTTGCTTTCTTCCTTTCCAATCTCTTTTTGATCCTTGTGCATCTCTTACATTACTTTTGTATTGTTCTACATAGACTCCATACATACTACTAAAACATCTAGACCAACTATTGCAATTACAGATTTCCAGAAAACCCCTAAAATAACACCTCATATGCTTAAAATCTCTAAAACAACTTTAACACAAACTCCATGAAAACAATACATAATCACTAGAAAAAACAAATTTTATTTTAAAATTAAAGGACTGATTCCTTCTCTGCCTGTTGTCTAGCTTTGCTCCTTTTTTGAGCACATAGATTCCTGTGGAAAAAATATCTACATTTATATAATTTTCACTACCCGTTTCCCAAGATCCCCACCCAATAGTAATGATTAACTTAGCATTTTACATAACTCTGGTTTGCTTCTTTCTTTTAAACCTGTAAATCAAAAACAAAGAAACAGTACATTCTAATAAAATAACATAACTACCTTACCAATTTGTCCCTTTTAGGATTGCCCCAACCTCAATCTATATAGATCACCCCTCAGGACGAGGGTGATACATTGAGGGGTAACTCTTATTTGCATATTGATCATTACACAAAAATTCCAACAAAATTATCCAGAGCAAATTATAAACTAATAGCTGTTATTTTCTAGTTTTCCTAATGTAAGAAAATTCCTTGCTATCTAATTTTATTATACCTATATGCTTTTTTGGTAAGCTTCCTTCATTATACTCCTGATATTTTCTCTTTCTTCCATCTATGGCTAATCCATCTGCTAAAGCATCAGCTTCTCTAAATATATCCTTTATAGAAAAATCTAATGAATTTATTTCATGCAGAATTTCTTCTATTTCATCTTCATATCTCCACCTTGTTGTCTTTTTTTAAATTAAATTTACAACAATTTTTGAATCAATTTGAATATCTATTTTTTTTAATTTCTTTCTTTTTACAAAATCTTATCCCCTTTCTTAATGCTAATATCTCAGCGTGCAGTGTCGAAGATGCTTGAAACTTCTTTGTGAAAGCTAAAATTAGCCCTCCTTCAGAATTTCTTATCGCACCCCCTCTTCCTACTGCCCCCATATCTCCATCAAAGCTACCATCCTATTTAAGGCCAACATTTCTTTTGACGGGGTTTCCCATTTTATACTTATTGTTTTGAACTGTTTTAGCTGTTTTTCTTTTAGATTCCAAAAAATTAGGGTGTCCTTATCTAGCCTCGTACCTTGTGATTTTATAGGACATGTCTGAAAATTTTCTCGTTTCCTCCTTTATATCATTCAAGATATCCTCTATTATCATATTGTACCTTTCAAATCTACTTTTGTTTCTAGCCTTCTAGATGCACCAGATGACTATTAAAGGAACATTATTTTTAATCCATTTCTGTGCCGAGCTAAAAACTTTTAAATTAAACTATTTTAAAGCCTACATTTTAGAGTGAGATGTTCATATTTTAGTTGTATTTCAATTCCTAGTCTCTTCCATATTTCTACTGCTACTCTACTGTATGAGAGGAGATGGTCTAATGTTTCAATCTCATTTGCGCAACTCACATTTAGATACTATCTAAATCCCTTTCTTCTTTAAAATATTATCAATTGGAATAATATTATTTAGTACTTTCCACATAAAAGTTTTAATTTTTTGTGGATTATTATTTTTCCAAGCCCATTTGACCAATGATTGCTCTTCCTACTTCTTTCTTAATACATTTTTCACTGTTTTAAGTGAGAATATTCCTTCTGGACTTAATATCCATCTCCATCCATTTTTACCGAGTTTAGAATATTTTTCAACTAATTTCCTTTGTTTAAGAATTTGAGTCCAAACTCGTGAACTCTTACTTTTGTTTTTTTCTTTTTTGGCATCATCCTTTATACAGTACTTTGCCCACATAAATTTAGACCATAAACTATCATTTTCTTTTAATCTTCACCATCTCTTACTTGCCCATGCTTTAGCTAAGTCAATGAGATTGACAAAGCCCAATCCAGCTTCTTGAACAGGGTAACATAAATCTTTTCATTTTTTTCTAGTATAATTTATATTTACCCTCTTTTTTATCCCACAAAAAATTAGCTAATTCTTTTTCAAATTTTTTAATAAGCTTACCTGAAGGTTGAATGATCATAATATTGTGCATTAATAAGCTTTCTAAGACATGTTTTATTAATGTTATTATGCCCCCCATTACTTAAAAATTCATCCTTCCATCCTGAGATTTTCTTTTTTAGTTTATTTATTAAAAATTCTAAATATTCTATCTTGAATTTCCCTTCATAAATCGGACAACCCAAATATATCATTTCTCCTTTTTTATGAGAGAAACCTGTAATATTTTTGATTCTATGAGATAATGCAATTGGGGCTTTATAAGATATCATATATTGGCATTTTCTTTTATTTAGTTTTTGACCTGTTTCATCTTCCATACATTTTAACAAATTCTAAATGTTCTTATCATGCCATTCACCATTTTATTTTTAAGATTGACTATTAAGAGTTCCAGATAGATATTGAATAGCGACGACGAGAGCGGATTACCTTGTTTTAAACCTTTAACTGATTTTATTTCTTCTCCTACTTTTTCATTTGTTATAATTCTAACCCATGTATTCGATATACATTTGTAGATCAGATATATCCATGTTTTAGAGAAGCCCATTTTTTGCATGATGGAACAAAGAATACCCTATTCCACCCTATCGAATGCCTTGTATAAATCTTGTTTTATTATTACATTGTGACCTTGCCATTTAGTTCTTATTTCTCTATACATTTCTTTAGCCAAGCAATAATTTTCCATCATCAATCTATTCTTCATGAACCCATTTGTTCTTCTGAAATAATTTTAGGCAATAGTGAAGCAAATATATTTTGCAGAATTTTAGCTAACATAATTTTATTATATTTTAATTAGCATGTTATTATCCTCTGAAGTAATTTTATTTTCTATATTTTGTATAAGAGTATTTCCTTTTAGCTATCTTATTCCACATAATTAATTTTCAAAAAACTTTACAAAATAGTTTTGTATATCTAATTCTTTATCAAGCCACTCTTCCTCATTATTTTTTATACCCCTAATTCTATGTTCTAATATTTTAACTTGGCTACTCTTTGAAAAAACTTTGTTTTTTATCTCCTTCTTTAAGCCATTTTATTTTGGATTTTTGTTTCCAAAATACTTCTTCCATTAAAAGTTTTAATTTTAGTTCCGCTTGTGCATTGCTAAGAGCACTTCTATTATTTATATTTTGATATATTTCAAATTCTAGTTCTCTTTTTGATACTAATTCCTCTGCCTCTTTTTATATTTTTAATTATATCTCCAAATGTATCCTTATTCCATTTTTTAATTCGACTTTTAATCTACTCAGCTTGTTATTTAGAACTTGAATAGGGTTTCCCGTTTCCTCTTTGTTCCAGGAATCCTTTACCATGTTCAAGAAACCATGATGTAAGTACCAAGAATTCTGAAATCTAAAGGAGCCCCTGTGTAAGTTGTCTTTTTAATGGTAATTAATAGTGGACTATGATCAGAATTTGTTCTATTTAAATGTTTCACCTCTGTAGAGCCTAATTTCTCTAACCATTTAAAATTAAATAAAACTCTATCTAATCTCGCCCATATTGTGCCATTCTTTTTCCAATTATTACACCATATAAAAGGTGAGCCTAGACATTTAGCTTTTATTTAATTAGTTTTATTTATTATATCATTAAAATGAACCATACCTCTCTTATTTGGTGTTCTTCCACCATTCTTTTCATTAAGGTTTCTTACTATATTGAAATATCCTCCTATAATCTAAGGGTTATTTTCTATAGAATTTTTCTTCATTTCCTCCCATAATTCTTTTCTCTCTTCTCTTTTGTATTTAGCATAAACTATCGTTATTATTTCATTTTAATCCTGACTTAGACTCAAGTTTATCAATTGATTAGTTTCTTTTAGTATTTTTATGTATAAATTATTTTTCCACAGTATCCAGATTTTACCGTTATTATTAACATAGCCATGTTCAAATCCTAAGAGGTCTTTATAATGTTATACCAGAACTCTTTCCACCATAGGTTCAGCTATCAATATGAGGTTGATTTTATGCATATATATCAATTTTTTTATTCTATTTCTTGAGGAAAGATGTACAATTCCCCTTATATTCCAATAAATGTAATTATACATTCTTTATAGACTTTGCTTGCGCTCTAGTAGTGCATTTGGTTTCATATGTCTTATTTAAGTGTTTTTTCATGTTTCTTGGTTTTCTTAGAGAACTTAATTCCCCTCCTCTCTCCTCTTTCCATTCCCTACCCAATTGAATTGCCATAATATTTAATTCTTCAATTGCCCAATCCTTATTTCCCATTTTTTGTTTAAATTTAAGTTTTTCTATATTTATATCATCTTTATTAGTTCTATATTTCTGCTCATTTTCTTCCCCATCCGTATAGAGAGAAGTCAAGCTTTTTATTTCTAATTCTTCATCCGAATCATCTTCAGTAAACACTGCCCAACCTTTATTTTTTTGTAACTTATTTTTCATTTGAATTCTGGTTCTCCTATTTAAGTCTGCAATTTTTTTAATCATTTTTCTCCTCTTAGTATCTTTTGTAGTCTGTGCTACCATTTCCTCCTCATCATTCAGCACTTTATATTCAATTAGCTTCAATTCTTCTACCTCACCTTTCTATTTTTTTAATTGGGCAGTATGTATAATTTGAAGTTTTTTTTTGATATTTAACCATCTCTCCCCTCCTTCCTGCTACCATTTTTATTTCATCTACCCTATGTCTGTCTTCTATTCTTTTTTTATTCACTAAACAGTCATCAATGCTATGCCCCATCTTTCTGCAACATGAATAGAATGATGGAAGATTTTCTGGAACAACTTGTTGCCAGAAACCTCCACCATCCATGTCTCCAATCCAAATATGATAAGGCAGAGGCTTCGGTAAATCCACCTCAACACAAACCCATGCTACACTTGGTCTAGAGAGTGTAGTAGTGGCGCCATCAAGAAGAAGAGGAGAACCCAATATACAAGCGATATGATATAAATAATATTTATCAAAGTAGTGTATCGGAAGCATGGGGAACAGAAACCATATCGGAGCCATTGATGAATCTTTCTTCGTAGTGAAATTAGGTGTCCATTTGAATGCTCTCGTGGGATAACCAATGATATACCTGATGCCTTTTAACCATAATCGATGAAAATCCTTATCGGAATGTAATTGTAACAGCACATGTTTATCATCAATAAGTCCAATCTTAATCAATATTTTAAGCTTCAATGAATCAAAGAAAGCCCAAATATAATCAATGCGTGGTCTACTGTGTGAAAATTTTCCGACAAGTGTGTGTTTGTGAGGCTTAGTGAGCTTTTAAATGTCTTCAGAAGAAAACAATATTGAGGGTTCCATGATATTTTATGCGTGAATGTCTGAGGAAGACGATGTAGGATGCATGGTCTTTTTAATAAAATAAGAAAAGGATTTTTTATTATCTAAGTAATCCATTTCCTTCAAAAAGAGCTTGAAATTTGATTATTCTTCTACCAAATTTGTAGTTTCTCTCTCTAGAAAACTATATTTCTCTCTCTTGAAAGTTGAGAGCATTTTTCAAAGAAAAAAACCACGTTATTATTATTATTATTATTCTTCTTCTTTTTCGTCATCATCATCATCATCATCATCATCATCTTCTTCTTCTTATTCTTCATCTTCTTCATCTTCTTCATTTTCTTCGACTTCTTAGTCTTCTTCCTCTTCTTCGTCTTCTTCATTTTCTTCGTCTTTTTCATCTTCTTAGTCTTCTTCATATTGTATGTCTTCATCATCTTCTTCGTCTTCTTCGACTTTTTCATCTTCTTCGTCTTCTTCATCTTCTTCGTCTTCGTCGTCGTCTTCTTCTTCTTCTTCTTCTTCATCTTCTTCGTCTTCTCTATCTTCTTCTTCTTCTTCTTCTTCTTCCTCATCTTCTTCATCTTCATCGTCATCATCATCATCATCATCATCATCATCTTTTTATTCTTCTTTTTATTCTTCTTTTTATTCTTCTTTTTATTCTTCTTTTTATTCTTTTTTTTATTCTTCTTCGTCTTCTTCTTCTTCTTTTTCTTCTTCCTCAGCTTCTTATTCGTTGTTGACTTCTTCTTCTTCTACAACAACAACTACTTCTTCTACTTATTTTTCTTCGTCATCATCATCATCATCTTCTTCTACTACTACTTCATCATCATCATCATCATCATCATCATCTTTTTCTTTTTTTTTTTCTTCTTCCTCCTCTTCTTCCTCTTCTTCTTCTTCTTCTTCTTATTCTTCTTCCTCCTCCTCCTCCTCCTCCTCCTCTTCTTCTTTTTATTCTTCTCCCTCTTCTTCTTCTTCTTCCTCCTTCTTCCTCCTTCTCCTCCTCCTTCTCTTCTTTTTCTTCCTCTTCTTCTTCTTCTTCTTCTTCTACTTCTACTTGCTCCTCCTCTTTTTCTTCTTCTTCCTTTTCCTATTCTTCTTCCTCTTATTTTTCTTCTTCATCCTCCTATTCTTTTTCATCATCATCATCATCATCATCATCATCATCATCTTCTTCTTCTTAATCTTCTTTTCTTCATCATCATCATCATCATCATCATCATCATCTTCTTCTTCTTCTTTTTCTTCTTCTGCTTCTTCTTCTTTTTCTTCTTCTGCTTCTTCTTCTTTTTCTTCTTCTTCTTTTTCTTCTTCTACTTCTTCTTTTTTTTTTCTTCTTCTTCTTCTTCTTCTGCTTCTTCTGGTTCTTCTTCTTCTTCTTCTTCTTCTTCTACTACTACTACTACTACTACTACTACTACTACTACTACTACTACTACTACTTCTTCTTCTTCTTCTTCTTCTTCTTCTTCTTCTTCTTCTTTCTTCTTCTTCTTCTTCTTCGTCTTCTTCTTCTTCTACTTCTTCTTCGTATTATTATTATTATTATTATTATTATTCTACTACTTTCTTCTTCTTCTTTTTTCTTCTTCTTCTTCATCTTCTGCTGCTTCTTCTTCTTCTTCATCTTCTGCTTCTTCATCTCCTTCTTCTCCTTCTTCTTCGTCTTCTTCTGCTTCTTCTTCTTCTTCTTCTGCTTCTTCTTCTTCTTCTTTTTATTATTATTATTATTATTATTATTATTATTCTTCTTCTTCTTCTTCTTCTTCTCTTTTGCTTCCCTTCTTCTTCTTCTTCTTCTTCTTCTTCTGCTTCATCATCATCATCATCATCATCTTCTTCTTCTTCTTCTTCTGCTTCTTCTTCTTATTCTTCTTGTTCTACTGCTTATTCTTATTCTTATTCTTATTCTTCTTATGCTTCTTCTTGTTCTTCTGCTTCTTTTCCTTCATCTTATTTTTATTCTTCTTCTGGTTCTTCTTCTTCCCTTGCTTCATCATCATCATCATTTTCTTCTTCTTATTCTTCTTTCTTCTTCTTTTTCTTCTTCTTCTTCATTCTTCTTTTTCTTCATTATTATTATTATTATTATTATTCTTTTTCTTCTTCTTCTTTCTTCTTCTTCTTCTTCATTCTTCTTCTTTATTATTATTATTATTATTATTATTATTCTTATTCTTCTGATTCTTCTACTTCTACTACTTCTTCTCCTTCTTATTCTTCTTATTCTTCTACTTCTTATTCTTCTTTCTTCTTTTTCTTTATTCTTCTTCATCTTCTTATTCTTTCATCATCATCATCATCTTCTTCCTCTTATGCTTCTGCTTCTTCTTATTATTCTTCTTATGCTTCTACTACTACTACTACTACTACTACTACTACTACTACTTCTTCTTCTTCTTCTTCTTCTTCTTCTTATTCTTCTTCTTCTGCTTCTTCCTCTTCTTCTTCTTCTTCTTTCTTCTTCTTCTTCTTATTCATCTTCTACTACTTCTTCTTCTTTCTTCTTATTCTTCTTCTTCTTCCTCCTCCTTCTTCTTCTTCTTATTTTTCTTCTTTCATCATCATCATCATCATCTTTATCTTCTGCTTCTGCTTCTTCTTCTTCTACTTATTCTTTTGCTTTTTCTTCTTATTCTTCTTCTTCCGCTTCTTCTTCTGCTTCTTCTTTTTATTATTCTTCTTCTTTCATCATCATCATCATCATCATCATCATCATCATCATCTTCTTCTTCTTCATCATCATCTTCTTCTTCTGCTTCTTCTGCTTCTTCTTCTTCTTCTTCTTCTTCTTCTGCTTCTTCTGCTTCTTCTTCTTCTTCTTCTCTTCTTCTTCTTCTTCTGCTTCTTCTTCTACTTCTACTTCTACTTCTTCTTCCTCTTCTTATTGTGCTTCTTCTTCTGCTTCTTCTTCTCCTACTACTTCTTCTTCTTCTGCTTCTTCTGCTTCTTCTTCTTCTGCTTCTTCTTCTACTTCTACTTCTTCTTCTTCTTCCTCTTCTTATTGTGCTTCTTCTTCTGCTTCTTCTTCTTCTACTACTACTTCTTCTTCTTCTGCTCCTTCTTCTGCTCCTTCATCTTCATCTTCATCATCATCATCATCATCATCATCATCATCATCATCTTCTTCTTCTTCTTCTTCTTTTGCTTCTTCTTCTTTTTTTCTTCTTCTTCTACTTCTTCTTCTGCTTCTTCTTCTGCTTCTTTTGTTCTTCTTCGTCTTCTTCTTCTTCTTCTGCTTCTTCTTTTACTGCTTCTTATTTTACTTC